>JAFBJW010000091.1:0-334676 GCA_016785235.1 Pseudorhombus dupliciocellatus | reverse complement strand
CCCCCCGCCCGCCCCCCCTCGTCCCCCCCCCCCCCCCCCCCCCCCCCCCCCCTCTCTCTGCACCCCTCTCTCCTTCATTTTCTCTCCTCCTCCTCTACCTTGTGTTGACCTCTGTCTATCCTGGCTGGCTGTGGGGGGCTTCAATAAGCAAAGAGGGAGAATTGATTTTCAGTCACTCATGTAACATCCCTCACTTCTATCCCAAATTCCTACGTCTCAGGCTCCTCATTGTCCTCCCATCATTGATCCATCCTTCTCCTTTTGTTGGCTCTCTCCCCCTACCTCTCCACCCTCGACTAAAAACATGCTATCCTCCTCCTCCCCCTGCTGCCACTTTTCTAGTCTGAGCAAAGCTTAATAACTCCATCATGCTCTCCCCCTGCAGCCATCACAGTTAAAACAGTGTGAGAGAGAATAAACCAGCTCACATTTCAACGTCTGGATCATCCTCCAGTTTGGCTGGTGCATAGGTGGCCTATTCATTGTGCTGTAGTCCTGTGTGCATGCACAGATGCAGAACACATTACTCTCTTTACTGTTGTTTCTACACATGCCTTTGCAATTAACTTTATGGTTGATGTAAATTAGGAACTAAATAATCCTTGGTTTACTTATGCTAACAAACATCATTTTAGGTTGTAAGATGGTGAAGTTCCTGAAATCAGACCTGCTGCCATTTTGACTATAATGCCACTTCATCAGAACCAAGAGCCTTGAGGAAGTAGAATCCAAACCATTATCCCAATTATACAATACTGATAAATATATCGAAATGTAACAATTGCATCATTGATTTGTGTGGATTGTTACCAAAATCTTTCTTCAGACCTGATCCATGTACCAGAAGGAAGATAAACAATTAATGTTCACAAACATCAGCTTCATGTGAGGAAGCATTTTTTTGAACAATAAAGCACCATTTCTATACAGGCAGTCAACAGCTGTAAATATTAGAGGAGGAGCAGGCAAGACTTGAATTAAAGCAGTGAGATGAAGACAGCAGTGTATGTGTGAGGGAATGGCTGCTTTTCTGTGTATCAAAGGGTGATTGACTTTCACTTTGTCAGCAGAGATTGTCTTTTTTCTTTCCACAGTGACTAACACCATGAATGTACCTGAAACTGAGACATTCTCATCCTTGCAGTCTTGTCATTGTAGCATTTCGCAGAATATGAAGAGAAAAGAAATTAATGTACCTACATTTTAATGTCTTAGAATTGAATAATATAAATTAAATGCAAACAGCAGCACTATTACCAATAACAACAATCATAAGGACCTGACATTATGGCAGTTTTGGGACATGCTTGATTCAATTCTTTTTCAGATCTTTTTCTTACGTTGTCAGTAGGTAAAACAGGTCTTCCACTAAGTTACTAACAATAGAGTAAGAGTTAGGCCCAGGAAGAAGAAGAATCTTAATCATTTTTTTTTCCATGGCAGCTCACTTCTCAGCACCTATTCTCTTCTTGTTTCTGTGGTAAAGAGCAGAGGCCAGAGGCAGAAGAGTGAGGCAGAGTGTGAAAGAGATTCCACTTCACACAGCATAAGGGTAAGGTGAGTGAAGTGAAGGTGGAAGTAAAAGTCAGAAAAGTAATGAGAGTGAGACATAGTGAGAGGGAAGGAAGCGTGGCAGCCAGACTGAGCAGCATCAGTGTAGATAGAGAAATGCAAAGAAGGGTGGAGTCTAAAGTCAGGGCTTGTGGTAAAAAAATTCAGGCTATGTTTAGAAACATGTTCATAAAGAGTCATCTGAGTGAGCACGAGACTCATTTTGTCTCTAAAAACGTATTCTGCCGATCTCTCTATGTTCTGTCATTATCCTGTTTGTGGGGTGGTTTAAGTGGAATCTCCAACAATACGTCTGTCAGCTGAAAAAAGTCCTATAACCAGGCCCACACTGTGTGTAGACCATGGACTGATTTAGAAATCTGTAACAAAAAAAGAAGCACAGTGCATACCCTCCTATTAAGATCACCTGATGACAGAATTACTTGTTTGCCAAGTACTGAATTTATTACTCTAGCCCACCCAAGAGATTTACTTGGAACTTCCCACTGGCAGGCAACAGACTGAGAAATGTAACATGTTGTGCATGTGCTGTTTTGTTCAATCGTTTGCCTATTATTTAAATAAAAGCTAAATGCTAACCAAAACAGAATTACAATAATTGAATTGATAACAGTTGCACATACTATATTGATTACCTGGATTTATTAATGAAGCAAAGACGAGGGGAAATTATAAAAGGTCAGATTCAGAGACTTCACAGAAGATGGATGGACTGAGTGTGACAATTTGACAGAGCTAAGGTACTTTTGACCCCACAATGTCATCATCAGTATGTGACAGAGAGCCACTTGTCACCTCACTGCCTGTGGGTTTATGGTCTGGTTGCTACATTCCCCACTGTTTTGGAAGACTTCCTCTTTTGAAGAGCAAGGTTCCACTTTCGAGACCCCCAAGCACTTCTCTGTTTGTGTAGTTCACCCTTGTTTTTTTCCTTTTACCTTCCCCAAGGAGTGTATTGTCTATTTGGGGCAGTAACTAAAAAAGTATCAATAACATTTTGGCCCCAATCAGGATCAGGGGACGATAAGCAATTGCTTTCACCTTCTTAAAACTTAAGCAAAATATAAACAATTTCTCAAAGAATAAGCCACGGCTCTCTATCAAGAAAACATGGTATGTTTAAGGACTGATACTTATGAATGTGTGCAATTTGGTGCGGATCCCAATTTAAATCTAGTGAATTTAAAAGTGGTTTCATAATGTGTGGAGGAGGTAGGAGGAGTGAAATCTCAGTGACCACTGACTGAGGGACATGAGGGCCAAGCTCTCAATCCACTGATCTGATTATGTTTCATAAATAAACAATCATTCAATCTAAGTGGAAAATGAACCAAAATCAAAATAGTTGGAATCCTTGCATCCTCATAGCAACACAGAGAGCACCATTCAAGTAAAACATGTTTGCTAAAGTGTTCAAACTGTTCACTTTGTGCCAGTATGTGAACTTGCCACAGGCGCAAGGTGCCCCTGACTTCAGATACACACACAACCAAATGTAGTACATACACACAAAGAAACCTTTATCATTGCGGTTCCAGTTTCCACATCTACAGTGCTACTGACTGGGCTATGGGAAGGAGATAAGTGTTTTTGAGCGTAAGAGTGGGAAATCACTGCCATGGGTTCCAATTTCCTACTCCAGGGTTTATTGACCTAAGTTTGGATCATATGTCAATTCCAGTTACGATATGTGTAAGTGTGTGTGGTGTGTAAGAATCTCTTGCTTCACAGGCACCCCCTTTTATATCTTTAAAGACATGAGACTGTGGCTGTGAGAGAACGTGGAGAAAAGATCCTGAGGTTGTGGTAGGAGGATTAAGAGGCCAGGTGAGTTTTGTCCAGAGACATCGAAATCCCTGCAGCAGTGGGAGGGACCTTGGGGGACAGATGGATGAGTGACAGTTTGATGAAGAGGGCGTAGCAAGAGGGAAATTACACTGCTCTCTCCACTCCACTCTCCTCTTCCTCCCTTCCCCCCTCGGTACATTAGTAAGGAGTTGTGCTCCGAGGTATTCCTACTCAGATTACCTGAAAAGAGACATCCTCTTTTCTTTTGGCCCTTTCTCTTCCTCTGTACCCAGCAGGCAAATTCTACATGTCAATCAAACTGGCAGCAGGTCCAGACAACACAATGACTCTCTCTCCACAGTCTAAAGAAAATATTTTTTAATAAACATAGACATGAGAGTGACGATAGGAGACAAAAGATAGTATGATATAACATGCATTCAGAAGATGGAGAGTCGGTTCTTTTGCTGTAGCTATAACAGCTGATTGTACTCGTTTGTGTACATTTATGCCCCACAGCCTCCACTTCAAAACAATGTCTGCATACCATACAGTAACATGTCTGCTTGTTTGATCAGTCCCGCCCCCACATGCTCTGTGTGAGTTTGTGTGTGTGTGGGTGTGAGCAACTGAGGGGTAACAAAGACAGGGGACATCCTTATTAGGTCCCACTTCAGAAGACACTGAAAACAATGACCACACAGCAAACATTAAAAGGTCAAGGGTAAAGAACTGCATGTTCCAAACCACATTCACCTCTGTTTAGAGCCATAACAGACCAGCACGACACATTATTCTGTGCTGCTATTCAATACATATCTCATTAAAAAATATTCTTCATAAATGATCATTTATAACTTCAAGCAAATTTTGTGACATCAACAAAACCAGGCAGGGACGCAGCCACAACACACACACCTTTTTCTCACACCCAGAGCTGATGGCTTGCTGTGTCACCGGTTAGACAGCTTCTCTGTAACCTGTCCTACGAGACTGCAGGTCGACCTCTCCCATATACTAGAACTCTTACAACATTCCTTGTTACATGATGAGACGTCTCGACAAGCTCTCTATGCAAGCAAAAATTGCGGCTAATTTACTACTGACAAAGCAAATAGCAATACTGTCTTTGCTAATGTTAATTTTTCCCTGATGTTAATCTGAAAATATTTTATGATATGTAACTTGTTCTTTCATCCTACTCTCTCAATTGGCACAGAGGTGACTAAACCTAGGAATGTCTCTACAAAGACATATGAAACTGTTCTTCTGTTGACCAGAGAGTTACCTCTTCTTGTCATATGGTCAGATTTGGTCTCAGTCTGACCCACGCGCCATACAGGTCTCAGCCAAAAGGCCACAGTGGCTTAACTTACAAATGGCTGTCTCTACAATACTGAGGAAACTAATAAACATATAATTACATTTGAACACAATGCCCCTTTTGACCGGCAGCACAGTGCAGACAGGACCAGACACACAGAGCACAGGCAAGAGACAGTGTGTGTGTGTGTGTGTGTGTTGTTCGTGATGGCACAAGATACTGACTGAGTAGTTAATCAGTCTAACACTAAGCCTGCGCTCTGTCAGCTGACTCTTCTAAACTAGGAGACTTGTCTGTGTGTCTCTAGGGCAAGAGGCCTTTCGACTGTTTTTCATTTATCTTCAATGAACTCATATATTTCAGAGAGAGACTTTACATGACAAAAAACATCACATCATAATAATAAAATTAACATAATGGACATCTAATGTGGAATGTTGGCCCTGAAGCACTGTTCAGTATATACGTATGCCATTAAGTGAATGAGATTTTTATATTGTTAGAAAAGAGCAATATTAATTTAATAATTTAAGTCATACAATTCTAAATCAGTCTATTCAACTTGGACCCTCTCTCTAATCAATACATTTTCCATTTATTTATATTGTTGCCATGTAGCAATACTGTGATCAGCAGAAGGTTACACTCATGCACCTAATGGCTCTATGATGCCATAAAACAACAAAGAAGAATAGCAAACGCATCTCCACACAGCCCTAGTGTGTGTGCTGAATGTTAAACAGCCCTTGTGATTTTGCTACAAATTTCCGATCCCTGCTTTAAACTTGTTTAGGCAAAACAATCTGTTTCCTCTTTAAATAAGCTTGACCTGGTCATTGTAGCCTAAACCCTCCATCACAGAGAGCTACACTGCAGATGCTAAATGAAAAGGTTATTCTGTTCATCCTAGCTGCTAGGACCTAGTCAATAGGACACACACACGTGCATGTGTGTGCGCGGGCACGCAGACACCAATAAATCTCCTCACACCTGCAGTACGGAGTCTATCTGACCTTCAATTAGTCAGAGGGAATGTCAAACACTGATTACGATGTGTCGCTTAAACCTTCCTTTTTTACAGAAGCAACACAGTGTTGAAATTCCAAAAGCTCTGGGAACAGACGCACAGTGTGATTCACATCACATTCAATGAAATACGATCAGGTTCATGAACCAGCTATGTGTGTATTTTCGTTGGGAATTTGGCTCGGGAGTGGCAACACAATTATAAAGACAGCTCAGTCTAAATTACAAACTGTGCTATGCTGTCAGTGAGTGGAAAGCATAGATCACAGAGGCCACTGCTCTCCTTTACACTTCAGCACTTTTCCCTAATGTGCTGATTGCACCATTTGTGGTTGGCTGCTTACATACAGGTAATCTCAAGTTTCCTCAATAATGTGACATGTGCCAAGGACCAAAACGCTGCATGTGTGTTGGAAAAATGAATTCAACAAGCCAAGTTATTTTTCGCATCGGTTACAATCGTTATGTTATTTTCTCATGTAATAAAATTGTCTCATCATTTTCTTGATCCCCGGGCAACAACAAATCAGTCAACAGTAAAATTATGTTGGCAATGCCTAGAGCCATCATTTCTATGACAACAAGACAGTGTGCAACAAAACCCCCCAAACGTCCTAAATAGGATCTTGGACGTGGAAATGTGTGTATTGGTATTGTTCCCAGTACTGCTGTACTTTGTCTGACAGAGCAGTCTTTTATTCCCCCTTTCGTGCCTGAGCAAAACCTCATGGTCCCGTGGACAGGCTGAGGTTGATCTAAAAACCCTATTTCTGTGCTGGTTTTCACATCCAACAATCCCCGTATGAGGTGTTTCCGTTGCTCTGGTCACATTTCTGTAACAGTGTTGTAACAGTGTTGATGACAGCATGAGTATAAATGAGAGCCTTTGTCAGCCTTGACAAGGCCAATCTTACCTGCAGTATTCAGTGCCATTGGTAAAGGTCAGACATGTAGCGTTGTTCACACACGGTGCCTTATCATCCACACATTGCAGAGCTGCAAGAGACAAGTCAGAGAGTGGACAATTAGAAGCAGTTTTCAAACATGAACTCAGCAAAATAGGTAAGAAATGGGTAAAAAAAAATGTGTATTCAACTTTGTGTCTGTCACCTAGCCACAACACATGCCCACTTGCTTTTCTAGATGTATTCTCATAAGGGCTCACTCAAACATTAGCCAGAGTCTTGGGTGGACTAGCTGTAGAATCTCTGGTGAATTCTCATCTTAAAGCAAAATACTACTAATATCAATAAATTACTATTTTAAGTAACTGAAATTCATCACAACATGGGTAGATTTGGCGAGCAAAGGTTGGCACTACTGAAAACTCATCTAGGGTTCACACAGTGGATATTATTTCCTATAGGAGGTATCAAATTCAAGTTCACATTCCTAAACATAGAAATCCACATGTGTGGTGCTGCTAACAAAATAATGTCCACACCCCAATCCTGCTCTCACAGCTGAAGACCTCACTCTCAAATAAAGGGAGGAAAAAAACCTTCACATCACCCCGCGCCTCAAATAGAATCCATCCAGCCAAATGTTTTCTCATTTTCAGAGATAATGAAATAAATTTTGCCAATTATGCACAGCCAGCTAGTGGTCACACAGCAAATGGATGGGCAGATCAAGATGAGCCTTCATGAAGACAACAAGCCCAGTTAGCTCCAGTGAGACACTCACAGCCAGACACATGGGCCATTGTGAGGCTTCAAGGCGCCATAGACACACGGCTCAAGTGTTCTTCACACACACCATGCTGGCCCAACATGACAAACAGCAGTGGTGACTGTTTTCCAGTCTCTATTTATCAATGTGATATAGTAGTCATATGAAGAAAACCAAAGTTACTTTATTGAGAAAAAAAGAAAAAACATAAGCGGGGGTATATAAATGCTGCTATATTAACATACCATGCTAATAACCTTACATGTTAGAGTGAGTGGTTTGAAATGTATCACCACTCTATCAGAACAGTGGGTTTTTTTTAAGGAAACTGAGGCTAGGTCAGCTGATTTTGAAGAAACGCCAACATCTTGTTAATGTCAAAAAACAGTCATTGCAATACAGGAAGTGTGCTCAGCTGTGGTGCTACTTCCTGTGCCTATTTATCAAAGAGTCACTAATGTTAAGGAGTCCTTTAGGAGACACGTTTTCACCTACTAACTCTATTTAATATGATGTTGAGGGGTTCACAAGTTGTACACAGTTAAGTTGATTTTCAGGGTCCTTTAAACTGGTCTGAGTCTAGAGTGAGAGCACACTAATGCCCCAAGTCAGGCTGACAGACATAGTTCATTAGACACGGGGATGCCATACATAAACCACTGTGAAATTCCTAATCCCAACAAGCATGCATGCAGACACACAGACACATGTCTCTAAAGAGACATCCACTGTAATAAAGGGTGAGTAGATACAAGACTTCTGTTGCGTTACTAGACACCACAGAAAATGCTGTGCTATTTTCGGATCATTTGTACTGAATGGACATATTGTATGTACAAATGCAACAGGTCAGTACTCGCTAACTAATGCAGCTATATAAACACAATGTAGACAATTAGCCAGACATTTAGACTTGTGACCTAGTGAAGCATTTCGTGAAAAATGATGCAAGCTATGCTTTAGCTGTATAACATAATACATCATAAAAAGGACAACAAATAGCTGTATAGTAAATCTGGAAAACACCACCGGATATCTGTCATCTAGCTGTCAGAGAAAAGAGGATAGCTAAGGAGGGGATATAGGGAGAGCTGAAAAGTACAATTCATCAGACAGGGGGAGAAAAGGAACTGAAGCAAGACACAAGAGACCGGAAAAGGCTGCTGACGTCCCCCTGACTCGTTTGACGAGGTTCCCATACACGATGCTGTGAGACATTACAGACTGAATGATCTTACCAGATCTGGGATAGACTGCCTCGAATTACACCACTTAAATACTTTAACACACACATGCAGACATTGGCCATTCACAATAATTGACCTTTACTAGCCTGTGCTACCACAGAAACACTGGTTCACACGCATTCAACTGTCTGAACAAAGTTCTGTGAGTCACACTCATACCATCAGCATCAGTATCCTCTCTACATTACCGTTCTCACACTTCACTATCAATGAAACATGGACAGAAAAACCTTCCAGGAATGAGAGACTTGATAAGACTGGCTCGACAAAGTCAACAGTGAAACCACAGCTGGATGGTGAGAGCTGAGAGGAAACACAAACAAGTTACCTGACTAGAGGATTTCTCTCATTCATCAACAGTCTAAATATATATACAGATGTACATGTGCATGCAGTCTCAATAAACATAGCGTTATTGGATCTTCAATCAATGCACAAAATGTACAAAAATATCGTATATATATATAGAAATGTTCAGTGTGGTTACACTTTCTGAGAGTTGTTGCTGACAATTCTATTTGCTGCAAATACAAGTGTAAACATAATGGTGGAACCATGAAATATAATCCATGACATAGTGGAGATGTCATGAACGAGCCTTTAGTTCATCTGCTGTTGCCCCAAGTATGTTATGTATCCGAGTAGTCTGGAGCCCACACAAAGTTGACTAAATATTACAAAGAAGAGTTAATGATAAACCAAGTAACCATTAACCAACCATTTTAAATTCAGTCTGAGTCCAGTTGACATGTGGGCAATGCATTTTGAAAGGTTACCGACTCTCCATCTCTATCATTGAAACAGCATTAATGTCATGCACTACGAGAAAATCGCAAACAAACATAGGATAAGGTAGAGGTGGCTGGGGAATGTGTTTAAAGTCATGGTAGTAATAACATGCAGATAGGAAATGCATTGTAACTCTTGAAAGGGTGAAAAAAAAAACAGTGGCTTGGTTACCTTGGCACGGGATCAAACAAGCACCAGTTTTGAATGATAGAAAGGTTTGCCCTGCATCACTATAAAATGAGCTAATAGTCACCTGATGTAACCTAAGCTAGCTCATGGTTTCAGCATTGCTATATATGTTCTCGTGCTGTGTGTTTTAAGTTTTGAGCAAAAGCTGCCTGTCGTTTGAGACAAAGTATATGCACTTACAGGACGATGTTGTTTGAGTTAGTGTAATATTTCAAATGAGTTGTGTGGATGTGCCACACCTGGGGCAGTGCGTGTGTGTTTTGAGTGCTCTGCATCAACTCCCTGCAGGCACAGTGGGTGTGTCGACCGTTTTAACCTTTCATGTAGACAACAGGATGAGAGACATGACTGCAAACAAAAAGAAGGGAAATACTGAATTCATTTGATTACAATGTTTACGGTCAGGTCAGATGGGACAAAAAATGTTTGTGAAAAATAAAAGCTATGCGACATGGGGCAGCTAACACCTCCAACCTGGCAAAGAATCTCTGATGCAGAAAAACAGGTTTGCAAAAGTGACATATAGCCAAGTTACATCAGACCCATGGGTAACATCAACTGCCATGGCATGTAATGATGTTTAAAGTGAAGCATCAAGATGGACAATGGCATCCGGGGTTATTTAGTTTACTCTGGTGTTAAGGTTAGCACAGATGATTAGCATCAACAAACATAGAGCTACACTTTCAGAAGCTGCTTTCAGACCTGCACTATACCCAGAAGTTCCACCAGAGAAGGGCCTGCTCCACCTCTTGTCTGAATAATATGGAGGATCTGCTGCTGGCGCGCATGTGCATACCTCATGCTGTGTTGTGCACATGTGAAAGGTAACTTCTGGGTAAACATATATTATATAAACATATAAATACACATATTTTCAAAGCAGGGCGTTGAAGAAGTTAAAACAATAAGGTGTGTCTAGCAGCTGTGTCAGTTTATGTAAGACAAAGACATTATTATAATAGTACTTGAGTAAAGTCAATTGAGACGCTATATCAACAGATGTCCAATTTTAACAGACCACAGTTTGTGTGCGTGTGTGTGTATGTGTTATGTATTTCAAACACAAACCCATGGAGATGAAACTGTAGGTGTGGAGCACAGTTATCAAACTCGCACACCTTATTAACACCACTTAAAAAATCCAGGTACAGTTTGTTTTAGACACACAAGCTGCAGGGGTTATGTGATGGCAGTTACTGAGTTGTGAAAGTGTTAAACTTAACCGTATTAAATTGTTATACAGGGCCTCAAGAAGGGATGTCACAAGAACTGATACTTACTGGTCAATGCCAAAATTCCAAAAAACATCACTGTGCATAACCACAGGCTCATTTTATTTAAATTTCCACTTCACATCGGTAAGAGAACCTTGCATTTTGTAAACTGGTGGTAAACACATCAGCCGTAACTCCAATTGCGTGTACAGCGACATAAACTCTGTGTAAAAATAAGTTTAGTTGGTTTGGCTATTTCCCTGTGAAAACCTGTAAAGACTGAGAACGCTGCTGCTTAAGTGTAAATAAAGTAAAGAGAAGACAGAAATCACAGCCCTAAAAACTATAGGCATGAAAAAATAAACAAAAGGGGCAGCCTGGTTGTTAGTTTTCAGCTGGCATTATGCTGGGCCCTCCCTCAGCACTCGCCAGTGCTTTGTCACAGACACCAAAGCAGGTCCCTAGAGGGATGCAGCCATGTCACAAGAAGGAAAAAAAGGAGGGGATAGGCTTTGAGCTAATAGCTGTGAGATGGGGAAGTAATTCTAAAAGTACAGACAAAGACTGCACACGAAGGGGTGTTTCTAAACTCTGGCAAACATCCCATAGAGCAGAGGGCAGGAAGTTGTTCGCACTGAGTTAGGAAGTAACCCCATTTCCTGGAATTGCTGTACAAGCCTTTATATCCAGCTGGCCAACGAGTCGTCATGGTAACTTGCAATAAAATACCCTTAGCTCAGCATGGAAGGAGGGAGACAGGGCTCAAACTAAACACTGTTACCCTGAGGGAAGCTGGCCCACACAAACAGCAGAGGAACCGAACAGACAACCTAAGCTTTGGATTTTAAAGCTTTACTCTCCCAGGTCAGCTTCAGTTAGAGGGCGGTGACTTACGGTATGAAGCAGGTCAGTGCCAACAGAAATAACCCAAGCTTGCGATTACTAGGGAGCATCCAGCTGATCTCTTGGATCTTTATCCGGACGTATCACTTTATTTTAATCCAACAATATCTGTATAAACCTGATCCACTTTCAATGCTTTGCACCTGCTGCAGATAACACTGGACTGCCTGAAGTAAGAACAACAAATTCCCTCAAATAGAAATGCACAAGTGACCCACAGATCAGCACAACAGTTAAAAAGCAGCCGCAAGTTTTGATTGATGAGAACGAAGTTAAGATGGCGGATTGCGACAGCGCTTGAAATAAGACCTTCCAACTGAGATTTTTTTTCTCCTCCTATGTAGTAATTACTTTGAAAAGTTGGAAGTAGTAGTTTGAGCCTCATTTAAAGCTCTGTGTATGGGGCTGGGCTGAGCTGTTTTGGTACAGCAGAACACACTAGTGGCCTGCAGGCTCAGTGTGTGGTGTATGTGCATGTCTGTGTGTGCATTTTCCAGGGGTTTTTCCTACATAGAGGATTGCAAAGCGACCGCCTCCTTACGATCTTCTGCGGCCTTCACCTCCTGATGAAATTCTAGTAATTGTTATCACAGAAAATATTACAGTGGAAAAGAGATCTTGAACAGCTTTGCTCTTTGCTCTGTCTCCATTCACGCCACACGCCGCCAAACAATTCAAGCCAAACTGAGTGCGCCCTGTCATCACTCCGTTTATAGATTCTGTTGCTTTTACCCAGTCAGAACCTACACGCATCTGAAGACCCTGTTTTTATGTTAGTTCATGGGTCATGTCATAGCTTTGTCACTGTGAGAAAAAGAGAGTGAGTAATTTATAAATGAATGCATCCAACTGTGAAGAAGGATTTTACTTCTCTAAGAAAAGTGATCAGTGTCAATAATTGGCATCATTTAAAAAAAATTTGAACCTCAGCCGTCAGCCGAGTCTGTGTCAGTGTGAGAGAGAGAGAAGGAGAAAGAGTGTGTGTGTGTTTGTGTGTGTAGGGGAGAATAAAGAGAGACACAGACAAAAACATGGAGTACAGACCAGACATGGCAAATGAAGGGACTTTCCCGCACTCATTCGTATCCAAAGTTTTTTCACTTGCAAAACTATTTCTTTGCTATGATAAAGAAGTCAGGAGTTTTGTGACTTTTTGAAATAGTTTCAGATGTAGCCTGGAATATTTAAGCTACAGTTACTGGAACGTTCATACAAAAAACATATTCAGTGATGCATTAGGATTTTTGCAGATAAAGCCGCAATTCGCGTCACTACTCCAAAAGCTGTCATCTCCCTCCTGAGGCACAGCCTGACTTCAAACTACCATGGACAATATGAAAAACATGTTACCGCATTATGGTCATATGAATATGTTTTTATATAATGAATCCAGAAATATGCGGTACAGTCAAACTGCCTTTTATCCACATGAGTCAACAACTTAGCTCAGTGAATGTTTTAGATATTTTAGATCTCAATGCAATAATGCTTTGGTGTGGCTGAGTATACACAGGTCACCAGTCAATTATCGGGCTGACACAAAGAACATTCAACAACCATTCACCAACACATTCACACGACAGGCAATTTAGGGTCCCCAATTAACCTAACTTGTGTTTGGACTGTGGGAGGAGCCCGGAAAAACCTACAAAAGCACAGCGAGGACATACACAGACGGGTCCCAGCCAGATGTCAGGTTTGAACTCAGAACCTCCTTGCTGTGAGGTGACATTGTTCCAAAAGCTCTCAAAAGAGAATGTGTTTAAGGAAACCATTGTCACTGGCTGACGAAGAGTAGAAATAAATGGGCTAGTGCCTCACCACAGCCCGCCGGTTTATATGCCCCGGACAATCTTTGTTGTCAAACTCTGTTTTAACAAGGTAGTTCTGTTTCCAGCCTAAGTAAAAGGGGTTAGGTTTTACACATCAATATTCCCTCAACTGAGACTGATTATAAGCTACAAGTTACAACTGGTTGTTAAACACAGTGCTAAATTATTGCTGCAGCTTATGATTACAAATCATTTCTGCAGTTTCCCTCCTTCTCCTACCTGATGTGCCCTGCTTGGTTCATTACTCCATGCGCCCTGCCTGCCTGTCTCCAGGATTACAGGGCTGCATGGGCCAAGGAATGCGGGCGGCAGTAATTCCCTGTTAATTTGCTAACCTGTTCAACAGTGCAGACACAACGCTCTGTAATCCGCTCGACCTCCGCCACCACTATCGCCGCCTGCTAACAGTGCATGTGATTCATGCCTAGCCTGCACCTAGCTTCATTCACATTTCCACTGGTATTTCTGTAGCTGTGGAGATATGATACTTGGAGCAAACCGATCAAGTAGGCAGTGTTAGTAGCACAGTAAAGCAAAAACCTTGCCTATAGGTCTGGGTATATTCTCAGACAACTTGGCGTCAGTGCACACAGTGCATGGAAATAACAACACACATATATATATGGAGCACAGTCCCACAGACCAACTCACTCACCCACTGACTCATACACACATTATTTACAACTCTCTCTCAGCCCTGCCAACAAGCATGGGACTGAAAAACATGTGGCGGCCCGGCTTTTTTAACTACTCCACTAATCAAAAAGGGTGGAGTCGGCTGAACTTAATATAATCTGATTCATGGCGAACACACTGGGGCAATGGCAGATTTATCTCGCCCTTACTGTTGGGTGCAAACGAGAACAGATAAGGAGGAAACTAGAGAGAAAGTGTGGAGGGAGTTACAGAGACGATGTCTTGAGCCACATTAATAACACAGCCACAAGCCAGCGGGTAGAGATGGTGGTCACTAAATAACGCAGTACTGTGGGCAGCTCAATAAATATCTTTGTCTTCAAAGCGCAGGGTGGTGCAGATAAATCACATTTCACACCAGGCTCCATCTTGGGTCAGATGCAAGTAAACCACGGGCAGCACAATTGCTGGCCTTTGTCAAATTGTATCCACAATGCAGTATGCAGACACACACGCAAATAGATACACACACGCATGTCAGCTGTCTGCACTGGGCAAATAGAATGCCACCATCCACAAGCCCACACCATGAGGCTAACACTGAGTCGTGTGCCACAAAGATGGCACCTACACTTCCTGGAGAATCAGATTAGTGTGAGCTACAACACTGGACTGTAGAACAATGCTAACAGTGTCTGCGTAAACACAGATGAACTTTAACAATTATGATTTAATCAAGTATGAGCATGTTTTTGTACAATTAGACCTCGCTCTGCACCATCACAGCAGGGGATCATGGTTGTGGACCAAAATATCGTGGTCCTGCTAAGGGGTGAGGTCAAACTCTTGAGTTTGACCTTACTTCCCTAAAGTTACTGTTGAGCATTATTTATGAGTAGTGTATCAGCCATTTTCTTACAATAATCTGCCAGCTCTGATCCTTAAGTTAAGACACTGCCAACTGAAACCTGCTGCATACATTAAACATGTCCCAACAGCAAACATCTAGCAGGCATTTAAGACATTACAGGAAGTGCAGCTGTTTAGCAAAAGACTGCAAGCAATCTGATCAAAACTGGATAATACAGCAAGAAGCAAAGATTTCCACACAGCTTTGTTGAAGAAATTTCCTAAAATACTGCAAATGAGTAATTTCCTCAGTGGTGCAGCATGGGTACTCCACAAACTTCCTTCATGTCATCACGGTACACAGCACCTTCTGCTGTACTGTCTCGCCATATGAAAAACCAAGTGGTACCTTGCATGCATCACAGTGCATGCAAGGTAGGCACAGTGCACCATTCATGTAGACTTTCAGAATTAAAATTAGGTGAGGATGGAAAGAGGAACAGCAAGAAAGAAAATCATGGTGCACAAGGCATGTGTGCCTGTGTGTGTGTGTGTGTGTGTGTGTGTGTGTGTGTGAGTGAGTGAGTGAGAGAGAGAGAGAGATTGAACATAGAATGAGGGAGGAATGTCAAACACCAACAACATTCCTGTGCTTCTTCTTGCACTGCCTGCAGCACCTTTACTTTGTCTTTTTGTCTTTTGTGTAACATCTCTTTCACAAGTCACCTATAGCGCACAGAGAGAGAATAGGGGGGCTGCAAGTGTCATCTCAGAAGGTACAAAGATAAGAAGTGTTCAAAAACCCTAAAGAATAAAGGGCCACATAGTATTGATCATTTCTCTGTCAGAACTGCCAGCAGATCAAATATAGGTTAAAGTCTTAATTTGTCTTAACTTCTTCAGAAAAATAAAGCATGATAATAATCATTTAACAAATTTGATTTAGCAGTAAGTAAGGCACACACCACGTCTGGGAATCGAGAAAATCCCACTATCCCTCTGTTTAAAACAAATGCTTTTTAAACACTAACCACTAATCTGCAGGAAATCACGCATTGGTTGTTTATCTTATCTGACATTGCAATGTTTGTACCCCTTTTGTCTCTGTACACTGCTTTAACATATTTTCGAAATAAAATGCAAAAATTGTGTGACAGAGAAACAGACCATTGTCTGATGTACTGCTGAGGGTAATGCAATGTGCTGTACTGTAGTGTTCTAATGTTCTAAAATTGCATCTCAAGCATCACAAAAACAGTTTGACATTCAACTATTACTTGTGATGTTTGCTGTTATGTAAATTACCTTGGTCTATGTAGCAGACAACATGCACATTTGCATTAGAGTTTAATTAGGTTGTCTCTTGTCTTTCAGTAATGTGGCCCACGATGCACAAACGTGTCTATTTGCCATTAGTATACTGAACAACCTTTCACTCACAAATAATTCCTCACCCACTGAGCTGACCCATGGCCTTAACATGTAATTTAGGCCCAGCAATTTAGCTCTAATTACAGGACACCAATTTGCCCATTATTAAAGACAGACGGAACAGAACATGAAGCAATTACCTTTACTTTTTAAATACACATAGGCACCTCCCGCAATTCTAGTAAAAGGTTTAGTGCAATGATTTTAGTGATAGAAATCATTTCCATTTGGGTTATGTTGAAAGGTGTCATATTTAGTGTAATGTTTTGTTGTAATGTTGAAGAGAAATAAGTTAGCCCATCCTTGAAACCATCTTTTCCTCACTGCCCACATCTCATTCACCCCCTCATCACATGTCAGCCCCTCTTAACCAGCCAGGCAGTCTGAACTAGTTAGAAGTGTCCATTTTGAATTCTTTCGCACGCTCTCGCTGTTCAACATCTGGGCAGATGTGCGCCTCAGAGACTGAGCAGCCACAATCAGGAGGCCTTTAGAGTCAGGGCTCATCAGACCTCAGACCTCCTGACTTGAACTTTAACACAAGTTAGCCTCACTTGTACAAAGTGGGAAGTCCATGATGTGTGTTTTTCAACTGTTTGACTACAGTGATTAGGGATATTATTAATATCATGATTATTATTATTATTAATAGGTAAATTAATGAACATAATGCGTTTTACACTCGAACCCTGCGTGGAGTGAGTCATTCCATCACTGGCTGCATGTTTCTGAACACAGCAGTCGACCACCACAGTTTGTCTTTTATCTGAAGTTAGCAGCAGCGACTATTCGCGCTACAGTTTAAAAGCAGCTAGCTTGTTTTTAAACTAGCGCCTCACCTACACAGTGAAGATGCTTCGTCTGCGCCGTCGGGCGCAAAGGTGACAAAACGCGACCGGGGCAAAGTTGTAAAAAAAAAATACTCAGGATGAGGTGGATAAAAGAAAACACAACTTACCCAGAGAGAGGTGGGTGAAGCAGAGGACGAGGGCTAGTGACCTGCCGGAGGAGAAACCGGGGATGTGCTCCATATTCGCTGTAAAATCCACATATGGTCGCCAGCCCAAAGTTGAGCTGCCTCCCGGGACGGTTAGAAGAAAGTGACGCTCGAGCGGAGAGGGACCAGATTCTCGTGGAGGAGACCTACAACATGTCACGGGTGGTGTGACACGGGTGACTGCGACAACACGATGCGTTTTTTTTTTTTTTTTACCGTAAACAACTCGCATCTATGGAACTCGTCGCTGGTGCCACGGAGCAGTAAAAACTCCTCCACCTCCGATCGCTCCTCAGCCTCTAAAGCCTGCGAGCGCGCACGTATCCTTCCGCTGAGGTCCGCGGGGAACTATCGTCGAACCCTGAAAAGATGGTTCGAAAAGTTCCTCAAGAGATGATGGCAAAATTTAAGTTTGTACGAACGCGTTGATTTTAAAACGTTGCATCACCCTGTTGGCGTTTGTTAGCTTTCCGTCTGGACGCGATGTGAGATAGACGCCACAGGTTTTCTTCCTCAGTGTCGCAGAGGCGGAGGAATTTGGTTTCTCATTTTTCTACTTCTCTGAGCCTGGTATGAGTCAAAATTAACCCGTTCACTGATTTCTACTCCGTTTTATTTCCTCCTACCCACGAACTGCACGTGTTTTTTCCCACGATATGTGTCTCTACACCCACTCCGTGTCTGTTCCACACATTACATTTCACATGCTGCAGGTTCCAGGTAGCCTGGGCACGAGCAGCGACTTTGAAGCACTTTGTAGTTCGCGGACTCAGAAGGTGGGGAAACCAGAACCTCCACTGATGTCTGGAAAAACCTCCACAGCTGCACTCCTGCATGTTTTTGTCATGTTTCAGGTTCACAGAGGAAACTAACAAAAAGGTTTGTCTGGAGGATACTCGGCTGAACTTTTGCAAAGTTAGAGGTTCATTTGGACTTTTAAGAGTCAAGTATTCTTCCTTCCAACGACGCTGCAGAAACATTGCAACTGTCCAATGGTTGTTATAAATTGCAATGCTGACATCAATTTCCCAAGAAAATGAATTCTGAAGAATTTAATTTGTTTTTTTTATATCTTGCTATCATCATCAGGCAGTCTGGGCTGATGAAGTATTATTGCATGGATCAAAATAAATAAATAAATTCTTATCTCCTAAAATGTAAGACACTTTTCTTTTTATATATATTTTTTTAAACCTAGATATTACGTTTTGCTTTTGTTTAATGTGTTTTATTGATTAACCAAGAAAAAAATATGACTTTTTTTTTTGGATTAATCCGTGGTAGCATCTCCAGTCATCTCCCGGGTTAATAAACCTTAAAGTAGCTCAGGAAAGTAAGTCTCCTTTGATGACATGATTGGATTTAGTTTTACGATCCGCAAAATCTCTGCTTCATGCAACAGATGCACTCACGCTGGCTTAATAATGGTCATTGACCGCACTAATGCCAGACTAATTATCCCTTATCAGCCTGAATGATCCCAATGTAAATTACAGCCTTATCACAATACCCAGACCACGTCTCATCCCAGTGATTTGTTTGTCTTTACACCCTGTTAGAGAAACACTGCAGAGACTCCTGCTGCTGTGACTGGCCCTCTGTCCTCTATTCAACCCTGCTGAAAGGCTCGAAACAAGACCCCCCCCCAAGGGGTCCACACTGACAATTCTTTTGTTGCTGTGGCCAATGTCAAGCTCTTGCTCTGCATGTGTGTGTGGTTGGATGTCAGGTGCTGGCACGACAACAGACGGCGTTCAGGCATTGTGGTCCGATGTTTGTTTTTGTTGATGAACCCTGTCTCCTGTTTTCTTTTATTTGCTGCTATCCATCCCCAAAACCTGTGAATTCATCGTCACAGATGGTTAAGACATTGGTCGTGTAGGCCAATAGTTAATCACATGAGAGGATCACTGGGTCTGCAGCACTGCTTTCCTGATGATGTCACTCCAGATGTGGGCGTCCGTCGTTTGGGAGCCATGGGGTGGGAGAGAGGGTGTGGATCTGCCTCATGAGCACAAAATGCTGATTAGTTCCTCCCTACCACTGCGCTGATGAAAGACCTTGAATACCGAAGTCTGACACAGTTTCAAAGGCGGGAAATAAAGCGTCTTTGGGAAAACTCAATATCTGCAGTGTTTTGAGTCCCTTTGAACCACTGTTGATTTAAATGCATCAACAACCTCCGACTTCAAATCTCCCATGAGAGACGACACACACAGTTTATCTGCAAAAAAAAGCAGATTAGATAATTACAGTTTTGCTGAGTATTAAAGTCAGTTTTAAATGTGTTTTATTAGCAGGAACCATTGCCATGGGTGAATGTTGTGCCATGGGATTTGAATATTGTTTTTTCTGTATTCCAGCTATAACATGCCACAGGAAGGTCATAAAAACGTCAGCCTGGGTCATGGGGCTGGCAGGAGAGCTGCTTTCATCAATGCTGGGGCTCTTCACACTGATTTGGAGCTCATCAGTCAGGGTGACTCCAGCTGTTGGCCTGTAGATTTATACCAGAGGACACGGCGCTCAGGGGGCAGACACCTCATGACTGATTACAGGCGAGCACACGCTTGAGAGGGTACGAGTGTGTGTGTTCGTGTGCACTCCCCTTAACCATAAACACACCATCTTCCCCCAACGAGATAGCCATGGGAAACCGAATCAGGGCCTGTCATTCAAGAGGAGCTGGCCTTTACGTTCTAAGATGGCAGGCAGGAGAGTCAGTATGAAGAGTGTATATATGATTCCTTTCTATATTTAGTTGTGGCAGGAACTGATTCACCTCTCGATGCCCGGCCGTGGCAGCTGACCCGCTTGCGTAAACAGTTGTACATAACTGAGACACGTCTCGTTCATTGGATCTGGACGCGTCGATATGCTCAGTGCGGCGTATTATTATTGCACAGCACCGACTTCTGTGCGTGACGGATCAGGTTTAGCTACCACAAGTGTTGAACAGCAGGGGGTTTTGTGCCGGCTTTGCCGAGATAAACGTTCATGCGGGAGCGTCGGGTGTGAAGTTCCGAGGCCATCTGTGTCCCCGTCAAGACTGTTTCGCTTGTTCTGTGTTGATCCATAATCTATCAAATGTTGCCTTTGCCGTGTAAGCAGATCTGTGGCACGGGGGAAGCTGCAGGGAGTATATTTAGGCTTGATTATCACCTACTCCTCGCGGGCCTGCCTAGACTGCAGCTGCAAAAATCATAAGGATATTTTGGAGCAAACGGGTTGAGCGAAGGTCTGCTGTGTGATTCTGACTCTGATATCAGGTGGTGTTCGAAAGACTCCAGAGCATATCCTGTTGGCTCGGTTTCATCTGCTTGACGTCGTCCCGCCACCAGAGCGGGGTCATCGAGACGAGAAGCCACATGGTGTCTGATTTACAGAGAGATGCAGAGTTGATACATGGGCTAGGGTTAATCACAGTAAATCATTTTCCTGTGTGAACTTGAGGTTATATGAGCCAAATGTCAACATCGGGGCAGATAATGCGCACAAAATATAAGAGAGCACACAGATCAGCACTAAATCTGTGTAATCATTCACTCGGTCAGACGTGGGACGGCGTCTAAAGAAAATAAAACCTGCGCTGGTTGAGATGAATAGCCCAGGCAGAATAGCCATAGATAAAAAGTGTAATTTTATAGTGTCATCCAAGATTACGCCGAGGTTGCCATCTGAAGTTGTAATTATTTGATTGATTGTGGAGATGGTGAAACCCTATGAAAATCCCCTTGACGTAGCCAAACAGCGTCATGTTGCAGACAGCATGCAAAACAAGGGAAAAATTACAACGCCCTCCCCAGTAAATCTTATTAGTTGTTTATGCCCTGTGGCTTTGGACGCATGTTACACAAGTGCAGCACCGGCGTGGAGAATGAGCGAGAGCCTCGTGTGACCAAGTGTTGTGTCAGACATCTCAGCCACGGGGTCTCTGGTGAGCACAAGGGGGGGAGTTGGCAGGGAGGTGAGGAAACAGGTGATGAGGGAAAGGTGTGAGGAGGGGTAGGGAGGAGGGACAGAGGGAGAGAGGGAGGGAGGGAGGGAAAGCGTTTATGTAAACACGTCCTGTAAGGTGACCTGGGGCTGTGGAAGGGCCAGGTGGACAGGAATGTGCTGTTGTGTGTGGATGGGATCCTCCCTTGAGCGCCCCGGCCTGCCCACCGTCACCCCACACTAGCAGGCTATTTATATTGCACTGTGGGAAAATGATGGGCCAAGCTGTGTCATCTGGGTTCTGCAGGGTTTGTAATGCACTGCCATAACCCCGACACAGACACACACACACACACACACACACACACACACACACACACACACACACACATATGCATGACACCAACAGGTTTTCCAACTCCCTTACTCATAAACAACTTCAGGATGAACTGCAGTAGCCTAACTGGTGGATGAGTCTTGTACACATCATCATCAAGTCAGGAATCAGCTGGAACCTCACTGTTGGTGGTTTGGCAGAGGAGCAAGTTGATGGCTGGGAAAATGAAGAGGAAACCCTTGTTTTGAACACTTCGATTTCACACAAACCACATTATTTGAATGCAGACAATCCTCTGTCCTGGGAAGAAAAAAATGTTAATTTTGAAACAACATTTAATAGTGTCTGCTTCCGGAGGCAAGTATTTGAGGGAAAAAAATAAACACATTTAATTTTAAAGAACTACAATTATTTTTGACCATTCTTCGTTTGGAGTGTACCCAAAATTAAATAAGATAGAAATAGAATGTTTTTAACAATTTAAGTAAAAAAAAAAAAAAAAAAAAAAAAAAACCTTCTATGTACAGAGATAGTGCAGGGATTGCAGAAACATTGGTTTAAAACAGTGGCGTGAAACAAAACAAAAGTTTCATGCATATGCTTGTATTTGTTTAATGATTCTGTGAGTCACAAAGTTTTGATGAATCAATCTGGGACAGAATGTGACGCCGGACAGAACTGGGTCAGGATTAACCCAACATGACTCATGCAACCTACCCTCAGAGAGAGAAGGCGGAATGAATGTTTGACAAGGCCCACACCACAGCCTAAATCGAACTGAAAGATGAAACCCTGGTGTTTGCTTTTCTCTGGTGGAGGTACAGTTTGGATGGTGCAGCTGATTTCATAAACCTCCAAACTCTAAATAAACACCATGACCTTGCCCGTAATCCACCACTACCAATCGACGCGTCATGTATGTGACGATATTTACAGTCAGTGAGGCCAAATTCACCCTGAGTCTGCTCCCACCCCGGGGTCGTCTGGATCGCTCTCCCATGCATTAACACACAGGGATGCACATTTTAGCGCAGGCGTGTGCACGCACCAGTACCAAAAAATAAACACATAAGAATACAGACACGCACATTTGGACCCTCTTCCATCATGCCCAGGAGGCCCTGAGGCCCGAGGGTGCAGGAGGTCAAACTAATCCTCCACAGTCCGCGATGTTTACGACGCAGGAGGGATGAGAACACAAGGGACGGGATGGAAAGGACACTAAAACAGGAATAAAACATCATTTAATTTATGCTTAATATCGTTTTATTCTCTTAGGAATAGTATAAACACATGTTATCAAAAATAAAGATGCAGCACAAAACACCGAGAGATTCATCCCAGTATAAAACATGTCAATGCAAGGACAATATAAAGTAACATGATAGAAGGAAACAAGCTGTAACACCAACATGTAATTTATTAGACTCGCTTATGACGCAGAGTATAAGCACAAGGAGTTAACGAGCCTTACGTCTTTGCTTTTCACAGAAGCATCCAGTTACGTCCTGAGTATTTGATATTAGCAACATCAACATGACTCATATTTTTGTGCATTTTCTCCGTGCTCAAGTCGTAACGTGTGTGGGCCGCGTTTTTTTCAGCGCGTTTGCGTGTTTGAGTCACAGGCTGAAAGTTATTGAGAGTGTAAAGTGAGTGTGCTCGGCGTATCTTTCCAGGGTTAGGTGTATCATAAATCCACAAGCCGCCAAAAGACTGGCATGGCTGGAATTCACACCTCAGCCCTCACTTTCTCCCAGGCTCCGCGCAGCATTGTGTGTGTGCACGTGCGCACGCGTGCTCGCTTGTGTGTGTGTGTGTGTGAGACACTGTGAACAAACCAACAATGCTATCTGTTGGGAGAAACATGAGAAAACTGAGCCCTGACTTTTGTATCTCCCTCTGTCACTCACCCTCACGTTTGTCTCTTCCCACTCTATATCTTTACCCAGATGTAAATGTAAATATGCGCTGCTGGGAAAGAAAAGCCAATTTATTGCAATGGTTTTATTACAGAGTTAAAGGTCTTATTTTAAATACACTCAACATCATGACAGTGAGGTGTGAGGGGTCATCATTGGCCAGTGATAAAGAACACACGGCCTGTGGAGCAGACTCTGTGCTTGACCCCCCCTGTGAGAAGTTCCCTGTTCCCAGGACCCGATGTGTACGTTCAGGGGGCAATAACTCATCAGGTCCCTTGACTTCCTCTTTCGGCCTTCTGCGTTTTATGGCCCTCTCCGCTGCCATACAGCTGCTGTCTCCACAGCGTCCCCGCTCTCTGATTGGAGGAGACCGGAGTTTGAGGGAAGAGGATGAAAGGGAAGAGACCAGGAAGCAGCTGGGATGAGGTGGGAAGCCGCTGTGATATGGGATGGAGTGACTTTTATCATCATAATTACAGATGACTGGATTCTCGGGTGGTCCATATCTCTCTGGATCTCCACACAACATGTGTGAGGTGTGGTGCACACCGGGAAACAGGGTCATTCGATTTAGTTTTTACTCATGAAGACACCACGTCCATTAGAAATCAGCGAGTTAGACAGAACGCTCCCATTTTAAGCATTTGGAGCAAACGTCTGCACAGCAGCATGCGTCCCTATTTTTATTGCATCACATTAAATAAAACCAAACACATTAAATATCAGTGCAATAAGAGCTAAGACAACCATCTTTTTTTAGTTTAGTTCACATCCCATCCTCTAACATGGAGGAGGTGGGTTTAAAATCTGTATTACAGACAGCCACCAGGGGGCAATCAAGGGAATTGAACTTTGCATGATTCATGAACAGATTAACAGTCTATGCTTTGACACTGTTAGCATACCTGGTAAATAGTGAAGAGGCAGCCCAATAGAAGAGCAGGCGTAGCTGTGCAGTTTCTGTTTGAGTTTGGATTCCTGATGGAACCAGTCAGACGTTGAATCATAAGTGAACAAGTCCGAATGTTGGTTGTACTTCACTTTGTGCAACTAGTACTTCCTGAGAGGTGGAGGTCTGATCTCCAGCGAGGGAATGAATGAGTGCAGCACGACTCCTCACACCTCCATTAATAAGATCATATCTGCTGCGAGCCTCCGTGGGCACACAGGGGAGGAATGAGTGAGTGCTGCCTGCTGGTCCGTTTGGCCTGAAACGCTTCCTCTGAGCTCGAGGTCACGTTTGTTTTAATGTCCTGTTTCTTTCAGATCCCACAATCTCCGGCGGAGTCTAGATGTGGGTCTCGATGTGCGTCTGTGTCTTTGACAGGAAATTTAATCACGATAGTGAGTTGGCAGGAGGACACATCGCTGGTTCAGTTTTTGAAAGGAGAGCCAGTGTCGAAGGCTCTGCAGCCTTTCTGCAGGTACGTATGTGTGTTGGAATCAGTCTGTGTGTGTTTAGTACATGCGCCATATTCCTGACCCCTGATCACATAAAGTATTTTAATCCAATCAGCTTCGTTTTCACATGACTGTCACACACTTGCTGCTGCTATGGCAACCCCGCACAGGAAGGAGAGAAAGTGCTGGAGCGCGAGAGAGGGGTTCGTTGTCCTCTCTTTAATTACTGTGACATTTGAACACATGCACAGACACACACACACACACGCGCACACAGGCGTATAACCCTCATGGGTTTTACACTTATACATTGGCGACACTTTATCTTCCAATTTATTTCCAACTTTACAAAAAGACAATCCCTTTAATAAAACGTCAGTGACACAACAGGATGTGATAGGACAAAAAAAAATACTTCAGATATATAATAGAGAGAAAATGATAAGCAATGTGCATCTGTTGATTGAAACATTTGAACCTATTGTATCTAGATTTTTTTTATTTTACTCTGAACCATATGAGCTCCCTTTGCCTTGGCCAAAGAGGTTATGTTTTCATAGTTAGCAGCATTACACAATAACCGCAGGATGGATTACAACTAAACTTGGGCAAAAGATGCAGCAGGTCAGAAAAGAATCCTCAACAATGAAGGTGCGGCTCAGGATCAGGTGGAGTACCCAGAAACCGACGCTCTTTGACATTCTGCAATGTTGTTTGAGATTTCCACAGGGAGAATTTTCCATCGAATAAGTATCAGAGCTGAATATGAAATGTGGTGCAGGATGATTGAGTTCAAGGGGACAGGTGGGCCTCTCTGTGCTCTACTGAGGGCTGCTGCAGCTTAATGGACAAAGACACAGGCACAAAGTGAGTAGAAAGCGACAGAGACAGACACAGTTCATACAAGCAAAAAAATATACATTCTGCTGACAAGAACGCTTGAGGTAAAACTCACAAATACCCACTTCCCCTTGAGGGGTGAAAAGGTTAGGCTGTGCCCTGTGGTTGGTTTGTGACGTGCCATCCTCTGCCGAGTCTCAATTTTTGTCTCTGACATTTCCTGTTCTCGAAGTAGCAGAAGCAGCTGCTGCTTACGCTTACAGTACTTGGCTGTTCTTACTTTTTCTGAACGTGCTAGAAACCTGCATCAGCAACACTCTGTGTGTTTTCTTCTCACCTTATGGAGCTCAGTGAACAGCAGTGTGCTCAGTCATCAGCTCAACTTTGAGCCGTCTGCGTCTCAGCGTCGAGCAGTGAGCCCAGCACGCCATCTTGTGGTCAATGATGGTATACATTTTTGATTTTATTGCTTGCAATTATTTTTCAGCATTTATATAATATTTAAATAATATTTAATGGTATTGCATTCATATGATTATTTAGTTATAATACATGAAGCTTTCATGTTTATGATGTTAATATATGGAATAATTTTGATTATGAATAAAACAGACATTTGATTTATTTGACGGATTAATATTTTCCTTTCCTCATTATTTATGAAATAAATATTTAATACCTCTCTAGCTGCTGTGCGTACTCACACACACAAAATTCTACTCAGAATATTATATTACATCATTCTATTTATCCTATCCTGTCTGTTTCTAATATGACTTTCTCCGCATCTTCTTTGTCGCTTATATAAAAGGCTACTTCCTCCACTCAAACATAACCTGTAGTTTCAATAAATCATCTGTTTTTCAAATGTGTCAGAAGAGGATCACATTAACTCGTGGGAATTCTTTCTATTCTATTCAACAACGAACGTTTTATACAACTTTAAAATACTTAAACCATCTGTATTTGCATCTCCCGCTCCAGACTAACATCACTAAAACTCAGGGTCATCTAACTAATTATTTTATTTGTGAATAACAGACATAACAGAAAAAGTGAAGGTGTCCGTTCCAGCAGAGAGGAAACAGCAGTTTCAACAGCCCTCAGCCTGAAACCCCTCTGAAATCAAGGGGAGAGACGTATGTAAACTTCATAAGAAATAAAAGGACCCAACCAGACATCAAATCTCATTTTTCCTTTTTTTTTTTTTTTTTATGTCTGGTCTTAGAAAGGTGCTGATCGGCAGTCATGATGTCAGGGGACTTGGAAGGAGTGTGGACGCAAACTGTGGACACTGGTTAGGGACAATGACAGTGACTGGAGCAGGGGAAATGGGGGTCAGCTATATTTGTGTTACTATTTCACTCTTTAAAAAAAGCAAGAACCTCCTTAATGTTTTCTCTGGGTCCAACCTCTTTGTCCGTATGACACAGGCATCCTAATGATCCACTGCCACACGCCAAACACAGCATTTCCAAACTACTTCCTCCTTCTTTCAAAAATCAACTTACAAAGGCTGGAATAAACATCTGAGCTGATTAAAAATTAAACGCCCCTGCCCTTGGTACCAAATTACTCCTCTCACTTTACAAACAAACAGAATGCACCCCCCCCCCCATGTTGTACAGTCTTATAGGTACAGGTGAAATAGCTTTGCAAGGCTTTCATACAGCGTTTCTAATTAGCAGTTTGTTCAACATTTTGTATTTTAACATTGGGCCTATTTATCTCAACAAGAAGTTTGATTTCCAGATAGCTGTAGCTCATACTATATGTTATAGTATATGCACACATGTTACTGCTTTGATATTCATGATAACCAATGGCTAAACTCAATTTTTTTGCTCAGAACATAAAAAAATGTTATTGTTCTCTCTTCAATGTATAATTAGGCAGTATACACGGTTCAATCAGTAGCTCCTGGTGCAGAAATCTACAGCTTAGGAATCACAAAACCTTTGCTCCTGCACGCAAACTCAATCATGACAAATAAAACTATGCGTTATGAGATTTTCTAGATTCAGGTCACACATCCGGGGACATGCGAGAACAGAATGGACGTCGGTAGGTCTGTAAAGTCTTATTAAGAGCAGGGATCCTGTTTTTAGGCAAAGGTGACAGCTTTTCTTAGCGTCTGGAGAAACTTCAACACCTCCTTCTCCTTCTTCTTCTTCTCTTCTCTCTCTCTCAGAGCCACCAGAAGCGTACATAGACGATGAGCATGATGAAAAAGACACCACCGGCCGCCAGCTTGGCATAGGTGGAGCGGGTGTTCAGATACTTGGCGTCGCTCCTGTACTTCTTGGACAGGGAGGACAGGTTGCTGGCCTTGGAGTCGAGGGCTGGGGGAGAGGAGAGAGCGGAGGACAACACAAAAGAAGAAAGAGTGAGAAGAGAGAATCAGATAAGAATGAATAAATAAACATTACAAGCTTTTGGTTTCCAGCGTGAGCGGTTTGAGCTGCACAGGCCTGAGATCACTGACCAGAGAGAGCCTCTCCTCGCTGCAGCACCTCCTCGATGTTCGCCACCATGATCCGCTGAACGTCCTGGAGCTCCGTGTTGATGCTGCCCAGATTCCTCCTCGCTCGGCTGTCAATGTACGACTTCTTGGTTTTTTGGATGTACGTGTCTGGTGAGAATAAAACAAACAGTTGAGGGGAACCTGTAAAAATGTGGTTCGTCAAAACATTCCTCTGCCACACGAGTTGTTGAAAGGGACTCTTCCACTCGTCAACAAACATAATAACTTGTAATAACTTGACCTTGTAGCACAGCAACTCATTAAATTTAATTTAATCTAACATATCTGTAGATCAGCAGTGTGGCCAAAAGTGAAAGATACTAAAATTAGTTTTTACCGAATTCGATGAATGAGTACGGCCGGGATACTGTGGGAACCTTCTTTCCATGTTGCTCATGAAACTCTGCCTGCAGGTCTTCTAGATAAGCAAAGGCCAGCTTCTTGGGGAAACTGGCTTCGCAAAGCACAAGGTAGCAAACTCCTTTCTCTATAAAATAGCTGCAGGACGGAAAAAAGCAGAAACACACACACGTTGACATTCTACATCCTGGATCTTAACTGTGACGCAACAACTTTCTAGAAAGCATTGCTGGGAGATATGTGGTTTGGATTTCTATGTTTGTCTTTTCGGATGACTTCATACTCACTGAAATGCCATGGATCCAGCCTCTAAAGTGCATCGTGTGGGGCTCTGGTCATTGAGCTTCCTGAAGAGCTGCTTGGCTTGACTCTGATACTGCTGGAGGTCCCGACCCAACTGAGCAGGGACGAAGAGGGATGACAGTCACCACACTTTTCACTCACGTCTCTCACAGATAGATAAAAAGGGCAAGAAATGGACTATTGTTTGCTTTGATGGCGGGTCAAGGACAGGTCAGACAGACCAGGACAGATATCAACTACAGGACATAACAGTGTCAATGTCTTGCCCTGTGATGTGTTGAAATAAATCCTGGATAAACACGTAGTGGTGTGATGCTACATCTGAGAGCGAAGGCATTCACAGAATATCCGATTCCTTCCTGCATTTGTAGCATCACACAAACATGTAGGACGATGACGCGCAGAGCAGAAAGACAACAAACCTTTTCACTTCCCTTTTTGAAAGCAAAAAAAGAGAGAGTGAGGGGAAAAAGGTTAGACTTCTGACAAGTCATGCTCAATAAATAGCGATACAGGTCAGGAAAACACAGTCACAAGTTACAAATGGCATCCATTTGAACATTAAAGCATGAGGCTGTGTGGCCTGTTCTGGTGCAAAAGCTACAGCCAACATCTCATTGGATCCGCAAGTCTTAAACACGAGAATCACAAAATTAAAAACATTCTGTTTCTTTAATAGGGCCGTTCTGTGGGATTTAGCGCTCTCTAGTGGTGATGCGTTGTATTGCAATGTGTCTGGGATTAGCTACAGTTAGCTGATCAATAAACTAAACTTAATGCATCATATTTCACAGAGGTCAAAGCAGTTCATATCAGCAGGCGTACCGACACGTCTGTGACGCACTATCAAGTCAGTCAGGTTCTAACATAAAATAGAAGTAAAAGCACATGCAGGTTGTAGCATTTCTGTGTTTCACCTTAAAAACATCTTTCAGCTTTTGAAGGTTCAGTGTCTGTGTCTGATGCAGTGACATCTAGTGAAGCTGCTTGTTGCAGCTGCCCCTCACCCTCCCATAAAGAACCGGTGGTGATCTTAAAAACTCTAAAAGATGCAAATGTAAATAACTGAGATGACCACCCACATCAGGAATTCAGTTCGTTCTATATCCTGACATCTGTCAGCTGAAGCTACACGCCTCGTTTATTGGCTCAACATATCAAATGTGTGTCAGTGTGGACCGGAGGACTATCTGTCATCTCTAAGACTTGGACTGGACAGACTTTGGACTCATCAAGGCGCTGGAACCAAATGGAACGTCCACATCCGCGGTCAGATGCTCAGTCGGTCTGGGTCGGCGCGTGTTCGGTGTCAGGGGTGAAACACGGATGTGAATGACTCAGTGTAAACACAAGCCAGGCCTCCTCCACTCCCCATCTCGCCTCAGTTCCACACGGCAGCCCCTGGCCCACATCTGGCCCAGCTGCGCACCGATAGCTAACGTGTCCCTGGAGCCTGGGCACCGGCGGCGGAGCGTGACAAACGGCAGACAGCGAACCAACCTGCTCGTCCTCCTGCATGGAGGCGGCCAGCGGCAGACCGTCCGCCAGCCGGGCGATCATCGTCAGCAGAACCATGTCTCCGCCGTCCTCTGGTGTTCCTCCGCCGGCCGCTGAAGGGGCTGCAGGTGCCTCACTGGTCCCGGGGCTGACGAGCTGGAAAGTGACAACAGCGCAGGACTTGACGCGCTGAGCTGGCCGGAAACGCTAGAGCTTTCTGTGCCACCGCTCAATTCCGTCCGTGCTGCTGCCAAGCGGAACCAAGGTTCCGTCCGGTGTCCGCCTTTATTTTCAGATCGATAAAAACTTCTTCAACGTCTCCGCTCAAGTAATGTGTTTCATTGATGGAATAAATTTCATATGACAAGCATACGACGTACGGCGGGGCATTAGGGCCACACAGACTTCGAGATCAAAGTCGTACTTCTACGAGATTAAAGACCATTTTCGAGAAGCACACAAAAAATAAAAGAATAAATAAAAATCGAAGAATATCTGAATGACAATTTTATAATTCTATAAGTTAATGTACAAAAATGGACTCCCAGAGTGGGACTCAACATTGCGTCCAACCAGAAGGAAACAAGACCCTTACGTGAGTTTTACTGATCATAATAAAAGCTCTTGATAGTGAGAAATTCCATGATGTTAAAACATATAAAAGCTACTAGGGGAAAATGTCACCAAGCCGATCTCAGTCATTTCCTAAGCCATCGCCCCCTTCTTCATATTACAGGCAGTGGTGTCATGATTGCGCCATACAAAACAAAGTCCTTGGCACTATGCATTCATCAGTGATAGACCTTCAGGCACCAGGAGGCGGCGTTGCAACACAACTTTAACCTTAATTTATTCCTAACATTACCCAACTGTAGTCTAGCCTTAACCTGTCCTAAACCTGCACCCAAGCCCCGACCCTGACTCACACAAACACACATGGACGCACGTACACAGAGTGATCCAACACACAGATAAATGTATTTAGTAGTTGTATTAGCAAGAATTCAACGGTTACATATTTCCCTTTAGAGAGTTTACATTTAATACAAAAGAGAAGCAGGGGCTGAATGTCATTTATCAGCATTTGACTTTTTGACTACGTATGCTTTTTTGTCCCTGTTTGGAGTGTCAGACAGTTAATGTATGAAAAAAGGTTCATTATGTATTCATGTTTGTTTTGACTCATCAGCCTCCCCTTCATGAGGTCAACACATTCAAAAAATCATTTTCAACAGATGGAGGCTTTGTGTGCTCAAATTCCCAAAGTAAGATTGAGCCACATTCCACAGTACTTGATAATACACAGTACCCCCGCAAAAACACTCAAAAAGTGAATGTCAAAGAATGCCCATCAAATACAGGAGTATATCAAGTCATGAATCTTTTCATCACAGTAGTTAAATGTATCATGTATCTTATTCTATACGTTTCATGACATTTAGAAGCGATTAACTATAGTAGAATTCAGACAATTTGAGATTGATTAAAAATATAGCGATTCCTGATTGGTTTGTTATGCCAAGCCAAGTGTGCACGCGGGATCAGTCACCAAATCACTGTTAGGGGAAAAGACTGTGATATTTCTGAACAATGGACATGGCGTGACCGTGAGAACACGGCATCACGGGCAGTCGAGGAGGCCCCAGTCTCAGGCCTGACACCTCTTTCATCAGCTGCTTGTTCACTCCCAGGTTGAAGCCTGTCGATCACAATGAGGCAGCTTCAGGACAAGTCCAAGAGCATTTGTCACAGTCAGTAAATAATAAAACATCATGAACCATCACTCACCAACTTTATTTGCATACGTGAAAAGGTCTTGTACCTTGAACTGTTCACGGGCATCAAACACACACATGTCAGACAACCAAGTCAACGCGAAAACATCAAGTGAGAGGCTGCGCCCAGTGGCGAGGGAGGGTACCTGCAGTGTCCTGGCTTGGACAATGTCGCCTTTCTCAAATGCTGCTATGAGCTCGTTGACGTGGCATCCAATGTAGTTATACGTGCTGTGGGCAGACGTGTTAATGAGTAATTATATGTGAATAACTGGAGCTTGAAAGGATCCGAAGCGTTAATAACAAACCACCTACTGACCTGCCAACGGCTCCGTGGGCTCCCATCACCAGGGCTGCTAGCAGTTGCTGTGGAATATTTGAATATTCACTCAGAGTAGCTCATACTTGACAGACATAGAAACAACAGAGCCTGATCTTCTTGATTCTCAAAATCTCTTTTGAGAATAAAGTCAGAAGACCAGAAGGAAAGAAGACCAACCTCGTCCACACCATACAGGCATGACCAGTGGGCGTGACTGTTGCTGACACACTGGCCAAAGTCCATCAGGTCGCTGCTGGAGAACTTGATTCCTCTGAAGGAGGGAATGAGTTCCTCGATGCCTTCCAACACATCCCTCCCCAGCACTGAAACAAAAACACCATGTCACACTCAGTCAATCTGTCAAAAACCTTTTATACGACTTTTTTTTTAGCCACAATGCAAAATCATCACATTCACTAACCATTAACGCCGGTGACGGTTGGAACGTGGTAATAGTAGAAAGGCGTGGTTGGAGCAACTGAAGACACTTTCTGGAGATAAGTCCTCAGTACCTCTGGAGGAGGGTGAGAGGGAACACATCAATAATAAAAAGCATAAAGGTCCTTCCTGCTTATCACATCGACATCCAAAGAACAAACAACAAATCTCAACCCTGGAATATGGAACCTTTTGCCCTCCTTCATCCCTATCTCTGACTACTTGCCTGTGTCGCACACAGTGGGGTCCAAACGTTTCAAACCCCTCGATAAGTAAGTTGTTCTCTGACTTTTGGAGCCTGCTCCCATGTGTTAACGTACGTGAATCGCTCTGTGTGTGCAAAACCCTGTGGCAGCCTATGAGGAGCTGGCATACAGGATGCTAAACCTGTTAGACCTGTACCGTGCCAAATGGCAGAACATCATTATTTTTCCATTTAATTTAGAGTGAGAAGTAAAAATGTTTGGGTAGATGTATTCAGCCTAAGGAAGTACCTTGGGCTTTTCCTGGATATACAGTTGTGTGGCAACACACAGCGTGTGTATGTACCTGCATTGCTGGGTTTGAAGAAAGAGGGAGAAATGACTGCTATCGCATCAGCCCCGACCTCTGCAGCATGACGAGCCTGCAGATGAGCAACAGGTGGAAGTGGATTCTACTCTGTCTGCTGTCAACTATTCCATCACTCATGGCATTTGTCAATGCATTTGAACACAAGGACATTTTATAACAAGCTTAATGTATTGTGATTTGTTTACTTTTCCATTTTTAACAGTTCCATATTAAACGAAAAACAACCAATAAACCAGAACTCACCAATTCTTGGGAATCTTTCAGACTCATGCAGCCGACATGCACAATCACATGATCGATTCTGTGGAGACATGCAAGTACATGCATGCAGGACCAATTTGACATCATCATGATCTTTTTTTCTGCCCTGCATTATCTTGCAGATGTTCCAGGTGAAGACGCAGAGTGACAGCTTACTTTCCCTTGGCTTTGAGACACCACTCCTCAGTCAGCATCTTCCTCTCTGCAACACTGAGAGACATGCCCTCTCCCGTGGTGCCATTCACTGTAAAGAGGGTAGATCTCATCTTACTTACGGAAAAGGCTCCACATCACAAAAGCATAATGAGAACTTTCTTGTTGGAGACAAAGAGCTGACCTGAATCTGACTGTAATGAATCAGCACTCACAAAATTAAATTCTACATACATTACAACAGTGATAGTGATAAAGCACAGCACATGCATCAAATTTCAAATTGTATACAGAAACAGGACGACATCCTAAGCTTACATATCCAAGCTTAGCCTACCTGGTCGCACCAGACCTTCAGGGAAGGACATTTTTTGGCCAAAATTGGATGAAACCTCTGGTGGGGCCCATTCAAAGAGGGATCCACCACCAGGCCTGAGTGTGCAGTATTAGCCAGGACAAAACAATTTCAAGTGTAATGAGCAGTGATGCAGGCGATGGTCGGAATGAGTAAGACAATAAACAGAAGCACAATCTTCCTCCTGGTCCGACAGACTGGTTTTACAGGTAGAAGTACGTGTCAGTGCAAGGAGCTGGGTGTGAATTAACGATCGTGAGTTACAGAAAAAAACAGATTTGTTGTGATTAAAGTGGAGAAAAGGGCAAACAGCCACATTTTGTGTCACTTTTCACTGACTTCAGGGTCAGTTGTTAATTTGGAATGGATTGATTCCAAACAGAACTGGGGACAAAACAATATGATGCTGTTCAGCCAGAAAGGTCAGATAAAGCTGTGTCAGCAACATAACAACATTTCTAAAAAACATATGCCTCTGTGTAAAATGTAAAACACACTGTTTTTTTTTTGTTTGATAAGTTGTGCTACAGTATCCTATTTGTGTCTCTATCCTTAAAAGCAAAGTGAACAAATGTACTTATTTATTTTTCCTAAAGGGCAGGTACAATAAATACAAGATGTTTTTAAATAAATGCTGGCAGAGTGTGTGGAATCAAAAAAAAAAAAAAAAACTACAGCCCATCACTTTTTTCTACCTAAACATTCAGCTTGATGTGGCCAAAGGAGAGACAACACATGAGCTATGTCTATAAACCAACAAACAACACAGACAATGACAAATAGCAAAAGAAGAATCCACATTGGTAAACTTACCAAACAAGCTATTTACACCTTGCTGCTCTTTCAAGTAGTCAATATAAGGTCCAATCTCTGAAAGGTTGATTTCACTGTTTTGGGAAAATGTAAGAAATATGGACCCACACATTTGGCAAAAAGACAACCAAACATGCCATATTGCTTTACATCTTCAGGAAGATCATTTTTCAGTTGTTTTTGACAGGGGAGGTGAATCAACTTCAAAGAACTATAGTGACGTTTTGATATATAATGGAATTTCCTTGCAATTAGCTCAGCACAGTTTTAAATAACACTGATAAAAATAGCAGCACCAGATAAATTCAATAATCAGTGGTGGAGAGTTGCATTAAAAACACATTTATAAACACAGTGGCATTTCAAAATCAGGGCACACTCTTGCACAAAATACATCAGTCATCGATTTCGGGAAAGACAGAGGGAAAAAAGGAAGTGGTGTCAAACGGAAGCTTACCCTTGGTCATTGAGTGGAGTGAATGTAGCTGCAACTAGTCCCATCAGCTTTTTCTCTGTGGCTGGAGCCATGACTGACCTAGAAACAATTGCACAGCCATTTTGACTTTTCCTCACTGAAGGTCCATCTTTCACAAGATGGATTTAGGTTACACTCATGTCAACACAAGTAAAAAGAATAAGTGATGGCAAGATGTCATCACTTCTTTCTCTTTGGATATCTCAACAGACAACTAATAGATAAGTGCCAATTGCAATTTGAAACTAATTTTAGAGTCGTGTTGTCCACTTGTGATGCACCCAAAGCTCCTAATCGTTAAAATTACTGGTAGTATCACATGTTATACTTCAGTGAACAAAACATAAGCATATACTCTTCATCTGCAGCACATGTACACATAGTATTACAAGTCTCGGCAATGCAGAAGATTCAAACACACTAGACAAAAACATTCGTTAGAGACTACAGGCTGCGCGGACGGTAACCAGCAGCCGACGTGTGCGGAGGGACACCGATGAAGTAAATGTCCAATATGAGAAATGTCCTACCTGAGAGAGGACTTCTCCGTCCGTGCGTTCAGCGCCGTTCTACGGTACTTTCAGGGAAGTTGCACGTTATTGGCTTTAGCTGGTTTTCCTCGATTGGTGATTTGTTCACAACGTCTGGTGTGTCAAGTGATGCCGCAATGCTTCGTGGGAAATGCAGTCAATGGTTTAAAGGGCACGAACATGAGCGGATATAAACATGTAATTCCTCTGGGTCGGGATTAGGACGCGTCCACCTCGGATCCGAACACATAGACTGTGTTTCCAATGGACTTACAGCTTGTTTGAGGCCTAAAGGAGTTTATCGGATGATGTGGTTACTAAAGAATCCCCACACTGATTTGAGTGTATCATCCAAAAGGGACCTGTAGATACACCAGAGATACACAAATACATCATGGTCTAGTAGCACACATTGTCCTAGATTTCGTTTCAGGTTCATAGATTGTTGGATCAACAACTCCTTTCCAGTCAACGATGAGCTATGACTTATATTTTCCAGAGAAGGTTAAATATAATTAACCTAGGATAAACAATGTGAGTACTTTAGCAAACAGGTCTGGCCCATCTGAATCAAAGAGTAAAATGATCCCTCACATATTCTGAAAAAATTACAGGACATAATAAACTGTGAGCTGTCACCAAGGGAAACTCTTGACACACCCATGTTGGAGGACAATTAGAGACTTTATATAACAGTGCATAACCTGATAACACCTGTTTCAACTTCTTCCAGCAGAGAAATGCTGAGTCAGACACACGTGCACACAAAATCTGCTGCTGAATATATTTAGTTATTTGGTCATTTTCATGATATTTCACTTTACCATCAACACTCTACGCTGATAACACAACGAATCTGTTCTACATTGAATTAATTATGGCTAATTCATTGACTGATGGCTGAAAATACCCTTTAAAAATTGATAAATTGTGTTATTCACTGCAAATGCAAGCGCTTGGCTTCGCTGGAGACTTTGAACTGTTTTTATTCCGAGCTTCTCGAGCAACCCCCAAAGGCAACACCGGCGAGAATGGGCGGGGCTGATGTGAAATGGAATTTTATCTCCCCACGCTTGTTCTTTCAGGTAACACTTCCGTCTGGTCGTGACCATACTTCTAAAGCCACGAAACAACAGTTTGTTCTTACACTTATATTTAATATGTGTAATTAACCCAAATGACTACGGGTTGGTTCCAATCTGCGCATCTCAACGAATCATGAGTTATTTGATGATCAGCCTCTCCGCGGAAATGATGCCTGAGAAGCAAAACTCGGGGTCTCAACGCTCCTTGCAACAGGAAGCGGATGTTGTTGACGGCTTCATCGGGACATCCGGAGTATCGCACTCGCTATCTCGGCTAAACTAAAGCTCACGATGAAATTCTCCGCTCCACGCTAAGGGACAGCGGACACCCACCGAGCAGGCCCGCTGTTCCACGATGGACACAGTCCTTGTTGGTTCGTGTTGTGTCGCTGGTCAGTCCGCGGACACCAGCTCGGCTAGTTAGCCCAGCTAGCTCACTGGCTTCATCTCGGCTCCGGTCTGATTAGGTGACGGGGGTAAACAGCTCAAAGGAGGAAATCCTTGTCCAGATACCTAAAACAAATAAGCAGTCGCAACATGAGCCGGAGTGATTGGGGTGTAATGAAAGGTGCTAGCTTGACTTTTTGTTGTTAATCTTGTGCTTGTAGAGTGTTTTCATCTGATTGAAGACCCGGGGACCGGGCTCGTAAACAAATAAGACAGAGTTTTTTAGAGTCCGTCTCGAAGATGACGCCGTGTTTGGAACGCTGCTACGTTTTCATTTGCCCGATCCCCGTGTGAGAACACGGCCGCTGTCGTCACCGGTCCCCTGGAGTTCGTGCGAGGAAACGGGTTTGCTCAAGTATGAAGCGATGTTGATCATTATTCACACGCCAACGTGTCGCACGGCGTGGTGCAGTAGGTCCGGGTTACAGCGTGGAAAGTAAACAGGTGTGACGGAGCTACCTGCCGGGAGCAGCGCTGGGAGCGAGCTCGCAGTTGGAGAAAGTGTCGACACCAGTGACTCTGTATTATCTGCTCACCTAGCGTAACATTCCGACAGAGCTGATTCACAGCCTCAGAGCTCCACTGATGCATCAAAACAGTCATCAGCTGTAGGACACACACACAGAGCTGCCGTAGGTGTGACTGGAGAGAGACACATGGAGTGTCGGTGGAGGGGTTTGTACTTGAGTAGACTAGGATTCATTGACCAGGCTATGACCAGGTATTTGCTCAGTGACTGACTAACTGAGAGACGAGCTGTTGTCGAACGCTGTGATCTTGACCGTCCACCAAGATGCCGCCTGTACTGTTCTTACTGATGCTGAGTGGAGCCCTGTGCAGCCTCGGACAGGCCATGTCCCGAGAGGAGAAGCTCAAGTTGAGGTGAGCGCTGGAAAACCTTCCGCAATTTCAGAAATTAATTGGAGAAATGAACACTTGAAAAGATGTTACACATGCTGACTGGTGTGTGTCCTCTGTGTCTTCACTAAAGGAACAAAGTGGTTGAGATGTTTGACCATGCCTATCAGAATTACATGGTAAGCTCTTCAAAGAAAGTTGTTCAATAATTTGTGTTTTTTCTGCTGCTCAACTAATTTAGGAACAACTCTTCTAGAGCTTGACCGATTGTCAGCTTTTATGTGTGTATTATACACAGCTCCGAAACTTCTTTCATGTAACATGTGTATTTTAAGATGACTGAGCCAGACTGAGCTGACACCGAGAGAAGTCAATAAGAACTGAAGGTCAAATTGTGTGTGTGTGTTTCCTAGGACCATGCCTACCCAGCGGATGAGCTGATGCCTCTGACGTGCAGAGGAAGAGTACGAGGGCTTGAACCTAGTCGAGGTGATGTAGACGACGCTCTGGGAAAGTGAGTACCATTCTGCTGTTATCCAGTGAAGTTGGAGGCAGATTGTACTGCTACATGCTAAGTAATGCACCTTTGGCTAATTGTTATTTTTCTGTTCAAGATTCTCCCTGACCCTCATAGATACACTGGATACTTTAGTGGTAAGTATATAGTATATTGTAGAGAAGAGAGATACGAAAAACTCTAAACATCAATGTTACTTAATAAAAGATTTCTAAAAGATTTCATTATACATTTCTGTGAACACGGCCCATTGTCCTGCATTCCCCTTTCAGACTGTGAACTGGTTTATGATCCTGTTTGTCATTTCCAGCTTTTAAATAAGACGACAGAGTTCGAGGCTGCAGTGAGGAGAGTCTTAACAGACGTGAGACTGGATAACGACATTGTGGTGTCAGTTTTTGAAACCAACATTCGAGTCCTTGGGTGAGATTGGCCTGAACTATCAATGCCAAATGACCGTTAGGAAATACATCACATATTTTTCAGAAGATCTGAAGCTTCAGATTCGTAAGAGACAGAAGAATGAGTGGACTGTGTTCTCTTTTGTTCAGCGGCCTGTTAGGAGGACACTCCATGGCTGTGATGCTGAAGGAGGGCGGTCAGCACATGCAGTGGTACCAGGATGAGCTCTTACACATGTCCAAAGACATCGGTCTCCGACTGCTGCCCGCTTTCAACACCAGCAGTGGTCTGCCTTACCCACGGGTGAGTCACACCCACAGACCAAATACCCAGACTCAGTTTGTCAAGGCCTGAAACAAAGCAAACATACTGTGCCCCGTATGAAATGGGATGTGATATATGGGCTTGTGGGTTATTTATTTTAGACTATCCAATGTTATAAACGTTGCTTATTTTGTAAGGTGTTGTTAAATGGTAAGCAATTGATTGGTTTGGAAGTGAATTTTTTTTTTCTTGACAGTATTTCTAGACTCTGTGAAAGTCTGTATTTTGAAAACGGCAGCAGCAATATTTGTACTATTTGATGTTCTCATTAAAATATTCAACTATAAAAACTATATAAAGTAGTCATTATTTAAACAAGGAGGGATTTTAATGCAATTCATCACCATCTAAATCCACTGGCAGCGTCCTTTCTGATAATAGGGGCACATTTTCACATTCCGCTCCACTGCGGTGCTCACAGACGTTGTTATGGCTCATCACTTTTAAAAGGTGATTTTTTTTCTGATCAACAGGTGAATTTGAAATATGGCGTCAGTGGTCCTGAGACGAGAACGGGCACCGAGACAGACACTTGCACCGCGTGTGCAGGAACCATCATCCTAGAGTTCGCTGCCTTAAGCCGCTTCACTGGGGATCCTGTTTTCGAGGTATTCCAGTTTCTTCAGATAATAACCCTAACCCTCTCACAACCACATCAATCTGTTGTCATTTATGTCATTCACCTACAGATTATTTTACATCTCTTTATTTCATTCAAGCCAATATAATGAGAACTGGATCTATTAGTCAAGAAGTTCATTATATTAGAGCAAGGGACTGGTACATTTCCTGTAGAGTGCTGAGCATGCACGTACTCCATCACTGTAACCACCATAGAATTTTACAGCTACTGCAGAATCCTTTGAACTTTTAATCAATAGTGCACTTTTCCTCTCACACAGGCCCATGCCAGGAGAGCTATGGACTTTCTGTGGGACAAGAGACAGAGGAACAGCAATCTGGTGGGGACCACCATCAACATCCACTCTGGAGAGTGGGTCCGAAGAGGTGAGAGAAGAGTGGGAGTCGGTAGAGGGAGGCTGAATAACATGAGTGATAGACAGTTTGGAGGACGGTGTGAATGAACAAACGTGCCAGATGAGGGGGTGAAAGAAACAGGAAAAAGAAAATCAAGGACACAGCTGTGAGTCTTTGGTCTCAAAAGAGAGCACTTTCAGGAATGAGGGGATAATGAAAGGAGCGTTTGTTTGTCATGTGATTTCTCTTGTCTTATGAGTTAATGTTTATGTGTCTCCAGACAGTGGAGTGGGAGCTGGAATTGACTCGTACTATGAATACCTACTTAAAGCCTACATCCTCCTGGGAGATGACCTGTTTCTGCAGCGGTTCAATATCGTGAGCATGCGCACACACACGCACACACAATTGATGCCTGAGTAATTTGATGCCTCTGTTAGCATTATCATTTTGTCACAGGGTCGTGACAAAATGTTGTTGAAAAAGCAACATTACATCAAATGAAAGGAAAAACCTGAAAATCCAGTATGGGCACTTAAAGATATTGCCTCTTCCAAACCTTAGTCAGGTGACAGTTGTTCTGCTTGTTTTAAAACCTCATCAGTCTTTTTTTATTTCTCTTATTCAGCACTATGCATCTATAATGAAGTACATCAGCCAGCCCCCTCTGCTGCTGGACGTCCACATCCACAAACCTCTGCTTCCTGCTCGCACCTGGATGGACTCTCTGCTCGCCTTCTTCCCTGGACTGCAGGTGAATACTGGATCCTGTGACATGACGATTGTCCTGTACCTGTTGACTTCTGTGTCTACTCCGCATGACATGATTGTGCGTGTCCCAGGTGTTGAAAGGAGACATCCGTCCTGCCATCGAGACCCACGAGATGTTGTACCAAGTTACCAAGAAGCACAACTTCCTCCCAGAGGTAATCTGCTCTACCTGCCTGACAATCACTTTGTGTCACTGAAATTGAGTCAAATGACATTTTGTCTTAAACTGGTTCATAGTGAATCAACCTCCATTTTGCATGACACTGCTGCATTTTCGCTTGGACTGTCTCATCTAATTACAACGCTTGGGTTGGTGTCCCGACCCCTTCGTCCTTCTCCATTTGTCCGCAGGCCTTCACTACTGATTTCAGGGTACACTGGGCCCAACATCCCCTGAGGCCTGAGTTTGCAGAGAGCACCTATTTCCTTTACAAGGTAATTCATCAAGGGCGCTTGTCGTACTGCGGGCTCGATCTATTCACTGCCACAGTTCAGAGGTGAAGGACTTTCACACACTAGTTTACATTGTCAACGTAATGATTGACGTTGAGTTTCTTTGATTAAACTCTCAAGGGACATCAGGACTGTGAATAATCTCCATAGAAACCATCCCACGGTTCACTAGTTACTGCTCATTATACTCACATGGCACTTTCATAACACGTAAGATAATTTGTTTTACTGATGAAAGTGAAGACTTGACAAGATTTTAATGACTACATGTCTGTCTCCTCGTTCTCCAAGGCCACAGGAGACCCCTACTACCTGGAGGCAGGTCGGACCATCCTTGACAACCTCAACCGCTTCGCTCGCGTTCCCTGCGGCTTCGCTGCCATGAAGGACGTGCGCACTGGAAGCCACGAGGACCGGTGAGAATATAAGGAAGATTGATATAGTATTGATAATGTTTTTGCATTTAAAGATATATCTAATCCAGTATCTCCTTTCCTCAGAATGGACTCGTTCTTCCTTGCTGAGATGTTCAAATACTTGTTCCTGCTCTTTGCTGAAGTGGAGGACATACCATTTGACGTGGAGGACTACGTCTTTACAACCGAGGCCCACCTGCTTCCTCTGTCTCTCTCCGCAGCCCCTCACTCTTCCTCTGTCTCCTCAAACAGAACGGTAATCAACTCTATAGGGTTAGAATTTAACAGGAGGTGATGAAACTAATAATGCATTCATTTCATGAAACAACACCTGTCATGGGCTCTTACTGCAGTCAGAGGAGGAGCTGGATGACTCCAACTTTGATTGGACCTGCCCGAACACCCGCCTCTTGTTTCCTGACCCCGCCTTCCCTCGCAACCTGAGAGAACCAATCCGTAGTGCTGTGGACAAGAGCTGCCCTCGCCCTGCTCCTTACCGGTACGTACATAAATAAAATTAAAACCAGGTCATGCGTAGCCTATTCCTTTTTCTCCACCCTTCCTAACGTCCTGGTTCTCTTCCTCCTCCCCTTCCTTTAGGGAGCCCGGTATGGGTCGTCCTCCCTTGAGGGCTCAGGACTTCATGGCGAACAACCCTGAACACCTGGAGTTGCTGAGGAGGATGGGAGTCACCCTCATCCACCTGAAAGATGGCAGGGTTCAACTGGTCCAACACGCTACGCAGGTACAGCAACGTAGCATCAAGGATAAACATTTTCACCCAATGAATACAGATTGGTCGACATTTAAAACATTTTCTAATAATAAACACCATTTTCCTGAGGTTTACTGTGTAGAATTTAGTGCCACCTAGTGGTAACATCATGTCCTGACTTCAGAATGGTCTATTGATCTTTCTCTTGCCCACTCCTAGGCAGTTAGCGCGGTAGCGGCAGAGGATGGCGTGCGCTTCATGCAGGAAATGATGGAGCTGTCCAGCCAGCAGCAGAAAGAGCAGCTGCCCCCCCGAGCCATTCAGATCGTCTCACATCCGTTCCTTGGCAGGGTCGTGCTGACCGCCGGTCCAGCGCAGTTTGGCACAGACCTGTCCAAGAGTTCCACAGGGGTGAGTGGGTTTAGTAGCTCTGATAAGCTGCCAGGTTTCAAACGGGCAGTTTCCTGTGTATTGAGGAACGATCTTCCTCTTGCTTCCTAATTCAAACCGAAGAAACTAGAAGAGAGAGATTCAAGACTCAGTGGTTTGTTGTCATATGCGCAACAATTACATTTAGTAGCACTGTATGTTCCTACACTGTGAACTATAATCCTGCCTCTCTGCTCCTGTGTGCAGGTACGAGGCTTCGTGACGGTGGCTGAACCCTACAGCGGCTGCTCCGAGATCACAAACGCTGAGTACGTCCAGGGCCACATCGCTCTCCTCCAGAGGGGTCAGTGCATGTTTGCAGAGAAGGCCCGACACATCCAGAAGGCCGGCGCCATTGGAGGCATAGTCATCGGTGAGTGCGAGCAGTTAACGACGCATGATGGAAGATGACTATCCGGTGACTGGATTAGCGCTCGATAATTTAATTATCTTGAAGACAGAACGGTCCTGCACTTCCCATCATGACATAATAATAGCACAGAGCTACTTTCGCATTTAATTTACAGATGAACTAAAAAAAGAACAATTCTCAGCAGAGAATCTTGAACCAGCAGTAGTTCAGTATATCTCCTCGTTAATGGAGTTAATTCATGAGTTGATGATCTTTGTCAGTTGATGGAGTGACTGATTCTCGCTCTCTGTTTCCCCTCCTTATGCTCCCTTTCTCTTCTCTTCTCAGACGACAACGAGGGCAGCAGCAGTGACACGGCTCCCCTGTTTCAGATGGCCGGGGACGGCCGCAACACCGAAGACGTCACGATGCCTCTCCTCTTCCTCTTCCACAAGGAGGGCAACATCCTGTTGGAGGCGCTGAAGGAGTACAGGGAGGTGGAAGTGCTGCTCAGCGACAAAGCCAGAGACCGAGGTGTGACAACGCTCCCTCTTTCTATTTCTATTCCACTTATCCCTCTGGTAAAGATTGATCACGTCTGTGTACTAATAACTCTCCACTGACTGCGCCTCCATTATGCGGTCGGCTTTATGAAATAAAGATGAGCTGTAGGGATTCAGGCATTATGTGAAGTCTCTGAGATCGTGACTCATTTCGGAGCTGTGGGTTTAATTGTGCGTGGTGGAGATTTACACCCTTTTCAATATCACACCCCCATTCTTTTCTTTCTTTTCCCCATTTTGCCAAATCCCTCTGTGCCCTGTGGTGGAGTGTAACAGTGCCTTTCCTCTCCTCTCTTTCTTGGTGTCTCCTCTGTTTACGTATCTCTCCCCCATTTGGAAAAGCAGCAGCCATATTTAAAGGTAAACCTGTTCCTGGCAGTCTTGTTGAGGGCAGTGAGTATTCTCTTCTTTTCCTTCTTTTTTTGTCTGTTACCCATATCCTGCACGTTTGACTCTCCCTTCATCCCAATTATCCTCCAGATAGTAAATGTTTTGATTTCTCCACCTCTCTTCTCCTCACACTGTTATTTATCCACAGGGAAGTTTAATGCTTCCCCCCTCAGGGTTTAGGACATGATAGGCCCCTGTCTTTTTTTCTTAAGCACGCAGAGTGCAGACCTCTGCCAAGGTCAATGCCTTATCTCACCATGTCAAAGCTGGGTTCCTATTAATTATCTAGACTGTATTTTAAATGGTCTAATTAAAGTTTCATAATGAACTAAAATACTCATATCAAAATTAGACATCTCTACCATGGTGTTTTACTCCACTGCTACTAACATTCTGCAGACAGAGTAGCTGCTGGATTTTACAAATTATAACAGATCAAGATGTCTTTTTTTTTTTTTTTTTACCAGATTCCTGCAAATTCGTGAAACAGATGTTTTTTGTTTTTTTTTTTCTTCAGGCTCCTTTTCTGTGTCAACTCTGTTTGGCTGTGCAGCTGTGTGAGAGAGGTTCTCTATCCTATGGGAAACATGACTCACCATCAGCATCATGCTGTTATGGTTGACAGCCACTTGATGAAAACTGTTCTATTTTTGACTCAGAATGGCTACAGGAGGCATGTTGTATAGATTACAGACTGAGCGGCAGGGAGAATGCATGCGCGTGCATGTGTCTTGGCACATCTTCTTGTTTGGAGCTCACACTTCACTATCTCGCCCCTGCTTCCTTTTCAGGTGTGGATGTGCAAGAAGCGGAGGAGGGCTGCTTAACTGAGGCAACAACTCCCACTTCATTTGAATCCACCACTCAAACACAAATAAGCATGGGGGAGCTGGACACATTCGTTTCACAGGAGGAGGTTCCTCCATCACAAGAAACCAGTCACGCAGAGGAAGCCATCCCAACGGAAGCGGAAGTGCCTCCCACTGAGGCAGCGGCTGATTCAGCTCAGCCCATAGAGGAGAGAGACTCTGACAGAAGAGAGGTGGCTGAAGGCCACACGGACTCAAGCAGTCAGTCGGTAGACGAGCTGCTGGCGGATTGGCGGGAAGACTTGGAGGCTTTCCAGCAGATGGAGAAGGACGAGCTCTGACAGTCGTCGGTCTGCCGCAACCCCGTGACTGAAGAACCCCCCTGAAGGGAGTGCATCGTCACACCGGCCTTACACTGACGAACTCTAAGGAACCGTGTCTTCTCTCGCCCTCTGTGGATGGTAGCTCGTGCCAAGCAGTGCACGCTCTGTATCTCTGGACCATAGCGAAGTTCTTTTAATCCTGGTAGATGAAGGGTGAGAGGCCAGGGTGCTTACCTCACCCTCTCATGCAGTTCCTGTTAAATCTGTCAAAACAAACTAATGAATGACATGGATCGGACGGTGTCTTAATTACTTCTGACATTGATGATCTCTATGCATTTCTGACACATTTCACTCAAACGAATGCTGGTCCAACAACTGTGCTCTTGACTAATTCACCCATTGACCAATTTTATTTTAACGTGATGATTAATTGTGATGACACATTCACTGTTCCTGTGGTCTTATCATTTGATCGTGTCAGGATCTATGGACATCAATCAGCTGCAGGATGTTTTTTTTTTTTTTTAATGGCTTTATGGTAGACAAACTCAACACCGAATCTCTCTGGAAAAATATGACGTCATCTGTCAGTGTAAATATGTATTTGTCAACTGAAACAAAGTAGTGCTGTTCGCTCAGGTTCTGGTTCTTCTCAACCAACAAACTGTGGACCACATGCGGTGGAGCAGACACCCTCAGCAGCACAGTGGGATGGATGACACGCCCACGGGTCGCCACAGGGCGGCGCTATGTGATCTGTCTGTCACGCTGTTCCTTCAGGCAGAATGGAAGGAGCTGACCCGAGACAAGACAAGAACGGAGGGAAGTGAAATAAAAAATCAAGAGTGTGAAACAAGAAAGTCAGGCTTGGTTCTTTTGAGGTCACGTGAACACTGGACGTTTTGTTTCAGCGGTTGCAGTTTAGGATGCTTGTGAAACCAGACAAAGAAATGCACAAATCAGGCACGTCTAAAAGCAAGATGAGTTTCCCCTCCCACGTCGCATAGTTGTGAAAGATGCAACACATAATATTTAGTACAGTGGAATCAATGAGTGAGTGTGTTTCTATAAACAGTGGGCAGACACCCACTTGTAGTTGGAAAATCCTCCATGTGCACAACAGCATTACTGTCAAAGCTGGGGTGGAGGAAGTGCCTGTAGATTCAAATTCAGAAAAAATCTAATATTGAATTCCAGAATTATGATTATGGTAGACCATTTCTGAGTTGCAAGATAATTAGACGAACGCTTAATAAAAATAAGAAATTGTGAAATCTGAATTGTAAGAGTTGTTACCTTCATACGGTACTTTGAGTTAGTGAGTTATTATATGAACTTAGCAGGACGTTTTGATTTAGTTACTCACTATTTGGTCATACTGAGTTATTATTTTTGAGTCATAATTTGAAAATACAATTATATGGAGACAGAGATATTGAGCCACTGGTTTTAGATAATATACTGACCTACATGGTTTTACACATTTGCAGGAATGGAACTACACATACAATATCAATAACAGAAATAGTAGTTAGATATAATAGAATTCCATTTTACCACAATATGAAATTATATTAAATTTGAACGTCGTATTCCTTGATGTTTATGAAGGACAATATAAATTGTTGTTTATGCATGGAGCTGATGGTGGATCAAAGGACGGATCATTCTCTTTGATCGGCGTTACCAAAATAAAAGCTCAGCTCCGGCAGTGATTGGTGGGTTTTCTGGGTGCTTGTTCTGGGGCTCTCTTCGCCAAGATGGCTGCATGGTCTCGGCAGCGCGCAGTAGTGGCGTCCTGGTGAAATGACGCACGCCGCGGTGTACGTTCACTCCTCCACGCTCGGAGCTCTCTCCCCATAGCGCAGATCCCGCCCGACACACAGCCGGAAGACGGACCGGCTGTCCACCCCGCCAGTGGACCGAGCGGAACCGGTTCATCTGAGTAAGTACCGAGCCCGGGTTCCTTGTTCACCGCGTCCCGGAGGTGAAGACCCCTGCTCCTGCTCCGGTCTCTCTTTCCCAGCGCCTGTCTTTTTGTTGTTGTTTCCTGGCTGAGCCGTGATTCCCCGGCGCTTCCCTCCCCGCGGCTCCGCCGCCGCCGCCGCCGCCGCCGCAGCAGCAGCGGGAGCGGCCACAACACACCGACGGCTCCCGCTGCTGCTGCTGGATGAGCAAGGAGCTCGCTCACGCTGATTTAGCCCCTTATTTCACCCGCGCCGGGTTGAAATAAGAGGCTCGGAGGACATGTACGTGTCTCTGTGCGAGTACGTGACGGTGCTCGGCTCGTTTTTCAAATAGTCTCCACATCCTGGTTGGCTGTGGCACCCTGCCTGCCTGCCCGTCCCGCCGCTCCCTGTGTGCCCGCTCCTCGGAGGCCATTTGCGGGGAGGGGGGGGGGGGGGGGCCCGGGGGGGGGGTGGGGGGGGGGGGGGGGGGGGGGGGGGGGGGTGGTTTGGGTAGAAACTCTGGGAAGAAGGAAGAGGGCTGACTGAAGCTACAGGCCGTTAAGCTTTTGTGGAAATGAAACTCTGTGTATACACACTCTTTCTGAGACCGTTAGCAGTCCCCCTCTCTGCCCATAACTCTGCCTCCTCCTGTGGGAAACAAAGCGCCCAGTGTGTCCCTGTAGCGCAGCTGGACACAGCTGTTGAGCCTGAGCTGCAGCCTCCAGGACCAGGACCAGGACCCGGGGGCTGCTGCTGCTGCCGCCTCACAGCCTCTGGATGTGCCCAGGGATCCTCCACTATATGGGGAGACCCAGCACACATAACCAGTGGGCTTCTGGAGCACTAGAAACTAGGTATTATGTGTAATGTGTGCCTCTGAGGGAGGACAGATGCTGCTGTAGGGCTGAGTGATTGTAAAAAACCCACTGTGTTTATCAATGCAAAGATTAAAGACTGATTTCCAGTGGCGAAGCTTGAGGGTTCAAACTTCTTGATTCCTCAGAATGATTGCCCAATAGTGGGGAATTGTCAAGATAAGTCACATTATTATTTCTTTTAACCCATAAGATGGGTTTTATGAGTTAAGGTTGTTTTTTTTTTTGTTAAATGGCAAACCACACACCAAAAGCAATTCAATGAATCTGAGGGGGAATAAAATATGATACCGTAATGTTTATCCCTTCCCGACGTGCTTGTGTTTTCACTGCAGTCTATTTAGATAATGACAAACCTACTGGACAAGTTATGACAGAACCTGGTGGAAGGATGAGTCAGGAAAGAAGAGTCTGTTAAAAGTTCATATTTGGGCTATTGACTTATTCTCTTTCTTTATCATTGCAAGATGGGGCATTTTTGGCATTTCCACAATTGTCCTCAGGAATAATTCATGGACCTCGATGGAGGACTGATTTCTGGGAGTCTGTGCACCTTTGGAGGAGCTGAAGTTCTATTTCAGGAGACGGTTGGGCCTTGGTGGGGTGATGCATTCTGCATTCTACCATTTTGGTTGAAATTGTTTTAGAGGCCAGCCCGAATGATGATGATGATGATGATGATGATGATTCTGCTGCAGGATAACATGAGCAAAGTCCCGTCAACCAGCACTAGATGTGAGATTCAGGTCACAAGTTTAAATTTACCCTGTATCAGTATAAACGCCATCCTTCCCCACTTCCTCAGACCCCAGTGTACGTGCATTACACCTTCCTAAACGTGAGTTTCCACATGTTGCCCTATCAGCAGCTGCATTTGAATGCTGCCATATGGCCATTTGCTGCTCGAGAAGTCCTGATGTGATCAACCCCACACCATTGCATCCATTTGGCGGCTTTAAAGCACCCTGGTGTGAAAGTAGGTTATGGTGGCCAGTGTTACAGTGCACAGTATCCTGTCACCGCCTCCATCAGGGTTTATATAGGTAATGATTGAGTACCAGCAATCCTGTGAGTGGATGCTGTGAGTCCTCCTCCCTGCTTGAGTTATCTGTCTGTCTTCATCCCTCTGCCTCCATCTGCCTCTCTCTCCCACCCTCCCACACTTGCTCAAGGCATGTATGTGGCTGTGGGTGTGTGTGTATTGCAGCGCACGTTGTTGCTCACATATGGCTCAGAGATCCAGCAGCAAGCAGACAAGACTCCGATGCCGAGTCTCACTCCTCCTTGTTCTCTTTGCCTCTGTCTCTCAGTCCGAAGCAGGAGCGTCTATTCTTAGTCCTCTTCCTCTTCCCCTCCATCATCATCACCATCAGCACAGCCCGTCCACCTGTGGCCTCTCCACCTAGAGCTGATGGACGGCGGCTCAAGTGATTGCCCAGAAAACAGGGGGTTTGGGTCGTGATGCAACACCGCTGTGTGAGGAGGTGGACGGTTTCTATGGCAACCAGGATGTCTTGTCCACGTCTTGTGCGTGGGCGTGGGAGGGAGTTCCCGTCGTGACAGTGCCTTGCATTCAGGTTGTGTTTTCTGCTCGTGCTCTGTGTGTGTGTGTTCTCTTACTGGCAGAGCCCGGGGCCGTCAGGTGTGATGCGGTCGTCTGTATTGCAGTGCAGAAAGCACAAGGCCAGCACAACACGATCCCTCTGGGTTCTGTGCGTCTGTCAGTTTGACTGAGGGGTTCGCTGGCCGATCGGTTTCTTCGCCTCGCTGAATAATCAGGCCCAAGCAGCAAATGTTGCACCACCAAGCCTGGAAACTGTGTGTGTCTTATATTTATTTCATGCACATGTAGTTTGGCTTGTATTGCCCTGTCTGTTTCTGCCTGTGCTCTTTCCTCACCTTCACAATCAGCAGGGGTCGGCCCGTGCAGCCTGCGTGCACGCTGCTCGTACTCGTGTCCGTCACACGATAAACCAGAGTCTCCCTCTGTCCCTGACTGTGTGTTTTTGGAGCAGTTCAGGGTCCAGACTGGACCGAACGTGGAGACAGGGTCCAATACTGATTTGGCTCACCATTTTAATCTTCTTATCTTATCTGTAATTCTCACTGCTGTGAATCTTTGCTGGATTTTTCCCATCAGACAGAAGGCGTCTGTTTCCCATCCCCAAACAAATATGGAGTCCTTCGAAACGTAATGATAGATTTATTATAAGGATGACATTTGGATGGGATATTGTGAAATATTGGTTCTTACTGGTTGCTTTTCTATGTTTTTTTCTAAAGGTTATTAGTAAATCCGCAGTTTGTTTCAGCAATTTTGTTTTTCGTGCAAATTTCCACGATTATAATAGAACAAGCGTTGACACGTAGCCTCGCCTGTTGGCATGCACAATATGCTTTTATTCCTAAAATGATGAAGTGAAAAAGAAGAACTGCTGTGGCTGTGTTTCAGGCTGTGGAACTGAACAGCTCTTGGAGAGCGTATATATCTGCCAAAGCTGATTGACCTTTTTTAATCACCATATTGCATTTACATGCATTGACGTCAAACACAGATATCTTGAGCACACACACGTGTTATGCAAACGAGCTTGCAATTTTACATTTTAATAAATAGATGTCAAGAGAGGCCTGGTAGTTGTCGGAATGCTCGGCATGGCAATGTTAGAGAAATCTGCTTCACCTTCCAGTCTTATAGCTGTTTCCCCTACATCATCCGTCATGTTGATATGTGGTTATTTAAGTTCAACCCTAATGCCTAGCATCATTACGGGCTGCCTATAATGAGTTATAATAGCCTCACTGTGTCTCATTAGTCTCTTGGACAGCTGATTTGAGGCGTCCTCCTCGCAGCTCGTGCGTGCCGCTGTGCAGGTTGAGAGACGATGAGGACGGCGCTGGTTTGCATCTGAAAGAGAAGCGTCGTGTTTTTATCACAGCGGCCGCGAGGAGACGCGCCACACGGGCTCAACAGCAGCTCGCCGGCGACGGGCTCGGGACGGCACACGTATGCAGGCTGGCAACCGCTTTGCCATTTGTCCTGCAGCATGCTGGGTAGTTTGGCACAATTTGATCATTATTTTCTCCAGCTGTGAGAGTGTCTAATGAATATTAATGAAGGCTTGTTTGTTTTTGCTTGGTCCCATGTGACGTAGGCAGAATTGGATGAGGAAACATAAACAGGTTTGACACTGCGTGGCTGCTGTGTTGGACGAGGCCCTGCTCCATCAGCCATGTGCTGCCGGCTGCTGTCAACAAATCACAGTGTTAAAGACAGAAACCAACTTTGTTTGCTCACAAACAAACAAACAAACCAACAAGGAAACAGCAGAACGTCATCACTGCGGATCCCAAACAGCTTTGAACTGATAGCTTGTTTTAATGACGCTCATTTGTTTGTGTGCTTCCTGTCTGTGCAGGATGAAGTCATAATATCACCAAAGCTTTTTTCCCTCGTCATCACTTGCCGGCTTTTCGCTTCGTTCCTTGGCTCCCGCTCCTCAGCGACCAGCCACCTCGGGCTCCGACCTGCCTTCACCCCGGTCGCAACAGGGAGCTGCAGAACAGACTGCTCTGTACGGGGGGGAAGAAAACAGGCGTGACTCCTTTTGTTTTTTCGCTCTCGCAGGGAATCCGTCTCGTTAAGAGGCCTCAGAGGAGACATTTTATCCCGTCGCCTTGTCTGTATTAGTGGAACAATCCATTTTTGTATGGTCCGGTTCTCCCTGCACCGAGCTGAAGCCCAGCGCGGCTCAGATTTCAATTAGACTTCTGTGCTGGCATCTGAGGTTAGACTACTAATAGCAATCTGAAATGTTCCTGCTCGCCACTCTCTGCGTCCTCCTGCTGCCTTCCTCTCGACTGGTTTTCATGGCGCCGCAGTAGCAACGTAGGCCTCCTGCCAAAGCATGTGTGTAACAACTCGTATGAAGCCTGTTCTTGTGCCTATTATTGTCAGTCAGGTTGGCCACGGTTTCACCCAACAGAGCAGTGGGGCACCTGCACTCGCCCCACACACGTGACCACTTCAGCCTCATTATGAGACAAAGTGAGAGACAGAGAGAGACGGGGAGTGGGGATGAACAGCAACGGCTCACCACTAAGAAGAAGAAGCCTGCGTGTGCTGGCACCGCGTCCCAGGCTTGTCAGACTGATGGAGTGCTTAAACTGGGACAGGAGACGAGCTGCAGCATTTGCTGCGTGGCTGGACCAAATACTACGGCACGTCGGCCGAGGTGTCACTGGGAGAGGCAAAGACTCCAGACGCACTCCAGCACACTGCAGCACTGGCTCTCCAGCCAAGCGTCGGGCGAAGTTACTTCACACTCGACATTTTAGATTTTTGCTGTGGTCAGAGCCAGCGTAATCAGAAACTTGTTGGTCAGCAGGAAGCGTTTGCATCGGTGGTGGTGTTGGTGGGGGGGGGTGATCAGCAACGTAGATTTGAGCTGGTCATTTTAAAATCTCCGGGTCACAGATACAACTGATGCAACACAGATGGAAACACGGTTGAATTTTGGCTGTTTCCGTTTCGGGGTCCAACTGTTGATGGCTCAGCTGCAAATCAATGAGCAGGATTACTTAAGCGTTATTGAGATAAAGTAGCTCGACTGAATGTGCTATATCAACATATAAAGGGAAATCCACCCACCTCCCCCCTCCCTCCCTCCCAAGGGAAAACAGCCTGCGATAAACAACCATTCACTACATCACCATATAAAGTGAAATCCAGCCGCCCACCTTCCCCATCCTTCCCACAGGAGAACGAGGTACACACACTCAGATTCTCACCCATGGTGAATAAACCTTACCCCCAGTCTGACTACGTAGGCTAGGCTTGAGACGACGACCATGCCACCCCTGTATACGGGCATCGAAAACATAAATAAACCCTGATAAAGCAGTTGGTTCTACGACGTCCTTATTCCAAACGTCAGGTCGTGAATAAAGCAGAGCACCGATCAATGGTCATAAGCATTGTGCTTTTATGAACACAGTGTTCCCAAATGGAAGCTTCTTTTGCTTTTCCCAGAAGCAGTGACTCTGCATGACGGGATTAGCATTAAGATTAAATCCTTTTTTTACCGACTCATCAATCGGAAATTGCAGAGAATCCCCTTGACAGCCCATTTATGGATAAAATACAAGATGGCAATGTTTTTTGTTTTGTTTTGTTTTTTTTGAGGCAAATCTAAAATTAATCAAGATGTCGTTAATATGTGCAGCTCATTGAGATGCAGTGTTTTCTGCACTGGGCTAAAACGCTGGGTGACAGTGTGTGTGAGCGCGTCTCTTAACCTTTTTAATGGGGTCCGGCTGTGATTTATAACAGAGGGAGGACACCTCGCTTATTTCAAAACATCCCCCGTCGAATGTAACACATGTTTAACGAGTGGCACCGTGAAGCCAGTCGTGCAGTAAATCGATCATGAGATAAGATGTGTAAGCACCTCAGCTCAGAATCTTCCTCTGCGAGACCCTGCGCCCGCCGACCGACTCAGTCACTGCAGATTAACACAGAGCGGTGCAGACCGGTGGAGTGATGAAGCAGAGGATGAGTCTGTGCTGTGTCACAGGTGGATACGCTGTGGGATCGCCCCCCACCCCACCCCACCCCACACACACAAACAGCCTGGACTCTCCCTGAGGCACACCTGTTACAGTAGCCTTATTATTACAACGGATGCGCAAAGACTGAAATCAAATTCACACCAAAAAACCCTGCTCCCTTCCTTCCTCTGTAGTCCTCTTCTTTCTCTCACTTTTGCTCAGCCAGTTTTTCAGGCTCTGCGGTCGCTCTCTCTCTCTCTCTCTCTCTCTCTGCCTCTGGCACAACCCTGTGTTTGAGAAACCCTCGCGCTGCACACTGCTCGGCCTGTCTGCACATCGTGTGTTTATGCAAGCACACACACACACACACACACACCTCCCTCCCTCCCTGTGCATGGCTTTTTTTGAGTTCCTCCTTGGACAAACTGACTCGTAAAGGACTTATTCAAACAGTTCGGGAGCAGATCATGTCCCACCTCCAGGTACGCAGGCATGGGCAAGCCTCTGTGTTTGCCAAATCCTACTCATTCTAAAGGCCTCGTGTGTTTGGCGCGCGTTGCGGATGCCTCTCGGAGTCAGAGGTCTTTGTGCCTCCGCGGTTTCTACTCGTGTGCTTCCTGTGTTTAAGATCGTGCATGGAGAGGGAACACCGGCAGGAGGCCGGTGAAGCAAGCCGAGCAAGAGGTGACGTAAGACTTGCTGGCTGACATCACGGCGTTATTTATAGCTCTAAATTAGGCTACTACGTGGCTTTGGCAAATATGCCCCGAGATGAATGTTAAGCTCCGGGAGCAAGTTGTGTGGATGGTGAAGGTGGTCGTGTGCCAGTGCGTATTAACAACTCTTATCCACTTCCGACACTGGATGTTTCTCAGATCGTGTTGGCTCAGCCTGTGTGCTTTGTGTGTGTGTGTGTGTGTGTTTGACAGCAGGAGTGGAAGACAGTTGCCCGGTGAGAGGGTCCTGGCTGACTTGCCAGACGGAGCTTGTCCTATTGACACACTTTGTCTGCAGGGAGCTGGGAGAGCAGCGCAGTCCAGCTTTCCTGTGGGTTAAGCATACACCAAGCAACGCCCCGCTGTGGTCTCGCATGTGGCACCGAGTGGCTCAGTACATGCTCGGGCTGATTCCAGCCAACGTGTCCGCGCTGATCTCACTGTACACTGAAACACACGCAAATGAACTGCATTTCTGTGGTGTCCATGATTTCATATGAATCGGTGTCTTTGTCACGCGTCTCTGAGTTGTTCTGTCACATGGTAAGTTTCTCGTCTTTGATTAATTCCTTTCAAGGTTGTCTTCTGAGGCTGTAGACTGAGGCATGTTTTTCTCAAATTTGACCAAAGTCAGAAAGCCGAACACAGTTTTGTCTGACTGAGGTTTTGTTCTCTTATTTTCCAATTCAGTATTTGTTAACTAGCTTTTTAGGGCCTCTTCGTGGCGCATTGCAGATGAAAAAATTCCAAAGAAATCCTCTCAGGATCTGGTCTACGACTAAAATAGGGTGCCAATATCAACAGCTTGTGTCCCTATATCCCAAGCAAGTCTTGGGTGGGGACTTAGTCTGTAAAGAGACTGAGTGCAATAATAAAAAAGAGACTGTTGACGTGTCTGAAAGCAGCCACTTTATGGCAAACACTCAGCTGATTTTTATGTCCCTTCGTCCTTTGCCTTGGCACTGCCGCTCATACTGTATGTATATCTCCAAGTAATGGTGGCCTGGCTTGCAGATTCACGCAGCCTAGCATTATCCCTGCACACAACAACAGCTCTGGGACTGCTCGCTCTATTTTTAGGCTGCTCCTACTCACAATTTGATGTTTCAATTCACGGAAATCAAAGCCCTTCAAACAGATGCTGCCCACACACTCGAGACCCTTTTGAAAGTTAAAATCTATCAAGGCTGCTCCCTCAGTACATTTGTCCCCTCAGAGGTTTTCAGAAGGGAGTCCCTCGGCTTCTGCTAATCTAATATTCACCTCAGAATTTACACTAATAGCTCAGAGTTAAAAGAGTCTTGCTCCGGCGTTGTCGGCTGTCTGTGCTCACTCTCTGCTCTCTGTTGCTTTTTCGTGTCGAGCTCACAGCACTTTGATACTTGACAGGCAACACGCAGCCCCCACGGCACCGCTTCCGGGTGTACACCTCATCCCGCTCGGCACAAAATCCTCATTTTAAGCAACCTGTCAAGAGCCGGATTATGCTGGATGAGATTATTTTTTTATACTTCCCTGCGAGTGTCTCTTTGAGACGTTGTGACTGAAACTACCTCAAGACCTTCCACCTGTGTGTGTGTGTGTGTGAGATATAATTGAGTTGTTCCAGAGCGGTAGCCCTAGTAAGAGTCGTCTCAGGCTGCCTGGAGCGGACTGATAAGCTGCTCTCTCCTCCAGGTTTCTCACAGGCCACAGGTCTCGTCTCTAGGTTTTAAAAATTCATGTAGAAGCTCAGTTCTGGCTCCAGAGATGAAAACTGCTTAACATTTATTGATTGATTTAAGAATAACCCCCTAATCCCTTCAATTTAATCAAGTAAATTTTTCTCTTAAAAGATCCTGCAACTGCCCTCTGATCTGGATGCAGCCCAAAATTCAGTGGGCTCTTTCTTGGTCCTGTCGTTCCTCGGAGTGGACGTTTGCTTGCTCGTGCACCTTTTCGGTCTTCCCTCCAGCGCACTGGACACCTCGGCCACCGTCGCCTCTAATACTGTGATATGGTGACATCTTGATTGGTTAATAGTTGTGTATCCTAATGAATAATATGTTTGCTGAGAGAAAAGTGGAAAATCAGTATTTCAGATCATAGATTTGTCGACCTTTGGACGTCTTTGATGATCTGTTCATGAATTATTGACTTATATTGCACATCCACCAGTGAAAATGAGGCTGTTCCGGTGTGCGGGGTGATAAAACACGACAGGCAGCCCTAACTCACCAAGTTAATGTGCGTGACAGTGCAACTGATTTCCAGAATATCAGCAATAACTCTCAATGCAACTGCTAATTAGCAATTGACGGCGAAATGACTGGAATTATCCCGAGCCACACAACCGTACCCTCCCAAAATACGGTCAGTTGCTTTGCCCGTTAGCACCGCCACCGCTCCCTGCGCCCTGTTCACCTGGTGCTTTGTGTCGTGTCCAGAGACGTGGAGGCTGGTCGGCCGCAGCCCAAACACAGGACTAAACACGGCGGACATCAAACGCTCGCAGTAGGAGGGGCTGGCGGCGGCGTTCTTTTGAAGCTCTGCTCTTGTCTGTCTTCCTTACCTCTTTCCATCCCTCGATCTTTTCCCTTTACCCCCAATGTCCCCCTCCGTCTGCTCCCTCCCTTTCGTTGTCTTTCATCTGTCTCATCAGCCTCTCCGACCTTCTTCATCTGGCACTCGTCTTCCCCTCATGTACCAGATTTTATTCTGGAGAAGGGTAATCATTGGCTGCCTGTGTCTGTGTCTATCTTTTTCAGCTGGCAGCAGCCAGACGGCCTCTGTCAGTGACAGCACATGGCGCGTGTGAGTGACACGGACACTATCTATAGTGCAGTGTGATTGACAGACAGTGGCGTTTGTGGCTTCGTTGGCGTTGGTGGAACCTTTTCTGCATTTTAGTTCTTCCCTCATTCAGTGAAGCAACAGATTTTAAGAGGCTTCAACGAGGCCAATGCATTTTTATTTTCGCATTTAACGTGAGCGTGGGAAAAGAGTCACTTGGTTCAGAAATTAAATACTCAGTTAATTTTCTGAGGAGAGATTTTGATTGATTATATATATATAATCAATATAGATAGATAGATAGATAGATAGGATTTCAAGATGGGAAACCTCCAGAACAAGGGGAGTTCTAAAAGTGGACGCTCACTATTTTTAAATGCATTTTAGCAAATTCATACTCATAATTTTGGTTTTACGGCCAGTGACTTTACAGCTTTGGTTGACTCTCATTCACCACATTTCCTGCCTCAGCAGCAGCCAGCTGTTTTCAGCAACAACACTGTAAAATCCATCTCAGTAAACGCTGCACTACCTGCCCCGAACCAAGTTGAACAGCAGCTCAAGAGAGCAGGAGCAGATCAGATGAGCGTGCGTGTTGGACCAGCAGTCCGTCAAGTGACTGTCACTGTTGCTTTGTCTCTGCTGGACGTCTTAATAAGTCACTGTTTTCTCAGTTCGGGACTATATAAGGCGATATATGTCGGACTGGAGAGGTTACAGCTTCGCTCCATTTTCACCAGTTGCCATGAAATCAGTCTGCGGTGCTTTTGCTGATAAACACACAAAACCTTAGTAGCCGAGTGTGTGTGTGTGTGTTAGTGGACTGTGTTAGTTCACACCCCAGCTACTGTGAAAGGCTTTTTGTTGCTGTGACCAAGATTGACATAATACATACAGATGTTATTGAACACAGATCAAACAAACATTTTTAAGGCTCTCCTATACGTGCCATTCATGTTTATACACTGTTGTTGAAGTGCGCTGACTCAGCAATGTCTTGATGTTTTGGAGTAATGATGACAGTCCAGCCAAGAGATTAATGAGGTTAATGTCTGAATTCTGAGTTTAGAAGTCAGAACTTTTCCACAGTGTCCCTAATCCTCTTCCGTAAACTTCACATCAGGCCATGTTGTTTATTGGCCCACTGGGCCTCCACGCTGCTCTGCACGTACGACGACAGTGGATGAGTTTAACCTTCTAAAAGCTCAAACCTCAGAGTTGATGTCATAACCTGAATGCTCACTTCAGCTTTCATGTGATTCAATGACTCGGCCTGTGTGGTTCTGAGCTGCAGGAGTGAGCGAGACACTCGTGTGAAGTGGAAAGACATAACGAGCTGTACCTTTTATATACATGAAGGCCAGAATGGAGCTGAAGGTCTGAACTACAAGTGTTGAATTTGCAGCTCAAGTGTTTGCAGTGAGGAAACATCGACTGCTCCAGTTTGTTTGGAGTAAAGATGACGAAGGTGGTTTGCACGAGTTGCTGAGTAAACAGAGCTTTGGAGAAATGATACCTATAAGGTGCACCGTATGAAAACAAGATTGTGAAAGTTCTCCTCTCCGTCCTTTGCCCAGGTGAGAGTGCGATGAGGAGAGGCTTCAGAGTGTGAGGCCATGGGCTGCACCTCGGCCAAGCAGGTGTCGGCCGTGCCCAACGATGAGGAGGGACGCGGCAAGGCCTACAGCAATGGAGACCTCTTCACAGGTATGTTGGCACGCACGTGCACACACACACACACATACAGGGAGGTGAACAAAAGACTCACCGCTCCATTTTGCTCAGTTAATTGCTCAGCGTTGATCCGTTGCCCTGTCTGCCCTCGCGATGCATTTTCTTCATCATGGCTCGGGGTGTTTTAGTTCCCCATTTCAAACAGTAACTGTCACACGGTCGCACTGCAGCCTGTTTTATTATGCAGTCACCAATGTTGAGAGTTGACATAAGAGAGAGAGGAAGTAGCTGCAGTGTTGTAATTCTCCTTTATGTTCTTAATGTTTGAGGCTGAGCAACGACAGAGAAACTGAGTTGGGGAGAGAAAGAGAAAGAAAGCGAGAGAACGTAAAGGGGGAAAAGAAGGATGGGGGCAATTGCAGCTGGGATTGTGTTGTGGTTAAAGGGACACTCCATATATTTTACCATCGACAGGACTGGTCCCCACAAGTGAGGCCAGCGTGTCTCAGTCGCTCATTTTAGCAGCTCGATTGGAGATGAAAGAACAAGAAAGAAGAGACGACATTTAAACTATTAAATTTAGACGAATCACACTTCAATAGCTTCTGAAAACTTTTTCTCTATGAAACAGTGAGTACTTTTGCCACTTCAGTTCTGGGCTCGCAAATCCAATATACGAGCCAAATCAGAGTGGGAGCAAGTGGATTGGTCACTGGATTATCTCAACAGACAATCAAGTGTGTGTCCTTGCTCAAGCGAAAACGCCAAGAATGCTCAAACACCAGCTTCTTCACAGTGACAATTTGCTACTTTTTCCATTTTACATTCTTCGGAAAATAATTTTTGAATATTGTGGATCCTCCGTCACTTTCAGGACGGCGTCGTCACGTGGATCGAGGACTGTTCTGTGTGATGTAAATGACCAGAATCGATTCAAGGGAGCGCAATCAACGGATGAGCTGGTACCGAGCGTTAGTTACAGCACAGCTTTAACGTTGGCCAGGGACGGGGCTGAAAGTGAAAGCCTGAGTCAGAGAGAGATGATGATGGATGAGGGATTAACAGCGATTAAGAATTAGGAGCAACACTCTGGTATAACTGCTCACAGGCAGATGGATGTGACAGATGACTATCTACAGGAAGTCCTCTCTCTCTCTCTCTCCATCATCCCTCCTTTCCTCTCACCCCTCTTCTAAACCCTCCCTCCCGCTCTCTGTGTGACCTCCTCCTCCCCCGTCAGAACGAGGCAGGAGGAGGGAGGAGAGAGATGAGAAGAGTGGAGCGTGTTTCCTTGAGAGAGGAAGTGTGTTGACGCTGATTGTCTTCTCTTTTTTTCCCCCTCTCTCTCTCTCTCTCTCTCCTTAACATCGCTGTCTTGTTCGGATGGCCTCTTCCCTTCCCCTGCTCAAGGCCTCATTCCTCCCTTCCTCTTTCTCTCTTTCTCTCTATTTTGGGTCCCCCTCACCCCCCTTCCTGTCTTCATCTCCCACTGTCTCTTCTCTGCAGTCCTTTTCCTCTCTTCTCTTGGACAACATTAGGTCAGAAACTAACGTACCCTCTCATCTCCTCCCTCTTTCTCCTCATCGTGACGATGTAGACGAGTGAGTGTGTGATAATGTGATTGTGTGAGAGTGTGGAAGACAAATGACCTGGATAGTGTGGATTAGAGTTATCCCAGGCCTCCCCCCCCCCCCCCCACCACCACCAATAACCACTGCCCTTCTTAACCCCCTTCCTTTCTTCATTGATCTTCATTCACACCTGTTTGCTTCTTCTTCTTTTTCTTCCTCAGCCTTTTTGCTCTGCTCCTCGGTCTTTCGGTCATTGTCACGTACTGCGCAGTCGTTCGCTCCCACTTAATTTGCTGCCCTTTCCAAACTCGGCTCAACTGGCTCGCGACATCCTGTGTACTTTTCAAGATCGAGGCGGAAAAGATTGGTCGGCTCTGGTCAGTCAGTCCGCCCACGCGCAGAAATGTACCCCCAGTGGACTTTGTCAGTGTGTGACTGAACAGTCACACACACACACGTGTGAGTTTGTGTTTTTTCTGTGTGTCGGTGTGGTGGATTAAGAGGGACAGAGACTCTGGTTCTTGCTCCTCTCGATCCACCAGCAGATTGCCTGCCAGTCAGGCCGTCCTGCGCGTGCATGCGTGTGTGTGCGTTGGTGTCCCAGATATTCTGGCTGCCTGTCTGTTAGATTCCGGCCACTAACCCTAACCCCCCCCCTCCGTCCCCTCCACCTCCGCCACCCCTCTCTCACACAATAACCGGAAAAGGCTGAGCTCTGTTACACAAACACTGAAGGATGAAGAGGGGAAAATAGCAACACTCTCCACGACATTATGCTATTGATGTGTGCGATTATCACAGTCTGAGTGTGTATACAATGCGGCGTGCGTGTCACCCAACACGTATACACAACACGCCACGCTGCAAACTTTCACTGTTCATTTTAGCACTTGTGTTTTTTTGGGGGAGTTCCATCGGTTGGCCTGACTGAACGCGACGTCTCTTTGGCTGCGAGGAAATAGCCTCGAATAAAGAAGACGTGTGGATAAGACGCCTGTGAAGGGATCAGTGGTGCTTTTATCTTTTTTACTCTCAGGCATTAAACAGAACTTCATGCTGAGCTTTGTTTATCTGATCACTGAATGGCTGCTCCAGCCTTTTCACTATCATCTAACATGAGGCTGCAGAGGAGCAGGTACATCCTTGAATGAACGGCACAGCATCTCTGGAAGTCACAACAAATACACAGTGTGTGTGTGTAACAGAGCTGTGATCACAGAGCATCAGATGGGTCCGTCCCTGTGTCCTGGGCTCATAGGCCTGCACATAAACCAATATTTACTGCAGGGCTTATGTTCAGTGGACAGTAAGAGAGGTCTCTTTGCTCTTGGTGCAAGTTCATGGAAAAGCTTGACACCGTGACCTGTTGCTTATTGACTCCGTCACCAGTTCCCAGATGGAACGGAGAGCCAGCCGAGCCAATCCATGCTGACATCCTGCTCCACTCGTTACGGAGCAGACGTCAGCAGCACATACACTCAGAGAGAGCCTGTTTATGGATCAACGCACTGGTGCTAAGCAGAGTCTCGCGAAACCTTCTTATTTCTGTGACAGTCGAGGTGTGAATCTCCTTTTCTTCCTCCTAAATAAATGCTGTTGGATTGGGACCCGGTGGTGGAGAGCGATGAGGACTCATCGCCATGAAAACAGTTAGAAAATGCTTCTCCTCCTGATGAAAGCAGTCATTAGAAGATGGTCACTTGTGGCCAGAGAGTAATGCACAAGATTGACAACAAGGTACTCAAAAACTGATCGATTGGTAATTAGCGACCAAGAGCATGCTCAGACACGCTCAGAGGCCCCTGAATTAATTCTGCTGTCCTGTCCGGCCAGTCTGGTCTTTGTCCTCTGACCTGGTGTGTCAGTCCACAGACGCAGAGATACTGACACACGAAGCTCCTGGCCTGCACTGTGTGACTGAATCACGCACCACGTCTAACTGGATAATTACATGAAGAAGCACGAGTCAGTCTCTTGATGCCCCACTGTTTTACGTGATGCTACGTTTGATGATTTGCAAACATGACATTTACTTTCATCTGTCATTGGAGTCTTATTTAAGGCAAAACATACAGTATTTCTGTTTCCTGCTTCTCAGATGTGAGGAGCTTTCTTGTCAAACGTGTTGTTAAAACATTTTGTTGCTTAATACAAACCCATTTAAAGCTGCTTATGGGTATTTTTTGCTGCCTTCTGACTGTTTGTAGAATAAATGAATAATTGAGAGACTAAAAATCATTAGCTGCAGCTGCACAAGAATCCACTGTGTCTGAAAACACTGTTCTTATATTATAGTCACACCCAGAAGTCTGTGAATTATTTTCTAACATTAGACTAATCAGATAAACGTCCAGACTTGGAGTTGGAGGATTGATTCATATTGAAATAATACATATGATTTAATATAATGTTTCCTTGGAAATTAGTCTGATATTTAAGTGTTAATATTTTATTAGAGCCAGCAGAGAAGCTCGGTGACTGGTGGATTTCTTGTGTGACATACATCAGTGGGTTGTGGTCTGGTGCTTTCAGTAGGTCTGTGATGAAGTCACAGGAAGTGGAAATCAGGTTTTTTTTATCATTTAATTTCCACCAGTGAAAGGACATTGGTTTCTGTTCGGAATAATATGCACCTTAATAACATTTTAACCTTTCTGGTCAAATGTTTGCTTGTGTGTGTGTGTGTGTGTGTGTGTGTTAGTGTTGACACTTGGTGTTCAGGTGTAAATGTCATGGCCAGGCTGGTGATGGCCTGGAGCCCCAGTGGCTGACAGGGAGGACACAGCAGGAAGGACAGAGTGACATAGACAGGCCAGCTAGAGCTGTGGGAGTGCGCGCACACACACACACTCACTCACACACACAGAAGGCTATGCAAATGACACAGTACATGTATAAAATTATGGACGCTCTGATTCTTTATCTGTAGCAGAGATGCGTCTGCACACATGCATCCCAGTGACTGGCTGCACCCTAAGGTCAGGGCAGAGCTCTGGTCTCTAATCAGAAATGAGAAAGATGTCCACATCACAAAATCATGGCTTCTTAAAATAGTTCTTCCCTCTCATCCTTCTCTCTCTCTTCTAATGCGAGGCCACAGTCGGCGTGACGAAACACCCTTGTCATTTCTTGTGACAATTACTGCCGCACACACACACACACACACACCATGACCGGTTTTTGCTCCTATCTAAATTGAAGTGAGGTCTGTGATGTGATGAGTCTTGATCGGTGGAAGCTGGGTCACTTTGATCTGTCTATACTTGTCACATTAAGCTAACGGACGATCCTGTATCAGCGGCAGAGCGTTCAGTCAGGCTGCAGCTCACCCAGGTTATAAAATTCAAAAGACTTTTTATTTTTTCCTCTGATGCTGCTTGAAAATGTCCATTTGGATTTATTTGCCGCGCCCGTGGCGGCGGCTCATTTACCAGACCCCATCCATTCGTATTCAGGATGCTCCTAAAGCCACCGATTGAGAGGCCTGAAATTCATGTGGATTGGTTTTGTGTCATGCAGAAGAGCAGAGGAAATGTCTCGATCTTCTGTTTCCTGCTCCAGCTCTGCATGTGCTGCGTGTTTACCAAGCCAGTCTAAGCCTGGTGAGCCTTATAAAACTGAGCGTGTGTCTGCTGGCATGTTCAGGCAGGAGCTGCCTGCGCCCCGACGCGTTTGCATTCCTGAGACAAACAGCAGAAATGTCGTCAGCATTTGTTTCTCCCGCCTTTTCCTTAATCTGTGCTGTGTCCCATCTTTCAAATGATTACAAATCAGACTCACGTGTATCTGACGAGCCCTTGTTAGGCCCAGCGGTGACGCACACGCTCGCTACGTTAGCAACAGACCCCGGTGATGCAGGTGCTGGGTGGATCGTGTGCGAGATAGCAGAGGGAGGGGTGTACACATGACAGACGTACTGTATGGATAGACAGAAGCACTGCTGATAAAAGGAGGGCAAAATACAAAGTGTGCAGCAGATAAGGCCTGCAGTTGAGCGTTTGTATGTGTTTGTCCGTGTATCAGCGTATCGGCTGCCACTTTATCAGTCAGGTATTTAGATACAGTGAGATTGTTCTGCTCAAGGTGAGCTGGGTCTGCTCTGAAAGTTGTTAGAGAGGATCGCACTTATTGTGATACCCAGAAAAAAAAAGCTATTTGACATATCCATGAAGGGAAAGACGGAAAGTAAAGAGTTAAAAAAAGATTAATGTAGAAGCTGATGCTGATTTAAATACAGGGGCTACGTGTATTTATTTATTTATTTTGGCATTCATTATTTGCATGTTCTGTATTTTTTAAATTATTAAAATGTATTTCCACATTGATTTATTTTTGTCCTCAACATCATCATCTTCTTTGCTGAACCTCATTGATTGGTCGGTCGTAGTTCTGGTTATATGTTGCTGCATGAGTTCAATAATAGAGGCTTTACTCAGTATGTAAACATGATTAACCTTGGATCAGTGAGAGGTTTTCATCTTCAGTGATCCTGAACGCTCTGGGGCGTGGTGGCGGTGCCGCGCAGCGTTAGCGGTCCCGTCGCTGCTGAGCTTGTCGTAGCTGTCTCAGCTGTCCATGCAGCCTAGAAACTGTTAATCCTCTTCAGCCTTCTCCCTCTTATCATTTTCCCCTTTTCCCTTCTCCGTCTCCACTTGTTTGTGGCGTCCATGCCACGTGCGCTTCCCTCTGCCGCTGCTTTCTCCTCCTGCAGATGCGCTGCTGCATTTCAAATGGAAAGGAAATGATGAATACCTCTTACCTCAGCCACCATATCCACTTACTGAAGCACTGTGTCAGGTCTCGCTTATCGGATTACCTCGCACAAATGATAACTCGAATTGATGGAATCGCTGGTCTTGACATAACACAGCAAGGGGAGGAGAAGTGGAGCGGATAATGACAGGCTTTAGTTATCTTAGCCTTTCACATCATATCGATCAGGATGAGTCTGGCCAGTGTCTCCTCTCCATGAGACGCCTGGTGGAAACATGTCGTCCTTCACTTCCCTCCTGCGTCTCTGCCCCTTCTTTAATCATACCTCTCTCTTCTCTTTCCTCAGATGAATACAAGATGAAAGGAGTGGAGGAGGTGAAGTACATGAGGGGGGAAGAAAACCGAGTGAATGCACGCAATCAGGAGAACCTGGTGAGACACACACACACACACACACACGTGCGCTGACAGCCTGTCATTCACATCCAGGCGACGACCTTTTTCCTGACAGTTCGTCAACTGAAGTGAACAGGCTCCCATCTGTGTCCAAAGGCCTCTTCCGTCAGGCCGCGCACACACTTATCGCCTCTTGCGCAAGCGCAATACGCAGGTAGAGACAACACGTTGGAATGTGGAGGCCCGTCGCTCGGCTGACTCCATCCTGGAAAAAAAAAAAAACCCTTCTGAAAGGAGCGACAGTGGCGAGGTCATTTCGCGGTAATAACTTTGCAAATAACGTGGCCGCCCAATCTTCCTGGGGGAGAAAAAAGAAAGTGTGAATAATTAATGAGCTCAGGCACATTCGCCTTCCAAAACAAAACGAATGAGTGAAAGGTGTGGTGCTGTGAGGCGAGAGCTGGGTTGTTTGCTCAGTAAATCAAGTCATTCAGCCCGGCCTCTTCAAAGTAGTGAAACAATGACCAGAGTACCTTTTTATATCTTGATTTAAAAAAAAAAAAAACAGAAGCTACAAATGATATTACTACAGCTCAGAAAACAGCCTCCAATCAAACCCACAGCTGGGATATTTGTGTTGATGTCACAGCAGAGTTTTCTGTCTTCTGTTATTGAAACGGTTGGTGACATCACTAAACTGCTGTTTAGTTCTCTGGAGTTCACCTGCAGGCTCGTGTGGTCAGACCAGTCTGTTTGACTCTACAACAGGTGCTCACTCTCAGACAGGAACACGCTGCCGCACGGCCGCCGGTGAAAGATGCACGTGACAAGTTTCTCAGCGGCTGTCACTTCTTCTAAAAATAAGAGTCCAAACGAATTCACCACGCCGTGCTATTTGTTCGAATAGAGCTAATTGTTCCGCTTGTCTCTGGCACCTCCTCCGCCGCTCCTCTCGGGGCGGAAAGCTTACGGGCGAGCCCACATGTCACGTGGTGCAGTCTGATGTGTTTATCCACCGTGTGTTTGAAGATGGAATGAGTCAGTGGAGTTTTGAATACAAAGTGACAGCAATGTAACACGGACCGACCTTGGTGTTTTATTAGACCTGAATACATTAGAGGCTGCGTGTGCGGTGCCAGCTGGGCGACGGGGTAATTTGATAACGCAGGCTCGGCGGTGTGGCCGCTCTCTGATATGAGCTGTTTGTTTTTTAACTGATTTATCAGCTGATAATGGAAACGTGTGTGTTGCAGGAGAAGAGTAATGTACAGTACAGGGGCAAACAGCAGAAAGAGGTGGCTGGAGCAAACATCAAGTCAAAGTAAGTGGCCTGTGCGCCGCCCCCCCCCAACTGTGACGTCTGTCATGCTTTCATGTCCATTAACACGCAACTTCACATCAGTTCATATTATTATGTGTGAAGTAAGTGACCTTTTGACCCTGGATTAATTCTTTGTAAAATAATCATTTAAATTCCTCCTCAGCCTCCCAGCCAGGGATTTCTCACACTGCATGCAGGATTTTGTGTGTGTGTGTGTGTGTGTGTGTTTGTGCTGTGTGTGGGGGGTGTAATGGAAAATTCTCATGATGTATTTCTTGCCTCCCTTCTCCTCCTCCTCTCCTCCAACCTCCAACTTCCTCTCTCAACCTCCCGGTCGCCCTTCTCTCTCTCTCTCTCTCTCTCTCTCTCTCTTTCTCTCTCTCTTTCTCTCCTTCGCTCTCAGTATTCACACGTCAGAGAGCCAGCAGGAATTCTTCAGGATGCTGGATGAGAAGATTGAAAAGGTGAAGAGTGTGCGGGGGGGGGGGGGGTTGTGCATAATATGAGGGTTTTCATGCTCTTAAGGCTTGTGGGGGGGATTTGAGAGAGCATTTAAAGAAACAGCTGGGTCTTAAGATTTAAAGAGACAGGCAGTACAACAACAACAACAACAACATCCATCCGAGTCCACGTTGTCATCCAGCTTGACGCTAACTGTCTCTCTGAATATTGATGCGGTGGAAAGTGTTGTCTGCTTACAGCTTTTGGATCATGCACTATATCCATGTGATGCCTCAGTGCTGCCTTTAATAGTGTCTGTGTTGGGACGAGAATCCAGGTCGTCTAACTTGAGTGAATGCAGCAGTATCTGCATTATACAATATCAACACAGTGTAGTGCAAGTCCTGCATTCAACATGAGACTCTGACCTGCAACAAGAAGCTGTTACCTGCTTATAAAACCATCTCGCTGTAATGCTGCTGCCTCTTTATGACTCACAACAGCAAAGGAGCCTGACGACCTGGTGAGTGCTTGAACAATAGTAGAACAAAAGCGTTATAAAACCGTAAGAGAGTTGGACGGGCTGTGAGAGCAGTGGAGTGAACTCATCATGACTAAAGACACAAAATTACCTGACTGCCCACCTGTCAACACTCAGCGGCCTCAGCCAGTGGCTGCCAATAGAACTGGGTTTGTTTAAAGTGATGGGAGAAGTGTCTGCACGAGCACAGTCCAGAGAGTCATTTAAATGAGGTTATTACTGAACATACTTCACTGGAACACATAATTATGACCATCTCACATTCTCTCCTTCCTCTCGCTGCAGGGGCGAGACTACTGTTCAGAGGAAGAGGAGGAGGAAGATGGGACATAGCACAGAGGCCCCCAGAGTCCCCCCCCCCCCACTCCCCCCACAGAGAGCCTCACCGTGTGTGTATATGTGAGTGAGACAGAGCGTGTGTGAGTGTGTAAAATGCATATGTGTGTCCATGAGAGAGATTTGAATCAGTGTTTCACCAGTCGAATTGTTGATGTGATTGTATGAAGACGTGGCAAAGATAGTATTTTAAGTGGGGGATACGTGAAAGAATGAAAGAATGAAAGAAAGAGAGGGAGAGAATGGGATGAAGTGAACTTTCTTCAGAGACTACAACCCTCCTCCTCTCTTAGCACCTTGTCACTTCAGCCCCCCCCCCGAGCAGACAGAAGGGGTTGGCAGAGCGATGAAAGGAGGGAGAGGAGGAGGAGGAGGAGGAGGACGCGATGACTGATGGTCGCACGTGGTCATGAACAGAGAGGACTTTGCCACTGTCCGGCCAACCTGACTTCTTTCCTCTAGCGGGACGACACCAGCTCCTCAGCCCTGCTCCTGTCCCTCCGTGTCTGTCCGTCGTGCGACCGTGAATATTTAATCCCTTCATTTGGAAAAAGGAACTCGCTAAATGGAGACCAAGTGAGGACAAGTTGACTTGGTGTGAAGTCCTGAGAGACACACGAGAGACGAGGATGCTCGATGGGTTACGCAAATTCACCAGGATCCTTGCGGAACTTTTTTGGTCTGCCGACCCACAGCCAGACCGGCCGCTGGGGAGAGAGAGCAGGGGTGAGGGAGGGTGGAGGGAGGTGGAGGAGAAAGAGGGGAACATTTTGGATATTTTAATAAAAGAGAGTAGGGAGAACGCTGGTGGTTTAGAAACTCTTTACTTCTCCTGCCTTCTGAAGTCAAGGACCTTTTTTTTATTTTTTTATTCTGTGCCGCAGCAACTCATTCACTAGTTTTCTCCCGTTGTTTTCCTCCTGTTTGTTAGTCTTTTGGCTTCCTTAGTAGTGTATCATCATCTTCAGTATCTTCCTCACCACCACGTGAGGCAGACTGAGGCTGCATCATTCAGACAATCTGTCTCAGCCCAAACGGCCCCCGTTCGTTCTACCATTACACACATCTGACCTGCACACACACCTTTTTTGTCCATTTGGTAAAACTCTCCATCGCAACCACGCAATCACACACACACACACACACACACACACAGTGTTGTAGCCCTGTCGTTTCACCAGAAGACAGTAGCGTGTATCGATTAGAGGTATTCTTAAAAACGATTTCTGCTTCGTTTCAGTGTTCATGCACATGAACACCCACAACCACACACACACACACAGAGATATACACACTTGGACCCAGCGACACTGGGCTGAGCTCTAGGTGAGGATGCGTGGTTGTCATGGAGACACAAGACCCGATCACGTGTTTTTTTTTTTTTTTTTTTATTGACGTATCATCATCATGGATACTTCCTGTTGTATTATTTTGAATACTTTTTTTCTATTAAAAATAAAAACAGAAGCTCTTATGGTGGATGTGATCTCTCTGTGTGTATATGAGAGAGAGAGAGAGAGAGAGCTGAGTAATCGGGTACCGTCATGCTGGCAGTGCACTGAGGAGAGTGAAGTCAGTCCATTTCCCTGTGGTCATGATGCCTGAGGCCAAGCACTCGCAGTGAGACTGTGTTCTGCCCCCTGCTGGTCCAACGTCACATGTGCAGTTTAAATATGTGTTGAGAGACATTGTGTTTATTGGAATTCTTTATCAGTGACTTTGACAATCTGGTGAGACTAATTAGAAAAGTGCTTTGATGTCATTGGGACGATTGTAGTCGAAGTCGATCATTTCTTCTTGCGATGACTGACTCAGTTACAAGGATGATGACTTCATGGTCTGACTGGTCTGTATATCGCGGATCATTAATCGCAGTAAAACACTGTTCGCTCTTTGAGGTCCTCTGTGAGGGGCCTTTAGCTGGTCCAGAAAGACGAAGGGGGAGCAGAGTATTTTGATTCTTTCTTCTTTCATAACCAAGCTTTTATTAGGGAAAGGGTCGTCTCTCGTGTCACCTTTATTTTTTAAAGAACTTTGTTGTGAGCAGTGCTTTATGAATAAAACATCACTTCCCTACGACAATAACAACATAATGTTTGTGTGCATAAGAGTACTGGAGCCCTGAGCTCCTCAGTGAGACGCGTTTATGCTCAGCGGCCTATTGCACACCATCACGCTTTGAGTGAGTGTGAATGTTAAGCTGATCGCCACATTATGAGAGAAAAGTTCAGCAGCCTGGCTGCTTCCTAATTAGCAATGCCCAGCAGTCTCTAAGTCGTAATACACACACACTCCCTCCCTCCCTCCCTCCTTCCTTCATTACTTAATATGAGTCACTCGCAGGGGGCACATAAGGTCACTGACATTAGCCTTAAAGGCTCCCTGTGGACCGGGGCTCTCGGGGCTCTCCCACGCAGGGATTAATGTGTGTTGGAGGCAGACGGCTGGAGAGAGAGGTGGGCATGACGAGAGCGAGAAAGGAAGACGAGGGAGAAGTGAGAATTTGAGAGGGAGGGAGTGAGGAAGAGACCATGTTGCCCGTTAACCTCAGACAGGAATATGGGCAAGAAAATGTTCTTTCCACCCTGGTTTAAGTACCAATAAAGAGAACCCACGCCTCCCTGCTTTGTGTGTGTGTTAGAGCAGCAGTAGAGTGCTTGTGTGTAAGTGAAAAAGAGCTGTGAGTTGTGATATTTTTTGTCTATTGTATATACATACATACTGTTATAATGGCCAGTTTTGGTTCCGCACCATCGTTGTTACGATGAAGGAGATGGTTAGGCTTAGAGATGAAGTTTTGCTGCTTGGAGCAAGGGGCTCGGGGTTGCATTATGTCACTGAACAAGTTCCATGGATGAGTGTGTGTGCACATGCTAATGATTTGCCCACAGAGAGAATCTGATTCAACTCTGGGTCACCTCTAAGAATGATGGATCCCTGCCTGGACGCCCACCAGGTATGTAAAGCCTCTCCCCGCAGAGCCACACTCTGGATTACCTTGTTGCAAAGCTCACATGAGGTGGAGGCGAAGGCTTGAAGTTGGAATTAGATGCATTTGCATTCATGCTGCACACCCAGCGACCTACTTAAATCCCAGGAAGCTAATTGTTCAGCGAAAAACACACTATGTTTAGTCCATTGGCGATTAGCAACCGTCTGGACGCTGCATCCGCTCAATGTCAACACACAGAATGTGACAGTTGAGCTGCATCACTAGAGTGATAGCCACAGAGGCCGAGCCAGTATTCTTTAGTACTGCAGTCTGCCAAAGTTGCATTAGCTGAGCAAGCAGCCAGTGCCTGGCCAGGAGTGGAGTCCTGAGCTCAGAGACGCTGATGAGACGCAGGAACACGAGTTGGTCTGACTGGAACCGAATCAGAAACTCAACCAGGACGGGCTGTTTCCCATCACTCTGTCTGGACAAGACAAGATTGTGATTTTGGGAAAAGAGTGAGAAAGACATCCAAGGGTAAGACTAGAGCGCCATCTGCTGGTTCGTCTGGTTTTCTCTTCTGAAGAGCAGTGACCATTTAATATTGGATCCTGGGGATGTGTTGGTTCTACTGTTTCTACTCCCAAACCTGGCTCCTTGCCCTGGCCTTAACCGTTCAACCAGATGGCTAATCCTGACCTAAACCGAATTCTGAAATTTATCTTAAAACCAAGTCTTAACCCTTTAAGAAAAGGAACACACCAATGTTTGTACTTCTCAGTACGGACTCTTATTGACATAATACGTTCCCTAACCTTAAAAATCTCAGCTCATGCTAAATTCTAACGCTAACCCTCGAACAGCAGATTGAAGAAGTCAGGAAGGGTCAAGGTATCCCCACTTCCTAAAGGCTAAAAGAATAAATAGAGACAGACGCTGACCCAGTTCATGAGGGGAGTTCAGTAAATATATGCAAATAATAATAAACAGTTCATAATTCATCATATGCATTTAACTAAACGCTTTCATCATCATTGTCCTCGTCCTCGTCCTCATCCTTGTCATCATCCTTTTCATCGTCCATGTTGTCGTCCTTGTCTTCGTCCATGTTGTCGTCCTTGTCTTCGTCCTTTTGGTCACCCTTGTGCTCCTTGTTGTCCTTGTTGTCCTTTTCGTTTTTCTCCTCTTTGCCGACCTCTCTCAGCTGGATCTGAATAGAACGACAAATAGGCTGATGTTCATCTGACGGACAGCCCAGGTACCACTGATGCTTGGCCTGAAGGAAAAACACGTTTCCTCACCTTAAGTTGCTCATTGACTCTCTTAAGGAGCTTTATATCCCCTGCCAGCTTCTCGTTCTCCTCCGGCTGCTTGCTTGCGCTCCTTTCAATCGCGTCACATTCGGCGTTCTCTTGGTCCAGTTGCTCCCTCAGGTTGTCTCTTTCATTCTCCAGATCAGCAATCTATGCAAATGAATAGAATAAGTCACATTTGTATGTCATTTTCACCTTTTTTTACACCTAACACAAATGAGCAGAAAAAAACAGTCATTTTTAAACTAACAGACATAGTACTTCTGCGATTGTGCACATGGCAAATAACAAACCCTCACCTGCTTCTCCATGTCAGCCATATCCTTCTGAACCTGCAGGAACTTCCTCATGCCAGAAGCCACGCCGCTCTCATACAGTGTCCTGTAGGTTTTCATCGTAGATTGAATCTCATTTCTAATCTGCAACAGCAGCAGACCCATCTCAGAACACGAGATTGTGATCTGTCGAATGAGCTCATCTGGGAAAGACAGAGCACAAGGGGATTATACAAGGAGAAAAGGTCCAAATACTGCATGCATCTTCCAACCAATCTGGCTACATTTAGGCACTCTGTTTACCAAAGCACTGGGAATAGAGCTCCCTGCGGATGGTGCAGATGCCCATTTCGTTGGCTTTCCTCTGCTGCAGCTTTCTGTCCAGGAGTTCCTGGAGGCGCACGATGTCCAGCTTTAAAGCCGGTGCGCTGGACAGGACGTCGCTCTTCATGAATTCCCTGCAGTGACAGAAGGTTGAAGTTGAGGTTGATGTCAAATGTGTCACAGAATGTGTCATATGCCAAGACAAGATTGTTTCAATACATAGCTCAATCAAAAAGAAAGGAAAACAAATAGAGGGAAGCAGCGTTACTTCGGATGAGTGATCTCATTCAGGATATCCACAGTCGTCTTCCCGACAGCCGCAGTGGGGTTGCTTTGGGATTTAGGAGGTGGGACAACATGGCTGGGGTTGATATGCTGCTTGAGGGCATAGTAATACATGTTACATTGAATGTGTGAATGCTTCATTCCCACAAGAGCAATCTTCAGGCACTCTGTGGTTAAGACAGGACAGCAGACTGACCCGCCCCACCATGCTGTTGAGTTGATGTTGCCAACTTGCTCTCAGTTGCAGCTTTAACTGTGCCGTGTGTTGAACTCACCGTCTGATGGCCAGGCAAGCCGTCGTGTTTGCCTGACGGCTTCATTGCCTTCATTGTCTTCATCTTCATCTCTTTTGACATTTTTGTTCTTTCGGTTTTTCACAAAAATGTTAAACAAAAAAAATTTTTTTTTTAGTGGGTGTCGACCAATGTCAAGTTACATCGCCGCCATCGTATGATTATGCTTTTCATCCTTTGATCCTTATACCTTTATACCCTTTTAACTTTATGTCACTATATCTCTGTGTATATAGTGATAGCCTTGCATTCTTAGATTAATATATTCCTATATCATCCATTTGATTGTGTCTTTTATCTTTGAGTTTTATGAGAATCTGTCAATCATGGAAGAACAGACTAAAGAACTCCAGAAATTACAGAAGAAAATGAAATGATGTTGGCAACTACAGACAGGATGCCAGCCGCCAATCAAACCAACCACAACAGAACAGATGGTGATGTAGGTGGCAGCAAACACAGTGGATGGCAGTAATGCACCTTGATGTTGGTTGCCAGTCACCAAAAAACCTTACAAAATAAAATATTTGGCTTGCCATTTTCATTTTAAAAAGTCATTTTAATCAAATGTAAGCACCATTTAGTTAATGAGATATTTGAGACTATAGATCTCAAAATATGAATATTGCAATACGTTTGATGCCATTTCTGACAAATAGAGGAGTCTGTTGCATCACTGCAATAAACATGTTGAAGAACGGGCTAAAACAAAGAGGGAAATTACAAACTGAGCTTGGAAATAATATTTATGATTGGAACAGAAATTATGCTTCATCATCTGAGGGTGAAAGGACTGAACAAAATAATTGAATATGACCCAGAATCTAGGTCCTGGAATAATTCAGATTCACACTCCAACACAGTAGGTGGCGGTAACGCCACCTGCCAAACAAAACCAAACAAAGAAGAAGGTGGAGGTTTGGAGGCATTTCATTTGGGATCATGCAATACAGAAAAGGTTGAACATTGGAGTCAGAGGTACAGTGCCTGAGCCACAGCGAGGACACAGATTGCTCTATTGAGGTGAATGTATTCTGAAAGGTGTGTATCTGTGTCATATACACGAAGCAAGTGTGAAGCGAGGTGGTGTTTAAACAAGTAGATTCATTTACGCAATCCATGTTTGTGTCACACAGATATTATTTATTCATTCATTCTCTCCCCCCCCCCCCCCCCCCCCCCCCTAGTGAGCTTGGTTCTGTTTGAGCGGTTCCTGCTTCTCAGTGTGGGAACTGTTGGGTTTCGCTATATTCATTCGATTTTAAGACCTTCTATGTAAAGTGCCTTGAGATGATGTTTACTGTCATGTGGCACTATACAAATACAATTGAATGGAGAGAGTCCAGAGGCAGACCCTACCCCTACCCAGCACTAAATGATTCCTCCTTCTTGTCGTTTCTTCGGTTTGATGATCTCCTGCAGCTGGATCTGAACACAAACACACAGACAGTGTTATTAATCTGACAGACAACACTGAGAGGTGCCACTGAAAACAGGTTTTCTCACCTTCATCTGCTCGTTGACTTCCGTAATGAACTCTATCTGTGCTTTGAGCTTCTTGTACTCCTCCTCATGCTTGTTGTTGGTGCTCATTTTAACCGCGTCGGTTTTCGCTTTCGCTTGGTCCAGTTCCTTCCTCAGGTCTTGTATCTCCTTCTCCAGATCAGAAATCTGCATGAATCAACAGGATAAAATACATTTCTACGTCATTTCCTGAACTGTCGCCACTGTCCACACCTGAAAACTGTCTGTGAAACATGACCGATAACAAGTCAACGCCCTTACCCTTTTCTCCATCTCAGCCTTGCCCAGCTCCGCCTGCAGGAACTTCCTGATGCCAGAAGCCACGCCGGTTTCATAAAGTGTCTTGTAGGCAGAAATGGAAATTTCAATCTCGTATTTGACCCGCGACAGCAGCAGACCCCTCTCATCGGAGTGGTTGGTCACCTGTCGAATGAGCTCATCTTGGAAAAAGTAGAAGATCAAGAGGAAAATGAGAGGTCAGTGTATTCTGCTGTGTGTGCATCTGTGCCCACAGATAAACACATCTGATGCTGTCTAACCCGCTTTTTATTATGTCCTTGAGCTATGCCCACCATTTAATCCCCATTTCAGCAGTCTGTTTACCGAAGCATTTCGAATAGAGCTGCCTGCGGATCGGGCAGATGCCAATGTCCTTAGCCTTCCTCTGCTGCAGCTGTGAGTCCAGGCTTTCATGGAGCAGCACGACATCGAGTCTCGAAACGGTTTTACTGGAGAATTTCTGCTGCTGCTGCCGCAAAAATTCCCTGCAAGAGCAGAAGTTGAGATAAATAACACAGTGGATTCAACTTAATAGTTCAGTGTGTGAGATTTATGGATCTGTTGGCAGACATTTAAATCATCTCAGTGGAGTTTTCCCTAGTGCGTCATCATCTAAAAATTAGATTATGCATTTGGATTTTAAATTGTATGAATAGTTGTTTTCTGTATTCTACAAATGGCCCTTTATATTTAAAAACATTCCATATACTTTGGGAGTAGGGCCTTCTCTAGCAAAACCACCATGTTTTTTGTTAATATCAACAACAACTAAACACAGTCTTTAAGACAACTGAAGGCTGCTGCAGGTTCTTTGGTGTAGAAACATAGAAACATCAACCAGACGTAAAAAGCTGATTACCTGATGAGAGAGAAGTCATCCTGGATATCCACACTTCCCAGCCCAGTGGCCTGGTTGGTTTTGGCTTTACAATGTGGTGGAAACGAGTTGAATTTCCTAGTTGGCTGAGACCTCAGCTTTACACTGCTCCTCTGCAGTGAGAAGTTCATGCTATTAGATTTAGTATATCATAGAAAGAACAGTTAACAAGTCGTGTTCCATGCGTAAAACAGGACATGCACCTCGACCAGCCTTGCCCCTCCCACATTCACATTCACATTCATTTACATTCAATTAAGTTTTGATGCTGCTGTGCTCCAGCTCACCGTAAGATTTTTGGACTCAAGTCCAGGAGGAGGTTGACTATCAGCCTGATTGTCTCCATAGAGCGGCATCTTTCATGACTTTGGCTGAAAATGCTGCGTGGGGGCTGCAACTCATTGTTGTATCAACCAGTTCTTCTTTGTTTCATTGATTGGTCAGGGGCAACCAACATCAGTGTACACGGAGATCTTAGGCATTTGATTCCCATGATCTTTAATCATGGGGATCTTTTGATCAAAGGAACATGATCCAGCATTTCTGCAAAGATGCTCGTCCTACTTTGTTGTCCCTGTATTTTTTTAAGGCACATTTCAAGTGATGAGCCCTCAAAGTACCAGCAGCATGAACCGTGATTAAGATAAACATTACTTATTGCATAATATTCTGACTACATTCATGTGGATACTGGCACAAAGGGCTAAGGGACAATGGAGGGGTGCATGAACACTTGCACGTGAATCAAATCACGGAAATGACAGCAAGAGAATTCCCTCTGCTGAAATCACAACTGTTGTGTAAAATTATAATTTATGTGTGGTATCATAGTACAGTAGAGGATATCTTTTCCTCTCACAATGTTTTTCCCCTTTATATAAAAGGGACAATCCTCTCCCTTGCTCTGTATGACATCTTTTTCTATTTATTCATCCTCCTCTCCAAGCATTTTCCCTGATTTTTATTGCTAGAGTAGCAATTTACGCTATGCTTTCTCAACTTTGTCTGCAAGCCATCCAAACAAACCAAAAACGCCTGGCAGCTCTTAAAACGTACATTTATCCCAAACACAACCAGTTTGGCTCAAGCTGCCATCCATAGTCCAGTTACAGAGACAAATGACTGCATGCCACCAAAATTACAAAGCAAAGAAAGCGAGAGCCATTTGAATGACGATCTTGGACTGAGCGGGTGCAGAAGCCCCAGACTGGGCCAGAACGATCTGACCAGAAAGTATAGACTCGAATGATAAACACAAGGTGAAGCTTACTGCCGCAGTTGAATTATTTATTTATATGCATTGAACCTTTGGCTTCAGTCTGTGTATTTAGAACATTCACATTTTAGAATTTAGCCCCAGTGACGCTGAGCAGGTCACAACAGGGGCAGATGCCTCCAGTGAAGCTGCTGATGGTCCTGACCTCTGACCTTGACTGCACGCAGCAAAAAGAAGGACCAATTCCCACCTGATAGTCCTTATTAGTAATACTGCAATCCTAGCTGAATTCAGCGAAGCGCTAGAGGGAGCTAACGATCATCATACCCAGACTGATTGAAAACATCTCTGGTTCCCTCTGCCCGCCCACCCACCGCCAGAGAACAGTTCTCCAGCAACCTCAGCAAAGAGGGAAAACACAAGCAGGTGGGAGAGATCCTAGAACCTCCTCAAATAAACGTGTCTGTCCCCAAACTATATTTAAAAGAGGTTACTGTAATCACCGTATGACACAGTATAATATAATACTAGCACGTACAGCGCGGATGTCGACAGTCACCTTCACAGTTAGTAATGCAGCGTTTGTGCTCTGACACCATGCTGGTCACAGACCTGAACACACCTGTGGTAATGCTGTCCGGCTCACCTCAGAATTACCCCTTATAATTAGTGAGCGCCCTTCAACCAGTGAGACAATAACTGTCACTGTATTGTTTGTGTTGGCTGTTGTGTGCAGAGTGAATTTAGGAGACTTGCACTTATCCTCACGAACAGGGCTGGGCCTAGGATTATGATGGCCCTAATAACTACAACCACCAAACCGCACACACTGATCATGTGGCCCCCCTGAGGTGCTAGTGGCCCTAGTGTTTTTGCCAGCGGCCGGCCCTGCTCACTAACTTTGCAGCTCCAAGCCCCGAACAGTTCAGCTTGGGTCCCGTTCAGCAATATGACACATTTGTAGACGTCGCCCACTTCAGCTGATGATGCATCACTTCTGGCCCTTTGCTTTAGCAGGTTTAAAACAGATGTGAGCCTTCAGTGGCCAAAATATCCCCAAACAAATAATGGCCCTTTTTGACCAAACTGAACTGACAGTGGCCACTGTGGCAAATGGTAAATATAGCCTCAATAGCACAAAGCAAACGTGGGCCATCTTTGGCACCTTTGGTTGACGCACAGCTCGAATGTGGAAAACAGGAGCAGACTGTCTCAGTGTCATCCTTCCATAGGGGTGTGTGCACCAACTGTGGGACTGTTTTTATTTATCTTAAGAACCAATATAGGAATCTGATGACATCTTCTTTGACTGTGCAGAATGTTTTTCACGATTATTTGTTGACACTTTGATATAGTACAGTGTGTAACTCCAACTTTGGGTGACGTACACAGTCTTGTAGTTAGCTCAAAATGATACGCGGTTCGAGGGATATACAGTATAAGTAGTGTTCTATCCCTACCTTTTGCAGCTGTAACAAATTAGAGCTTTGCAGCAGGGCCGCACGTGTTTATAAAAAAAGGTCACATTACAGGGAAAATACACTCTGAAAGTGCAGCAGTCTGGCTGGCTGATGCCAGAGCTGGTGACTTCATGGTCTCCAGCCTCTTGGTGCAGCATCCAAGAGGCTGTCATCCCAAGGACGTGAGGGGAAAAAGGAAGAAACTTTTGTGAATACTTTCAAGAGGAGTTAAGGAAGACAAGCAGCGGTGGACCTGCTAACAGGCTGTAGAGGGTGCACTTCACAGCCCACTTCATTTCAGATTTACTACAACTGACCTCAGTTCAATGCCGCCTGTTCTTGGGGGCTGGAATAAAAACATGACAAAACTCAAATGTATGTCCTGTATTATTAATAATAATAGTCAATAATAATAATCATTAATTATGAACATTTTTCTACATAGAAGAACACATGGAACAATCTAAAGCTCAATTGTTTTATTTGATTTACATTGAATTTTGTCAACTGCAGTATTTTTTCACACTTCACCGTCTTTTTTGGATGAATATTGAATCAACACAATTACATTATTATTATTATTATTATTATTATTATAACTGCATTATTATTATTAGGAGAAATCCCTTTTTGCTCTCCACCACCACCAGCAGCCAGCAGGGGTGTAGAGAGGTGTGGGACGCCCTGCATCCAGCCCCCACACCCCCTCTATTACCTTGCTTCCTCTCTCCTCCTCCTCCCTCCCTCTCACCCGTGCTGTCCCTCTCTCTGCTCTCCTCAGTCGGGGTACGGGGAGGACCGAGGCTGAATCGTGCGGACCAAGATGCGGGTGGTTGCGGCCGCGGGAGCCGCTGTGCTGTGGGCGCTGCTGGCCGCTCTGGTGCCCGGGGGCGCGTCGGAGCTGCCCACGCTGGTGCAGGAGCAGGTCAAGGCCGAGTCGTCGCTGCTGAAGCCGAAGGTTATGATCGCCATCGTGGCTCGCAACGCGGCGCACAGCCTGCCGCACTACCTGGGCTGCATCGAGAGGCTGGAGTATCCGAAGGAGCGCATAGCGATCTGGTGAGAGTGCGCACGGGCACGCGGGGCTTCATTTCTTTAGACAGACGTGGTTGTTAGGATAAAGTCAGCTTATAGGTGATGTTGTGCAGGTAAACGTACTTTTCCATCCTAACCTGGCGGCTGCCTACCTGCCACCTCGCTCTCCTGTAGCGCATCTTTTTGCGCAGTTTCTGAAAGCAGGGCTCCTTGTTGTGAGCGGTGGTCTGCAGCGGAGCGTGCGTGTGTGTGTCCGTGTTAAAGCGTAATGACAGCTCCTCCGTGGTGGAGACCTGTTGCTGCTCCTGCTGCGCTTTACGAGCCACTTACCCCGCGTGTCTGCCGGCACCCAAATTGCACACCGTGCGTAAAGATGAAAGAGCTGTTGTGCATGTTCGAGTTGTAGTCTGAAGCCTTAATCACTGGCTCCCTCCGCCTGATGCAGCACAAACCTGCGGAAACGGGCCTTTAAAACCAGCAGGACAGGCAGGTATAATGGGGGGGGGGGGGGGGGGGGGGGTCCTGTAGGTGTGTTCGGTGCCACAGCAGCAGACTCAGGTAAGATAGAGCCCTCCAGGTGAAAGGGATGAAAAGAAACGCTGAGTTGGTCTGACAGCAGGGGGGGGGGGGCGTGCATTCTTGGAAGTCCTGTTTGTGCATGTGCTTGCTCGTTTTTGTTCACACTATAGGACTTTTTATGGTATAAACAATGACCTTGAGAGGACCAGAACAGTTCATGGGGCAAGATAGTGTCAGGATATATGCTGACATTTTCTTTTGCAAAAACATTGGACCTCAGCAGTGTGTTGACTTCATACGTTTGAAAAATGATGCACTGAATGCACGAGTGCATTGACTTGCAGAAGAAAAAGAAAAATCCTTTAAATTTACTGAGTGTGATGTGGTTTAGGCTTTTGGATGGGATTCACTGCAGTCTTATCAAGGGCAGCCATGGTCGTGCAAGTACGTGCTGTGCAGGATGATCTGAGAGATTTCAGACTATTTAGGCTATAGCAGATCAGACATGAGAAGAATGTGACGGAGGACACACCAGGGGCTGTATGTATGTTAAGCTGCTCGTCGTCAGCGTTCAGCTCCCTGGCATCCGCTTGTTTTGATTCCCACCCTTCCCCTTGCAGAATGTCTTGATTCTGTTTGCAGAGTTATTGTCTGCTTCTAATCCAGAGACCCTCACCAAAACACACACACACACACACTGTAGAAAACCAGTGGAGAGATGGGGCCCATCCCTCTGGAGTGCAGTGCCAGTGTGGCTGAGTGGGTTTAACTAACAGAGGAAGGGCCCCATCGGTCAGGAGGGGCGTCTCTCTCTCTCTCTCTCTCTCTCTGCAGTCAGTGCGAGCAGAAGGACAAATCACGGTGGATATTTGAAGCATGCCTTGTCTATATGTTCCAAAAACATGCACCGTAATGTGTCATTAGAGAACAAAGCGTAGCGTAGCCTGTAGAAGCAGTTTACTTTAGGTACCGTCTGGAGTATTTCTGCTTCTGTGGTCTTGTGTTTTAACCGCACACTCATCCGCTGTCGTAAAGCCACCGCTGGTCTTTGTATCACAGGCAGCTCTGACGATTCTTGGCTCTTTGAGCTTGTTTTTGTTCTTCAGAACAACATTGATCCTCTGGAGCCAGAGTGCACATGGTTAATACTGGAAGTGTATTACATGTGACATAAGCCCTGCACATAATGAGGCCCCTCTTAGAGGACGTTCAATGAGCAAATAAAAATGAAAAACCGGGGCTAATGAATAGTTGTGTTTTAGTCTGCGGTGTTGTCTTGTTTCTGTGGGGATTGTAAATATAAAGTCAAGTTGGAAGTATCTCAACTTTTAACGATGTTTTTATGTATTTAAAAAGCCTTAATTTGCCTTCTTGTGGTCAAACCAGTCACTCACCATAACTCAAGCAGCTCTGTGCCTCTTTGTTTCTCTTTGTCGTCATTGCTGGGACGCAGGGCAGCTGCGTTAATGCAGGTTAGAGTGTTTTTACTTTGCGTTGCATAAGTCATTTTTAAGATCCCCAGGTCAGGTGTCTAATGAACGCTGGACTGAAGATGAGCGATGATGAAGGTGATTATGTCAGTAGACCCATCAGCCACATTGCTCCATTTACTACCACCTATACGGTAATAATGAATGATGTAAACTATGCTAGGACCTACGATGCTTATACAGCTGATACCTGGCCCCTCTGTTTGTGTGGGGACACAATGTCCCTGGCGTCACCTTCACTGGAGCTTCAGACATCTTCATCTCTCCCACTCCTTTCAGTCATGCGGTCCAGTGGAGAATGACGTCGGCGATCTTGCTTTGATTGTCCTCCCACAGAAAACAGGTGTTTTTATTTGAAGCTGCCTGGGACAGAAACTGCTAAGGGGACAGATCGCTGGGGGATGTGGCAGTCAGCTGGTCTGAAACCGTGGCATGGGCCAAAAGTTTCCAGTTTGAGCCTGTTCGCGGGATAATCTGCCCCGATCGGTGCGGCCATGTTTCCTCCGCCCTGTGACTCACGCTGACACTTGGGATGGGCCAATACAAATCAGCCTTTAGAGGATTCCCCAAGGAATGGGTCTGACAGAGAAGTGGCAAACCAGTGACAAAGAGTCTCACACTGCTGTTAAAGAATGAAAGAATGCAGGGAATTAGAGCGAGGGGGAGGGGGAGGGGGGGGGGTCGGGCAAACAGAAGGTGGTCAACAATGGGGGGGGGGGGGGGGGGGGGGGGGCAGAAACTGCTAAGGGGACAGATCGCTGGGGGATGTGGCAGTCAGCTGGTCTGAAACCGTGGCATGGGCCAAAAGTTTCCAGTTTGAGCCTGTTCGCGGGATAATCTGCCCCGATCGGTGCGGCCATGTTTCCTCCGCCCTGTGACTCACGCTGACACTTGGGATGGGCCAATACAAATCAGCCTTTAGAGGATTCTCCAGGCATGGGTCTGACAGAGAAGTGGCAAACCAGTGACAAAGAGTCTCACACTGCTGTTAAAGAATGAAAGAATGCAGGGAATTAGAGCGAGGGGGAGGGGGGGGGAGGGGGGGTCGGGCAAACAGAAGGTGGTCAACAATGCTGAGAAAATTGCCCACAGGGCATTTAGCACTTTGGTTAATCTGCATTCCCACAGTGGTTTGACCTGAGCTGTTCCTTATTTAGTGTTGCTGCTCCATCCTTCTCCATCTGTCCTAACAGGCCAACCCTGGATTAGAATCCATGACACTTCATGTTGTTGTGGAGGGCCTGATGATTGTGTCGATGAAGTGGAGTCCTCGCGACTGAGAGGAGAAGTGCAGAACTGAATCGCTTTTATTGTTTGTCGATGGACAGTTGATTTCCCCTGAGGAGTCAACTTACACATGTTACTGCTCAGCTGCTTCAAATGAAATGAAGGAGGATTTGATAAGCAGAGAACTTTAGACAATGGAGGCAAGCCTCTCTAAACTTTAGAGGCTCTCTTTGTTTTCGTTGCCGCTTCACCCGGAGCTGGGCTGGGGGTCGCGAGGACTTGTAGACTTGTCAGATACAGACTGCGCCCTGAGGAAGAGGACGTCATCCCTTGAGGAACCGTTTCTCACCTTCATATGTAGTTATTTAGGACACCATTAAAAACCTGTGTGTCCATATTCTCATTAGTCACACCTCAGTTTCATTAGGAACAGAAAGGTTGACACAACAGTTAAAACACATAGACGTGCAGCTCGGTGTGTGCTGTTTGCAGTCCTCTGTCATGCCAGCACATGGCAACGGTCTACGACCCGTAATGTTTATAACCATCCATGCAGACCTCACACTTCCAGCTGCAGATGTGGTATGCAACGAGTACACAAACCCATCCTTGTGTGGAATGTGTTGCCCACGACTGGTACCGTCATGCATGTTTCTGCCATGTTGCTTTTTAACTCGTGTGATACATGCATAAGGGGAATCCTTCTCAGTTTATTACTTTTCTTTGCGTTCCACCTCGACGTTGTGAGGCGTGTGTAAGTGAGTTCAGTGGCGTACAGCTCGTATCTTTGGCTCTGCGTTTATGAGGGGCCTGTTATGTTTGGTGAAACTTGCAGGAACCTTCAGTCATCAGAATACGTAGAGATTAGTATGAAAATAAGACAACATGAGCTCATTGTTAGTTTTACAGAAGTGGAGAGTTCCTCCATAGGAGCCCACTGGGGAGGCATACGTTGACCCCGGCTTTGTCACACAGGCCATTTCGAAGTGTTTTCCAAACCTCTGGAATCAATTATGAGGATGGGCTTAGCTCTGTATATTATCTGCACATGCTTCCAGCCAGTGTCAATATGCATTAGATCAAAGTATTGGCACTGGGTACTGAACACTGAAAGTGGGTTTGATTAAGGATGTTCTAAGTTTGGGAATTAAGGCCCAAGCATGTGTGTGTGTGTGTGTGTGTGTGTTTGTTTCTGCTCTGCTGCTCTGACTCAGGCCTGGTTTTCCAGTCACTTTCCCAACGATCAGCGAGTCAGAGCCTCCATGTGTTAAGTAACAGGGCGCTGTTCTCCAGTCAGCTTCCCCTGAAACGATCTGCACTCACATCCAGTTCATGGGAAACTGTAAAGTCTTTGGAAATCTGTTTAGGTATTTAGCCACTAACTACTTATTTACACTCCCTAGTTAATTCACCCTGTCTGGTCTGAGAAGAGTCACATGACTTGCAATCAGGCAGACAGTGCACATCTGGCAGTGTCTCCACTCTGCTGCAAGAAGATGCAGAAACATCTGCAGTGAGTAAAGTCTTTATCAAATGGTCTAAATATTTAAGAGACACAGTTAAATGTTATATAAGAATCCATGATGCCACATTATTCTCCGTTCTGTTGCTCGCTCCACTAAGACCTTTTGTTTTTGCTGAAGAAACAAGCAAAGAATTTAATAAGCAGCTCAGAGTGGGATCACTGAAGAGCCCTGCAGCTTTGTTAGCAGAGATTTCTCAGGCCGGATTAAACTATTGATTTGTTGTACTTTCACACATCTGCTGGCATGATGAACGCTGACAGTAACAAGACGAGTGAAACAAGAAAGAAAGGAAACCAATCTGTGTTCAGCACATAGACACCAAAAGCTCTCAACTCTAGTCTGTTGGCGCCTTGTCCCCCTACGTGGACATCTCTTCATCATCGATTTGATGATGGATTTAGGTTTTAAATCCTTTGCGTGTTTGAAACTCCATCATACCCCCTCACTCACGATGAATTCTCCTGATATTTCCCTGCTGTATTCTCTCATGAGCTCACTCTGGGAAATTGTTCTGAGGAACTAACTGATGAAGGAAATGTGTGTTTCTGGCCTGGGTGTGTTTGCTAACAGCTGGTGTGCAGTTATATTCTGCATTTTTCATTTTACACTGCAATAAATATATGTAAGATTCTTTCCCAGCACGATGGCAAAGGGACGCCGTCTCCTGATGCATGTGACATCACATGTTTTCAGGTGTGGTCTTATGTACAGGGCATTCAAACTGATAAGGAGCCAAAACGCTTGCATGGACAGAGATGAGTTTAATATGAAAAAGGCACAGTTTGTAGTTACAGTTGGATGCAGCCAAACTCCTGAGCCTTGTCCAATCTCTCTCCCTCCCTCCCTCCCTCCCTCCCTCCCCCTCTGGTTGCTCCTGGACTTGGCCTGGAATGTGAATTCTTGCTTAGATGCCCCATGTGTTCCTGCACACCACCGGCAGCATTGTTGGAGCCTGGCAGCACGGCTCTGACAGAGCTGGCAGAAGCGGACGCACGATGACACAATCACTTTCATCTGTAGAGAGAGAGGGGGGGGGGGCGGAGGTCTGGATGTGGAATGAGATAAAGTAGAAGCAGAAGTAAGAGAGCGAGGGAGAAACAGCACTGTCAGGTGATGAGGGGCTGAGAGCCATGTTTCCAGTAACAGTGGTTTATTCATTAAAATACTCATGTTCTTATGTGGACGTATAACTTCAGCAACATCCATGTGTGTGAGTGTACGTGTGTCATCAGTCTGCCGGCCGGACTACTGTGCCCCCCTCTCCCTCAATCCCTCCCTGTTTCTCATTTCCTATGTCTGCCCAGGCATCTTTCTGTCTCTCCATCTGTTCCTCAGGGTTATTGCATAACTCATCTCCCGATTACATTTACTTTAATTGAGCCCACAAATGTTTATTCTACAAAATACAGTATGTGCATCTATTTACCAATCCTTTGCTCTCATTAAGCACTCGTGACTTTAATGGCTACTCTGTATTACAAAACTGTAATAGCTAGGTTCCGCCTTAAACCGAGATCCATTAAGGTCTGTAGAGCCGGGCTGCTTTACACCCATCAACTGAAAATGAAAGTAAATCAATGTATTTTTATGTATTGCTTTTTGGATCAGTTCAGGAAGGACAAATTTTATCAGAAAACTTCGCCTGTTTGCAGGATCCCACTGAACAACTGTGCAGAAGTGACACACCTCCAATGCAGATGTTGTGATGTGGACGTTGTCTCCCATGGACAGTCAACACTGGCTTTCTTTAATATTTAACCAAGATGAATATCTGCCTGTGGCACTTCGGTGCCAGCCCCCCAGCCTTGGCCACTTGTGTTGACCCTGAGAGTCATGAGGAATTTCAGTCAGGAGTCTCACCCCCTCCTCCTCCTCCATCTCCCCCGTTCACCCTCCTTCCCTCCAACTCCTTTTTCTCCTTTGGCCCCCCCTCCATCCCTCTGCTCATCTGCCCCCTCCTCTTTCTCCTTTGGCCCTCTTGGCCAACCAGGTGCCTGCAGCCACGTCAGCCTGCAGACGGCACCACCACGCCGGCCCTCGTAGCGTAGTTATTACGTTTTAAAGGTATCTCGGGTCTGAAAGAGCCATTCTTCGTTCTTAATTATATGCAGCACCCAGTCATTATTGGTAGTGAGATGAGATAGTTTATTGAATCAACAGTCAGCTGACACTGGCCTGCTGGGACCTCGCAGCCCTGTGTTTACCTTAAGGGCCAGTGTAAGACACATGCCTGTGTGTTTAGGGCCAGATGTCAGCCTCCAGATAATCGCCCTCTCGACACACTCGCTGTTATCTGAGACACTTTCTGTCTGTCGAGGATAAACCCACCCGCTTGGAGGGAGGCAGGCGGAGAGAGTGGTGGAGTTGGTTTATAATCATGGCAGCTGATGGACGGAGAGCAAACCAGCAAACTTCCAACCAATAAACACGCTCACAATAGATAATAATGATTTTTGCTGATGCAAAAACACGAGCCCTTCTCAAATTGAAGAAACGACTAATTATCCACAGATGAAAAGTCATCCAAATGTGTGTTTTGTTTTCGCGTGTATCTGCTCCGTAATGCCACTGGTCGGAGTCTACAGCAGTGATCAAAGACAGGCGACGGGGGGGACAGATTAGAGACACGCAAGGAATTAATAGGGTAGGATATCTATTAAGCGACAGGGCGGGGAAGGCTGGGGTGTGAAGGTGAGGCCTGAGCCAGCATGTGCTGTCCAGATGCTCATCATAAAGACAGAAACAGAGAGAGAGAGAGAGAGAGAGGCCTAATCCGAGAGCTGCAGGCAGCAGAATAATGAGGCTGCAGCTTACTGTAAACTTCAACAAGGGGATGAGGAGACGCAGCATGAGCTAAGACAGGAAGCCATGCAGAGGCTGGGAGGGACGAGGAGGGGGATCTAACCCAGAGAGCTCAGATTACTGATCAGGGAGAGCGTCCGTCCTTTTTTTGGATTTTAGCTCCGGCACCAAAAGGTGAAATCTTATCATTGCTGCACCTTTGGAGACGTGATTTGATCGCAGCTAAGCTGTGAGAACGCTCCTGAACTGAGCTTGAGGGGTGTGTTCCAGCTGCAGGCTGAAGGCCGAGGACGTTGAGAAGCATATGTGTCCTCCCAGAGGACAGATGTGACCAAAAAGAAAGAGAAACGGAGGAGAGGATGTCCCAGAGAGCGATGGCTGTGCTCCAGGCTGCGCCCACTAGAACATGGAGGGGACACATGAGCAGAACCCCTCCTCCGTTCCACTCTATTTGTTTCACATATGCATGTATGATGGCTTCCCTGTGGTATACCACATAAAGTTTCACATTTCCAGAAATCATAAGGTATGTAACGCTGGTAATGGAAAATCACGCAGTGCTCAGGGAGGCTGGGCGGTGGGAGGGGCGGAGTTGAGAGATGTACTTGTGGAAAAACAAGAGCCAGTAAGCGTCAGTAAAGAAGGTGCATCACCCTCCAACCCTGCAGAGGTGGAGGTGCGCTGTACGTGCACGGTTGTGTTTTATCCACAACAGCTGCAGAACGCAACCAGAACAGCAACAGCACCATGTCAGTGTCAGTGTTCCTCCGAATTCTGCAGCTTCACTGGAGTAATTGTTCCCACGTTTTTGTTTTTTTTTTTTCCTCTAAGACACATACACATACATTTTCTTCTCTCTCGTAGACGACCTCCAGGCTCAAATCTGCCAAGAAGAGCCCATAACAACACACACACGAGCTTCATGTTTCCTCTGATTGTGTGCGCTGGACAAAAGGGGTCATTATCATTTTATTGGCTTGTGTGTGAAATGAAATCAGCCCCATTCTTTATACGTTCGAGGGCCTTTAATGAGCCATGTGAGGATTTCAGTTATTCATTTTGGAGCATTTTCAGACATGTTTAGTTTATGATTAGCAGTAAAAGAATAAAAGATTTCTGGGTTTTTACCCTCTGCTCCATCACACTCGCTCTTGCTGTCAGTTCACATCATCCCACATTTCCCTCACTGTAAATCCCTGTCTGAGGCCAGCTCTGTGATTTGGAGATGACATGCAGGAACACATTTATATCCCCCTGGGGTAGGGGTTTAGTTTAGTGGTTGGAGAAACCTGTAAATATGTGCACATGTGCTCATTACCAGCAGGTCAGGTGTTTCTCTGTGTGTTTCCAGCCCATGATAAAAATGCCATTTATGCACCAGTGGGTTCCCAGATGTTGACGTAAACTCAAGAAGTAACATGTTAGTTTTTTAAAGCACCACTCGTCTTGCACGTAAATCACAATCCACTGCTGTGAAACAAACACTCCCAGCACACAAAAATGTATGTTGATATGCGTTGTCACACACCTGCAAGTGTAGGCATGCACACAGACACACACAAACACGGGGTTGCGCAGGGATCCTAAATAGGACCTTCCACCTTCTCGGTTATGAACAACCAAAACCATATGTTTAACTTTAGTCCCCACAAGGCCCACTGGTCCCGACCAGGTCAGTGTTTATGCAGTAAGAAAAGAGTAGGTAACAGAAATAAAAACAAATACACACACATTCATTCCAGAGGCTCTTACTCACACCCTAACACCACCGTTCTAACAGCCCTTTAAGAAACTTATGATGATAACTTTTAAATCTTCAAAATCCTGTTGTTTCATAGATAACTGAAGGGATTAAATGTATTTATGACCCACCCATCCCTCAGGTTCATGTGTACAGTTCTACTCTCTGTACCAAGATTTGAGTTTCATCTAAACTTTTAATTTCTACTCGACCTGCAGGTCTACTGGAAAATCTTAGTTCCTCTAGGCCACAGTGAATTTTATGAATAAAATACAAATAATTATTATTATTTCAACATATTTTTACTTCTTTGAAAAGGCTCATTTGTATCGTCTTATGTTGCTCTTACTTTAGTCATGATGCTTTTTAGATTTTAGGTGAAGCACCCAAAGCAATGTGCTATTCACATAAACTCTGTGAACTCAGAGAAATCATTACAGTAACACGCACACTCGTACCTCGGAAAGTATTGACCACTCTATCTGCTTCAGGCTCCTCCAGCTGTCGATTAAATCGAATGCCGAATTTCTCTGTCAGGCTGAAGATGATTGAAATTCCACACACGAGAGCGCCGTGCCTCTGTCTGGCTAATCTGTGTGTAATGTGAGACCGTGCATGCCTCAGTGTCTTCATGGTCCTCTGAGCATCTGCATGTGAGAGCCTTTAAAAGAGAACAGGTGTCCCTGCGCTGCTGAACGTCGATACATGAAGAGCAACAGCACTGTCATCTTCTGCTGAGTAAATTGGGTGTGATTTTGGAGAGAGTACAGCGAGGAATATTACAGCGAGCAGTGGAAAAGTCCATCGTGCCAAGTGTGTGTGTGTGTGTGTGTGTGTTGTATGCTCACATTCAAGTGTGGGGTTCTGCCGCCCATTCTGTTTTCTGATGCTCTAATGTGCAGAAGTGAAGTCAAACAGTTGCTTACTCACTGTTTTCATTTCTCTTGCACAACTTTATATCTGTGTGCACACACACACACACACACACACACAAACAGTAGGCACAGTGTCTTCTCTGAGGAAACTCTGGGAGCTGAAGTGCAAATCTCTGAAGGAACAGCGATGCCAAGTGCAAACCACAGGAGTGACTTAAGTGTGCTAAATTTTACACTGACATCATTTGCTTACAGTCACGACTGTGTGTGTGTTTTGAGTTTACCTCAAACTGTTTGCTCCTTGAGCTTCTGTATTCAGAGTTGGTTAGATTGTTGACGCGTTGAAAGACGTCCTCGTTCCACGCCCATGAGGGACGAGGACGTCTCCGAAGCAGGATTTCTGGTCCTGTTTGCGTCTCCGAGCGCCCAGTCGTCTCAGCCTGGGTTTGGATGCAGAGCTGTGCTGCAGGGAGGAAGCTCTGCAGCGCTGACGCCGCCTGTTGTAACTAATGTGGAGGAAGCCCGAGCGTCTCCCTCCATCACTCGCTGTCTGAGAGTCGCTTCTACTTTGAGTTTCAAAAACTATTTTGTCTGCCACTTTTTTTTTTTCCTTCCATTAACTGAAAACATGAACGCCAAAGCCAAACGATCCTGGAAACCGGATCATCACGATGACAACAGATGGTGACAATGAAATGAGTGGTCTCACTTTTTTTTCCTTCTTCTTTCCTTCTCCTGGCTGCTTGCTCACAGGATGCTTGGTCATTAGTCTGCTTCACTGCTCTGACTCCCCTCTGTTGTCTGTGTTGGTTGTTCCAGGGCGGCGACAGACCATAATACGGACAACACCACTGCCATGCTGAGAGAGTGGCTGAAGGAAGCCCAGCGTGTCTACCACTACGTGGAGTGGAGACCCATGGAGGAGCCCAGGTGGGTGTGATGTTGGCTTTCTTCTGAGAATCAGCGTGTCCTGAAAACGCGGCGACAAGTGTTGATTTTCCTCATCAGGTCCTACACGGACGAGTGGGGTCCGAAGCACTGGCCTCCCTCGAGGTTCAACCACGTGATGAAGCTGAGGCAGGCGGCGCTGAAGGCTGCCAGGGAGCGCTGGGCCGACTACATACTGGTGAGAAGATGACTCTGCAGCAGACGCAGGTTTTAATCAGCTCCAGCCGGCAGTGATGGAAAATGACAATAAAAAATGCAAATAAAAAAATACAATAAAAAATGAAAATAATTTGTATTTTTGAAAATCTGACCAGTTCTATGTTGATATCTTGGTCTAGGTTCTTTTTACTAGATAATGTTGACAAGGTGAACCACAGTGCTCTCCGCTGTAGATTTCCATTCACAGTCAGACCCTCCCTCCCTCCCCTGCAGTTCGTGGACAGTGACAACCTGCTGACGAACCCTCGTGTGCTGAACCTGATGATGGCCGAGAACCTGACCTTGGTGGCTCCCATGCTGGAGTCTCGCTCTCTCTACTCCAACTTCTGGTGCGGCATCACTCCACAGGTACGGTTCAGCCTTTGGCTCGCCCGCCGGTCCCCGAGTCCGGTGGAGCTGTCGCCTCAGCTCTTCTTCTCCCTCCCCTCTGTCAGGGTTACTACAAGCGAACGCAAGACTACCAGCCCATCAGGGAGTGGAAGCGGCTCGGCTGCTTCCCCGTTCCCATGGTGCACAGCACCTTCCTCGTAGACCTGCGCCGTGAGTCCAGCCGGGACCTGGCCTTCTACCCCCCCCACCTGGATTACAGCTGGGCGTTCGATGACATCATGGTGTTTGCTTTCTCTGCTCGTCAAGCGGGTCAGTCTGAAACCTCGCAGCAGGCTGCTGGATTTATAGCACGGATGTGAATGTCTCATGCCTGCTCCAATTCAACACACTCAGATTCCCTGAAGTTATAGTGAAGTAGTCGATAGTGTCTGGGTTTGATGGTGTGTGTGTGTGTGCTGCAGAACAATATTGAAGTTTTTCTTTGTGTTTATTGCCTGTGGCTGTTTATTGGTGCGTCATCATCCACTGGGAACAAACAGCAATTAGACTTTCACCCTTTAATGGCTGCAGGTGTTGGCAGTGGTAAAGTCTCAGTAAACAGTAAACTCACACAAAGACTGAGTGACATGCAAACACAGAGGCAGTTTCTTCCATTTCACAATGGTGCTCTGAATTTACCGTAATTATACCACATTTATGTGGGAACATCTGACCTCGCTCACAGCACTTTCTTATGCTTTAGTGTATTTTAGTTTTTGTTTTTCCATTGTTGCTGCGTCGTAGTCTCAACACCTGTTGAATGCATTACAACATTTGTTTGTGTGTAAGCAGGTGTGCAGATGTACGTGTGTAACAAAGAACACTATGGCTTCCTGCCCGTCCCACTCAAGGCACAGCAGAGCGTGGAGGAGGAGAGGGAGAGCTTCACACACACAATCACCGAAGCCTTGAGTGAGTACACACACACACACACACACTTTGACCATAAGTCACTCCTTGATGACTTTACCTCTCAGATTTGTTGATGTGTTTTTGACCTCGACCCTCAGTGATTGCATCCTGTCTGCCCCCCCCCCCCCTCCCCCCCCCCCCCCCCCCCCCCCCCCGTCCTCTCTCTTAAATCAAGTATCTAAAATAAACCAATGTCACAAGAAACTCAGTCATTTTCAGATCCAGTTTTGACCTCTTGCCTCCGTCCTCCCTCTCAGTCGAACACGACCTTGAGCCCTCAGGGCACCTGCACACTGCGCCATCGCCGCAGGACACGATGGGCTTTGATGAAGTGAGACATTCTTCCGCCCTCACGCTTTACCCATCGATCATCTATATTTTTCCGTCATGTGTTGATCTACGTTTTGGAAAGTGAAAGGAAATGATTCCTTTTCCATTTTCCTCTGTGTGAAACGTTTAGATCTTGCTGATCAACCTGAAGCGCCGGCTGGACAGGAGAACCAGGATGCTGAAAACACTGACCTCGCTGGGTCTGCAGGCGACGCTGACAGACGCAGTGGACGGCAAGTAGGTCCCAGACCCAGTGAGCTGATTAAATTCTGCAGAAGATGACTTTATTCTGCACAGTAACACTCTCTGCTCTTTTTTTCCCCTCCTGATCAAAAGATAGTTAGAACATCCGGTCTAAATTAACATTTTTTCAGACTAATAATCTTGATTTATTCCCCTTCTCTATTTTGAATCCATGTTGAGGATGTCCTAATACTTGTTTTGTCTGGCAGAATGCATCACTTGTTGCAGCCTGTCCAGCTTTGACTCACCTGTGATTTGCTGCAAGGCTTTTTCTTCCTCCGATGACACAACCACATGTCTCGTGGGGAGATAAATCAAACCGTGCCTTCCTCTCATTACCACCTCTCTGCTCTGTCTCTCTAAGGGCTCTGAACACATCCCAGCTGCAGGCCCTGGGGATAGAGATGATGCCAGGCTACAAGGATCCTTACTCTGGTCGAGTCCTGACCAGAGGGGAGATCGGTTGCTTCCTCAGCCATCACTCTATATGGACACAGGTGAGGAGACGGGCATCTCCAACAGTGCACAATGTGAACCAACTAAGCACTGGCACTAGCACCGAACTAGCACCTGGTTCTTTTGGTGGAAAGGCCTCATGAACTAGTTAGTGAGCTAGTGAGGATCCTGTGACAGCAGAGAGTCAAGGTGTGGAACTGTAATATTGTGTTTGTGACCCTCAGGTGGTGGAGCGCGGCCTCCAGAAGGTTCTTGTTCTAGAGGACGACGTGCGCTTCGAGCCCTGGTTCAAACGACGGATACAGGCCTTGATGGACAACATCCAGAAAGCCCAGCTGGACTGGGACCTCATGTAATCGCACTCACCTACACACACTCGTGCTCGGGCCACACTGTTTTTAAACTGACAGGTTCAATTGTACACTTCCTGCAACTTTTTTCAAAATAAAAGCACTCTATAATCTCTTTTGATTTTAATCCATTCATATGGATCAGCACGGTTTTTTATACTAATTAGATTCACAGCTTAATATTATAAAGTCGTGCCAAAGTAATCCAGTGGTTTTACAGACACAACAAAGCCCAAACCTGCGTGAGGCCTCATCCACTCTCTCTGTCTGCCTTCCAGCTACGTGGGCCGTAAGCGCATGCAGGTGCAGCAGCCGGAGCAGTCGGTGGACGGCATAAACAACCTGGTCAAGGCCGACTACTCGTACTGGACGCTCGGCTACGCGCTGTCGCAGCAAGGGGCCCGAAAGTTACTGGCCGCGCAGCCATTAACCAGAATGCTGCCTGTGGACGAGTTCCTGCCGGTCATGTTCGACAAACACCCCAAGTCAGTGCCCTCTCATTTTGAATTAGTGAAGCGCATGCGTTTTATTGGAAGTTATGTAAGGCAGCAGACCACAGAGCTGCAGGAAGAAGTCTTGCTGCATGTGAACACTTTCAGACCATCGGAGTGCCACAAATAGATGATCGCCGGGGCACGTATATAAACACATGGATCAGGCAATCCACAATTAGAAACATGCAAAAACAGAACAACTACATTTAAAGTGCACGGCCAAATTAAAAGCGTGCATACATGGAACCTGTACCCAGTGCAGAAATATGAAGAGAACAGTTCGGATCTATACATAGACACTAACTCACATGCCCTTGGACCCTTTGACGTTTCCCCATTTGTGCTCTGGTGGTTGACCACAACCTCCATCCTCTAATCCTTGGCCCCTTCTCTTCTTCTCCCTAAACTATGCCACTTTTTCTTTTAGTTTTTTTTTTCTTTCACTCAAGCACCATCCCCCCTTTTCTTCGCCGTCTTCCGAACTCCTTCAGACACAGGGCATGGATTGTCCTCGGGGTTCAGTGGGTCCAGAGCTTTGGACAGGACACACAATGGCTGCTTTTCTGGTTCTTTTTTACGCAGGGGTTCTGGCGGTGACCTGCCGTCCTCCACCGCCTCTCCCCTTTAGGTCAGCCCCCACCTTCTCCTCTCCCATATCTCTTTCTTTTCTTTTTTTACACCTCTCGAGGTCCCTCTGTCTGTCCTCACAGACCTCCATTTTTATATTTTGCACACCTACTGCCTCTCCTCCCCCTTCCGTCTCTCTCTTTGAGGAATTTGGGCCAGCGCAGCTCTTCCTGCTGGTTGGAGGACGGGGACAGGATTCCCATTGATAGAGGTCGGAGTGTGGGGGTGGGGTGGGGATGGACACTGTGCAAGTGTGTGTTACTATATAAATACATGGGTACGTGTGTTTGTGTGTGTGTGTGTGTGTCCAGTGTGCATTGTATGGATTACTAGGTAAATAGTTAGTAGTAAACAGAAGGTGAGTTTGTTCAAAAATGAGAGAAAGTGGAAATGTAGACCCAAATGTGGAAGAGTGGCTGGAAATATATTTGAATTCTGGATGTTATGTCAGATGTATTTACTCTCTGGCAGGAGGCTGCTTTGCCAGGTTCCTTAACTCAGTCACATGCTCCTTTCCTTGTATCTGAGTTCTGTGCTGCAACGCAGACCAAACAAACGCAGTAAACTCAGCTGTTGGTGTGAGTCTGGGGGGGTCAGCGACTGGGAGCGCCAATAAAAGGGAGCGTTTTCACCGTCCCCGTGGAGCGCTCAGACTTCAAACAGGTATTGGGAGGGCGGGCAGCTGTGGGGGGGACTCCGCCGGGCTGACGTGTCCTCTCAGCTGCAGCTCAATGCCGTTCACAGAGCGATGACAGAGCGATGGCGTGAGTTTGACCTGATGGTTTGAGTGGAACAGAAAATACTGGGGGAACTGGTACTTCCATACGAGATACTTAATGTGTCATTAGTTCCTGATTAATTGATAGATGCAAAATTGCAAAATAATTTTCTCAACCTGAAGTGGACATTTTTGTTTAATCAGGGGAATATTTGTCAGGTTACTTCAGGAGGAAGAAAACTGTTTTAGACGATGACATCAGAGCTTGTGGTGACCTTGAATCCTGGAAAGAAATTATTTGGGAATAAGAACATTGAAGGTGCGCCGGTTGGCAGAGTTTTTCCGGTTTTGTAAGATGAATGTGGCTCCAGTAGAAGAGTTGTTCATCTCTTTGACATCCTGTAAGTTTTGTGGTCTGTTAATATTAAATGAACAACCCGAAGTTTCCAGTGAACAGGAGACGATGAGTCAGTTATGGCATCATGTGAAGTCGTGATGTAAACCCCTGACAGACAGGGCGGGCTGTGTTGGTGACATCACATCTCTCTTTAAATATTTGGAAGCAAGTGAGTGAAGCTGCCTGTTATGGGAGAAATGACATCCCTCTCCCCCACAATCCTCCACAGCACCGACTACATGTTGCAGTTTGAGAGCCGGGACCTGAAGGCCTTCTCCGTGGAGCCGCTGCTCATCTACCCCACCCACTACACCGGGGAGCCGGGCTACATCAGCGACACAGAGACCTCCACCATCTGGGACGACGAAGCCGTGGCCACGGACTGGGACCGGCAGCACGCCCGCAAGACGGCGCAGCAGGGCCGCATCCACTCAGTCGCGCAGAACAGCGTCACCGGAGACTCGCCGCCTCCCGCCGCCCGAGCGTCACGTGACGAGCTCTGATAGACGCGCGGCAGAGACAGACTCGTGTTGGTGAACACGCCGTGTACACTGTGAGCCCCGTGTGCACACACACACACACACACACACACACACACTTGAACATACACTTGAACTAAAGCCGAGATCCTGAACATGCATTCACACACACACACACACACATGCACGCACGCAGGTATCCAAATGGACGACAGCGAAGTGAGATGTCAGTCTAATCTGCTGCCTGAGGAGAGGACACTGAGGAGGAAGAGGACGAAGAGCAGCGGCTCTATTTATTCCCCATGTGGGCAGCTGAGCTGCAGCCTGAGAAAACTCAACACAAAACACAATCTGCTGGACTTGAAACATTCTCACAAATCAGTTTTACTATTGTTTCAGGGAAAAAAGAACAGATGTGTTTTTTTTTAATGGAGAGCTGAGGAATAAAGGAATCTGAACGCCGTCTGAAGACAGCTGTGTGTTTGTGCATGTGCCGGCGCGCACGCGGACACAAATCCGTGCATATATCTGAGCGACTGCTGGGGATGTGCAGCCGTTCCAGGTTCCAGTGTCACTGCTCTCTCCTGCCCAGCGGGCTGGTCCTGCTGGTGGTTGTTTCAGAGCAGCCGCAGCCTGTCGTGTGTGTGTGTGTGCACGTCCAGTTTCATCTACTTTGAATATTTCCTCAAAACTGGAGTGTTGAATTTTCATGTCCTCCACACAAGCTGTTTGTTTCCCCTTCAGTTGTGGTGCTAATAAAACAAATTCTTCATTTCTGTGTTTTCAATTGTGGGCGGAGACAGATGTCGCCCATCTTCTGGATCGTCGCTGCGCTGTTGGTGGTGCAGAGTCTCTGAGAGGCTCCCATGACAGAGAGCAGAGGCTTCATTAAGTTGTGTATATTATTGTTTAACTGGCTGGGCAGCAAACACAAGCATCGCCACCAGTGTTCCCACCGCTGCCCTCTTCTATGGAAGACAGAGCTTTCCCTTCAACCTCCTGTAAACACGCCGCAGAGCATCACGCAAATGGCAGTAAAACTTGAAAGGAGCCACGCTGGCTCCCACTGTTCACCGCTGAGTGAGAAGCTGCCCAGTGTTTAATAGTTCCTGTCAGTGGAGGTGGGAAATAAAGGAGAGACGCGTGGATGGGTGAAGAGGGTTAATGGCAAAAAAAACCCTCTGGATTCTGTTGTTGACATGTTGTTGATGCAGTTATTTCTAATGTAAAACTGCTGAAACGTGACATGAATTTCGATTGTTAGGAGCTCTGCTGCTCTACTTCCTGTTTGTTATTTATCACCAGTTTATTTATGTCATATTAAGGAATGTGTTTCTTTATACTATGTTATCAATGCACCTCCACCCTTGTCATTCATTCACCTTCAACCGCTTTTAGATTGAGCACTGAACCTGACATCCAACCTGACCTCCGGGAATCGAACCCAGGACCTTGTTATTGTGAAGCAGCAGTGCGCCACTGCAATAGTAAGAGATGGAGGGTGCTGCCATCTGGTGGTTGTATGTAGTAACTACACTTTTTAGGGGGCTGTATAAGGTTTGTCATATTCTTGTTGAGTATAGCCTAGATTTAAATATTTTACACTGCATGAAATACTTGACCTATGTTTATGCCACCTGTGAAACTCGATGCTTGTCTTGATTTCTCAATGTTTTTATGTTTCCAGGGTTCTAAGCACCTTCCTCTGCGCTCTCCTGAGATGTGTGATGGTCTGACTCTGAATCCAGTTCTGTTCATCGAACTCACCACTCGCCACCGGCTATCAGGACTTGTTCTATTAAGTAAGTCAAAGTCAGGTAATTGTATGTTGTGATGTTTATCGTAGGCTATATTCATTGGAGTTAAAGCGTCCCTGCTGCTGCCAGTGGAGACAATGACTCAGAGTCAGTCAGGCAGGTGAAGCAGAGCGTGTGTGTGGCCAGCTCATTAACACTCATTTTGTTTCAGGGGTCATCTTGCTTTTACTTCTCCATTACACCTGATGTCACTTTCAGTTACAGCAGGTGAAACACAGAGGTCCATATCACTGAAGCTTAACCTGGTGTCAAACTGTGGACATCGAGTGTCCCCCGGTTGTCTTTGAGCAGTGTTTATAAAGATAAAACAGTCAAAATGAAGTGACTAAAAGACATTATACATATTAAATGTAAAATATAAACTAATCTGAAAATGTTAAAGTTGATTGAAAAGGCTATACTATATATTAAAAGAAGCGTGTTTAAATAAAGGGACAAATGTAAAAATCAAGTAAAAGGTAATTTTGCCATCTTTATCTGGAATGGTTCTAAAATCTGATATGGAAATTGTTCCTATTATGCAGCGATAAAACATGCCAATGATATTCAGCAGAGGGAGTTGTGTAAGCGGATGAAATGAGTCATTGATGCAGTGACACACACACACACACACATTTATATACATGCATTATTCACACATCCAGGAGGAAGTGAAAAGAGAGAAGGAAATGAGCTGAAGATTACTTTGCTCCTGAAACACTCAGTGTGCCTCCTCAAATTAACGTTTTCTTTTTTTCTTCTTTGACTCTCAATCGCTGATCCAGAGAAAGTGTCTGTTGCCTCCTTCTGTTCTTTTTCCTCACACTGATAATGACTGTTAAGTCAACTCAGTGACTGTGTGTGTGTGTGTGTGTGTGTGTGTGTGGCCCTGGCTGCATTATCTCAACCATTCTCACAGCTGATGAAGTGCACTGTAAATCCAATGTTCACCAGCTGGGGGCAGTGTGGAGTTAGGAACGCGTGAGCTGACACGATCCATTATTTACCATGTTCCAGTTGTTGCTTTGTATTTCCACAGCTGGAAAGTACAAATTGCTGGTCAAGTAAGAATACACAGAAGTAGAAGAAGAAGAAGAAGAAGAAAGAAACAATTCTGGAAAAATACAATAAACGATTAAGGATGATAAATATGTCATTTATATATGTTTTCATGAAGTTACTGAACTTTTCCTCAATCCAATGTTCACCAGCTGGGGGCAGTGTGGAGTTAGGAACGCGTGAGCTGACACGATCCATTATTTACCATGTTCCAGTTGTTGCTTTGTATTTCCACAGCTGGAAAGTACAAATTGCTGGTCAAGTAAGAATACACAGAAGTAGAAGAAGAAGAAGAAGAAGAAGAAAGAAACAATTCTGGAAAAATACAATAAACGATTAAGGATGATAAATATGTCATTTATATATGTTTTCATGAAGTTGCTGAACTTTTCCTCCAGGGAGGCCAGAGAGAGAGAGAGAGAGAGAGAGAGAGAGAGAGAGAGAGTGCTCGCCCATTAGAGAATCCCAAGTGTGTAGCGTTTGTGTGTGTTTGGTCAAAGTTTTTACGGCTTCACCTCCCCAGCTGAGTAAACTGGTTGTGGTCACACTGGCTGTGTCAGCAGATGGAGACAGAGGAGGACAGCGAGAACATGGCCGAGTTCCACGGAGCTGGTAGAATACATGTGAGCGAGGAGGTGGGGAAATGTGAGATAAGATTCGACTTTACATGGCAAGGTCGAGACCTAACAACCCCAACAGTCTGAATGTGCAACAACTTCATTTATAATAAGAATCTGAATCATTAGAGGAAGAAGAGGAAGAAGGAGACATGGTGAAGAGTCAGCGGCGTAAACACCACACAGAGCAGCAGCGAATGTTTGACACGGAGAGGAAATGGGGGAGGAAGCGGCTGGCAGAGGAAGGCAGAGAGTGGAGGACAGTTCAGGGGACGTCCATCCAGACAGCCGCGTGTTTAATCACTCTTCCTGCCCGTATCACGCTCTCATTCATTCCCAGCACTCACCCTGGCTCTCAGAGTCACGGTCAAATGACTTCACCAGCCTCCTCCTCCTCTTCCTCTTGAGACACTTGATTTATCTGGAGTGTGATTAGAGTGGCTTTGTTTATATATATCGATGAGCTCCAGCCGTGAGTCGGGGCTAAATATAAACATGCTTTAGGTGGTGGCTCATTGCATTTTTGTCTCAAGTATTGGAGAGGATTTCATCACGCTGAGTCATAGTGAAGGTCTGAGTCATGGACATGTCACGACTCAACTATTTCAGCTATGATGCCACATGTTCACAAAGTATCTGAGTATATTTAGGGTAGCACTGTGCATATACACACACACTATATTTATTAAAGATATTTTTCAGATTGAGAATGTATAGTCAAGATAATGAAATGTAAGTAATGTATAAAACATAGTAGAAGACCCCAGTGTGTCCAGCTGAGGCTCCCAGTTTAAAAACCTGACCCTAGTTTTAACTAACTCCTCTTTGATCAGCTGCAGCGTCGCTAACGATCTCATCTTAACAGTCGAATCATGTTAAAGGACCAAGAGCGTTTCATTCTGACACCTAGAGCCTGTTATACTTGTACTATTACTACATATAGTATGTTTAGGTTTATTAACGTATTCATTTTCTCCACTGACACCACAGCACTGTTTTCTCTTTAAAATGAGTCAGAGATTGAGGGATGTGTGTGTGTGTGTGTGTGTGTTGATCCACAAACCTCTCACCGGATGCTTGTCTGGAATCAGTGTTTTTCTAACAGCTGTTGATTCACCTGAGAAAACAGGAAGCATCGATGCTGCAACTTTCATCACTTTGTTCCATATTAACTGTTGAATACACTGTGTGTGTGTGTGTGTGTGTGTGTGTGAAGGAGTTAGGAATGTATTATGTCCTCACTAAGATAGACAGACGTGTGTGTGTGTGTGTGTGTGTGTGTGTGTCGGAGCACTGGCTGGTGCTGTAATCCTCATCCCAGCAGCTGCTGTGTTTTTACACATGACTGAATCTCAGTTCTGCTCTGAACTTGATCTTTCTCAAACACACACACACACACATCCGTGCTCGCCATAATTGTTACACATTGATTCCGGCTTGACCTTCACCCTGCTGTATCACAGAGAACTGAATCAGTAACTCACACATCTCACGTTAAAAAAAGAAGTCGTGCCGTCACATTTCACGAACGTTAACTCTAAAATAACTCCAGCTGTAAATGTGTGTGAACAATGAGCCGGACGTCTTAAAGCTGTGTGGACCTGATCGGTGCACATTCAGCAGTCTGCCACTGAGACCATCATGGAAAACAACCCCCCACCCCCCCACCCCCCATTGTTTGTAGTTCTTAGAACTTCTTCTACAACATCCTCCTCTCTATCACAGCTTTCCTGGCTTTCTTTTCCCTTCTCTTCACATTCTTCCACAGTCAAACTCTCTTTAGTCAGAGGGCAGCTTTTTTTTAAAAGGGGTCGGGCCACCGAGTTGCAGCTCCTCCCTCTCTGGCTGGGATGAATGCAGGGGGTGAGGGAGAGAGGGAGAGGGACAGAGAAAGACAGAGACAATAGGCTTTAATCACTCATGTGGCCGAGAGCTGCTGGCAAAGCCGAGTTCCACGCGCTCACAGAGGGACAGGCTGAAACTGTGTATACAGTGAGAGGGACAACTTGAGAGGAGAGTTATCATTAGTCTGAACCAGAGTGAGCAGAGAGGAGGAGGAGGAGGAGGAGAAGGTGACCAAAAGGAGGGGAACAGAGAAGCCTCAAGAGCTCCACGGATTCCACTGAAGACGTCTCCATCCGCCCTGCTGCCCAAGCTGGAGTATGCCCTGTCCTCCCTGTCACCCCTGCCGCTGATCCAGGTGGTCAGCATGGTCTCCCACTACCCCCTGGCCACCCTCATGCCTTGGCCTGCGAGCCCCCACCACCACTGCCCTGACCTGGACTGCACCTTGCTGCTGGAGGGGGATGGAGGCGTCTCGCTGCAGAGGTACCAGCCTCGCTACCCAGACAGCAGCCCACGCCACTGGGTCAGTATACGTCTGCGTCTGCTTTGCTTGTGCTTTTCTTCTCTGCATTTCTGGGAAGCTCAGGTAGTTCCCCGCTTGTTAAACAATTTGGCAGATGCTGGCCCTCACATGGACGGCCTTCCTGTGCCTGTTGCTGCTGCTGCTGCTGCTGCTGCTGTTGTTGTGAGGAGCTGCAGGGATGTTTGGTATCAAGGGTCTCGATAGATTCAAGGTTGGGAAGTGTTTGCAAGAGGAAGATAGCAAAATAATCACGGAGGAAAAATATAAAGTGAGGACTTGTTTTTCTCCTCCAAGGCCTGTTTACTGGATGTGTGCGGTGATTTAGAGAAAGTAGAACAGGGCGATAGAGAAAGACGTGTGTTTGTGTCCGTGTGTGCTGGTGAGACACTTTAAAAACTGAATGAAAAGTCAAGTGCAGCCACAACTTTTCCAACTTGCTGATGTGAGAGATCAGTTCCTCTGCCTGACCCCTGCTCAGTGAACATTTATGCAATAACTTGACAAGTCAGAGAACAATTATGCAAACGAGACAGTAACCTTTGGAGGCACAGACGACAGCTGACCTCTTGTGAAAGGCGACGATTCTGATTCACTGCAACTACCGCTTATTATTGGTCACTAGGAAAGTGGACGAGTGTGTGTGTGTGTGTGTGTGTGTTGCTGACGGTCAGAATTCAAACATCAGTGACTTAGAGACAATAAGTGCATGGAAAAACACAACAGGTTCACTGTAGAGAACACTCTGCTCACAACCTTATCTATAAATACAATTGCAGATATGGACTCGAGGCGGAATATCACCCGCTAATGTATTAGCGGTACAGTTACATAAACTGACAGAAATAAACACAAGTTGTAAAAATAAAGACACATTATGTCACGTAATAACATGATACAGGTCATAAAATAGATAGAAAGGAGAGAAAAGAACAGAAATAAGAAAAAAAGGGAAATAGACTGATTGAAAAGTCAGTTTTACATCAGGAAAGTTTGGTTGCTTTTTTTCATGTTTTCGTGTTGAGTTGATAGTTTCTTTAAATTCACGTAGAAATCGTCCAACTCTAGGGGTGTTGTTTGGCATTCTGGATTTATGGACGTAGAAGGATAATTAGGTCAAACATTTCATACACTCTAATTTCACACCGAGCTTAGACTTGCACAATAATCCGTCAGCTGACTCTACGGCGCTCGAATGGATAGAATGTGTGAAAAGAATCAAAGATTCAACATGTCAACAGCTAAAAAAATATTGTGTTATATTGGCTGTAAAGTCTTTACTGCAGGTAGAACACAGAGTCTTTAAACTGCGCCCTGGACTGTTTATAAACGCAGCGTCCGGCGCACCATCAACAGAGAGCAAGAGTATCGTGTAGAGCTGTTTCAAAAATAACAAGGGATGATATTAAAGAAACAACTCAGACAAGAAACCAGCCTGTTAAAAATGCACCGAGCCCTATCTGTAAGGATCAAATCCCCATGAATGTGATGGTTACATGTATCCGTCACGTGACAGTCACACTGCGGTGCCTCGCTGTATGTTTTGTTGGGAGGTCGTCCTCCTCGTCCTCTCCTCTCTGCCTATCTACATCCTGGCTAACGTACCCCCCCCCCCCCGCACCATTTCCGCCAATTGTTTTGAGGAGGGGTAAGAAGACTGGAGGTTAGCCTGCAGACTCACATCACCCACTGTCGGTTCGATTCCCTTTTCAGACCTTGCTCAGAGTCAAGTGTGTGTGTGTCCTCGTACATGGGACGGGGCGCAATCAGGGAGGTTTTGTCATAGTGCTTTCCATAAAGTTATGTAAAGGTCAAAGAAAACCACCAGAGGCATTAAACTCATTCAACTCCATCAACTACTTCAGTGCTGCTATTTGCAGCAGAATCCGTTATTTTGCCACATGACTTCACGCAAACTGTGATCAAAGGCAACGTCTCCGCACGCGTCTCCTCGTGTCTCTGTCTGAGACCGAAGACTTTGCCTTCACTGTGTTCCCATGGAACTGTGTCGGCCATAAAGGCCTCGGCTGGAGTCATTACCGCTGCGTAATCGCTGTACCTGTCACAGCCAAGTATCGGGTCCACAGTTCAGGTCAGGGGACGAGGGACGACTGCTGAGGTGTCACTCATTATCAGCAGTCCGCTGAGGACAGCAGGTGACGCTCAGAGAGACAGAAGCAGACAGACGGAGCAGACTAACACCCACGATATCACGTAATCAATCATAAAGGATGAACTTTGAAACAGCATCGTTTAATTTCAAACCATGTCTGTTTTGTTGATTGGGCGAAAACCGAGGCTCAGTAAAGAATTCATATCTCATTCATTCACATTACAAAATGGCAGTGTTGATATTTTTAAAGCGGAATCAGTGCACCTTGATGGGACGCGGCGGACGGAGGACGAACCTGCTGAGTGGCGTCCAGAATAATAAATAAACGTTCAATATCACCCAGGCTGTGACCCAGGCGTCGGAGGATGTGTCACAAGAAGGACTGACAGAGGACATAACCGAGTTTTACCCCAGCTGTGCGGAAGTGAGACTGTCAACAACTGAGTGCGCGCGTGCGCACACACACACACACACACACACACACACGCACACACTCTCTCTCTCTCTCTCTCTCTCTATCACGGAACATTTTACTGCATTTTAAAGTCCTAATAACGATGTCATTCAGCTGCAGGTCGGTCAGTCTAAACTCCACTCCTTCACTCTGTCTCTGAGTGACCAGCAGGGCAGGTCAACAGCCTAATTCTCTGGAAATGCAGAAGTGGCTTTAATGCAGGGAAAACAGGGACAAAAGGGGGGGGGGCGGCGTTGATGATGCCGTGTTTTCCATTGAAAAAAGAGAGAACGCTGAGTTAGCACTCCTCCTTCCTCTTTCTTGTCTTTTTGAGCAGAAAGCGCACGTTTCTGGTCGGGGCTCTCTGACGTCTCCGTGTTTCCAGTCCTCAGCTTTTCTTCTTGTCATGTGTTTCGATGACTTGTCATCGATTTCGACAGCGTGTGATTCATTCATCCGGCTCTTTTCCCGACTTTGCATTCATATAAACCTGAATGAGCCTCTGTAATTCTCCATCACGAGACATTTGACAAGCAGCTAGTTTCCATCAGGAACACGAGGAAGAGAGGGAAAGAAGAAAGGCTGTGTGGATTCACCAAGTAAACACTGACAATGCTTTTGTCCGAAATTACAAAAAAACACAAAGCACTCGGCGTCTCCATTCTCTAAAAGCCCATGTTCCTTCCATGCTCTCATTTTGCCGACCACTCAAGATTGTGTTGACACAGCGTGTCAGGTTGTCCAGTCGCCTGCAGCTCTCTGGAGTCCATATTGTGATCTTGGGTCTAATTAGGGGACATAATAGGACTGGCGTGAAAAGTCGATAGTGTGTCCATTGTCCCTGTCGCCACATCATCCATCCCAGAGTGACAACAACACGGCAGCAGCTTGCTGAACTGGAGCAGAAACTCATCACACCATATGGAACTGGGTGTGTACTTTGTGGTGGGCTCTGTGGGTGCGTGTGTGTGTCTGTGTGAGTGTGTTTAGGGCAGGAGGCAACATGTGCAGCAGCCGATCTTTGAAGAACGGCGGGGGGGGTTCCTTTTCCCGCTCAGGCAGGGGATGCAGCATTAGCCAGGACGCATGACTGGGATCAAGCAAGCAGCAACTGAGCGGTGTGTGTGTGTGTGTGTGTGTGTGTGTGTGTGTTTAAAGCTGGTGACTGCTGGTGTGAGGTTATTTCTAATAGTGGTCAGCACTCACACAATCTTGAGGTGAGCGGATAACTGTCATAACTCTGATAAACACCACCATCTGAACACGTGTGTGGTCAAATAAATACTGGAGCTGTTCAGTAAGTTAGAAGTACAAGTGGGGGGGGGGGGTAGACGACTCTTCTGGAGGTTCTTGATGATATAATAATGTCCCTGCTCTGATTGGACGTAGATACACAGTGTGAGTGAATGTGCACATTCCCAGCAGTGATAATATATTCTTATATTTTGGTCGGTGTTATGGCAACACCCGCGGCATTATGTGCTACTGCCGCTTTTTTTTCCCCTCACAGCTGCTCTGACGTATGAGTTGTGCCGTGCATCATTTACACAAGTTTCATTTCCCACAATGCACATGCTTCACTCTGACTCCGACATAACTGCAGACGAGTGCGGAAATGTCAAACACGAGCAGCAGAAATGAAATAAGAAAGTTGGACCGAACCATTTCAGGGCTGAAAGTGTGCCTCTGGACATTCTGATGAAATGGGGGAGGGGGGTGTGTGATTTGGGGGTCCTGGCAGCACGGCTCCACTGCCCAGTGTGTTGCCAGTTGTTGTTGATATAGAGACGACGTCAGGGCCGACTGCGTTTGTTGGGCAACAGATGGTCCTGCTCTCATTAGCCGGGGAGGGGTCAGACAGACAAACCGAGCCAGTCCAGACCGAGTCATTCAAGGCTTAGTGAGGCTTAGATGTAGAGGGGGGTCTGGGTACGGGGGCCCCATGCGAGGGGCAGGGAGGGGGGGGGTCTGTGTGTGTGTCTGATTTAACAAAACTCGCCCAAAAGCACCTGAAAACACCTCCAGTGGATTATCCTCGATTTAGAGCAACGGACCAGCTGAGCCCATGTGGAGGTCGATGTCGAGACCTCACATCCCCACGCAGCCTAAACATGATTTGGTAGATTTGATGCAGATGAAACTGAAAGCGTTTGACCTGGACATGGCTTTTCCTTGAAATGTGTGTTGCTCTAGCTCTTGATGTGAAGTGCGGAGGAGGAGGAGGAGGAGGAGGAGGAGGAGGAGGGGTCTCATGTCTGCAACTCTGGGCTTTACTGGAAACCAGTGATGTCACCGGTCCACACACACACACAGAGAGAGAGGGAGAGCTCGACAACAGCCAGGACAATAGACATGAGGAGCAGGGCTGTGACATAAGAGCAGGGGCCGAGCGAGGCAGACAGAGAATGTGTGGAACAAAGGGTTCAGTTGAGCGATGAAGAGACAGAAGCAAAAAAGAGAAAATGCAGCTGTGAGTCTCACGGGAGACGACCTGACGCGTCCTCATCCCTCTATGTTTTTATCGTCGTAACCACTGGAGTGCACTGTCATCGCTCCATTGCTCTGAAACGAACCTACTGCACCTTTTTAAAGTGTCTCAAGGTTCGGTTCATTGAGTTACAGCTGATCACCCTGACCCTGCTACGTCACCCCAACCCTCCCAGGGGCTTCGTTGCTGGTCAGTGGTTCATGAACTCTGCCCTCTACTGGGCAGTACGCTGTGGAAACACTAAACCACTGCTGAACCACACTAACCCAACACACGGCGAGATGCCAAGCGTGAAGTACATTTGACTCCCCCCGCCCCCCCGCCACACACACACACACACCTCTGACATATCCCAAAGTCTTATCCCCCAAGTAGTTCTATGATCAGAAGACGTGGGAGGTCATGAGGTCAAAGTGGTCCTCACATAGAGGTGGAGGAAGGAGAAGAACAAGAACTCACAGTGTGCACGCACTGACACATTCTGTTCTGAGGTAGTTATAGCCTATTTTTTACGCAACGACTTTTCACTGGAGATGTTTGCGGCAGTCGCAGCTGATCCTCCTCCACTTGCCTGAAACGATGAGTCTCTGCTCGGCGGATGCGTCTCGAGCGGGGAGGGGAAACGGAGTGTGTCTGAAATGTGAAGTCAGTCCAGTTTGGATCCTCTCAGCCTCTGACTGAGCGGTGAACTCCTGTCTGTCTCCATCTCCCCCCTCACACACTCGCAGCAGAGATAACGTCCTTTCAAGTCCGTCTCCCTGGTGTCTCTCTTGATGACACAACCTTCTCATCTTTATCATCCCCCCCCCATTTGTTTCCTGTATTTTGTTTTTTTCCACCGTGCTGATCTGCAGCGTTGCTCCAGCTCTATCTGCTCCTTATTCTCTCCTCTGCTCCACTTTCTTATTGGTCTGCCTTTATGAGCACGCTCCTGGCCAGAGAAGCTCTGCAGCCAGTCAGGTATGAGGACAGCAGCCTCGCTGGAGTCAGAGGCCAGAGACAGGAAGTGGGAGATTTCCTGGAATGTGCGTTTTTTCCCCACAGTGGTGCAATAACAGAGCGAGCAGTGCTCCTCCTGTTTTCGTCCCCTTTGTGCATGAGCTGCAGCTCCCTGTACGGACCGTGTGGAACAGAGAGCATTAAGAGCTGCTGTAGGAAGTCCAGTAATGGCAGGAACCCATCATAAACAACAAAAAAAAGTTATCCTCATTGAGGGCTTTCCCAGCTGCGTCATTCCTCTTCCAAATGGAAGGAAAACTTGGAGCAGGGATTGAAACGTCACGTATCTTTGATGCCAATCACTGGATAGACTCTGTTAAAGTCAGGCATTTAATTATTAAATCACTTTTATTGTCCTAACCAAACAAAAGTATGATAACTTTTCCAATCAAAGTCAGTTATTCTCTTAATAAACTGATGAGTCTAACAGAACGTTTTGTGTGCGTTTACACATTTGAGCACGGACCCGTCCTCGACGGATGATGACATCGTCACCTGCTCGTCCATCAGACGGAGCAGCAGCTGTCACATTAGGCAGACCTCTTGTTTTCCCTGAGATATGACATCACTCCCACTGAGACCAATCCCCCTGGGGCAGAGCAGGGGGGGGGGGGGTCGCACGGGGCCACAACCTTCCCACTGCCCCTCTGGGCTTCCCAGCGCTCCCAGAGCTCCAGAGACCCTGGTGGACTGGGAACTGGAGCCAGTCCAGATACACAGCGTGATGAACAGTCAGCGAGATGGACCACTGATAAAACACGCTGTGTGATCTCTGACGGAGCGAAGGCTTCCCTGGGCCCCTGGTGCACCCAGATGGGGGGGGGGGAGGGGGGGGGGGGGGGGGGGGGGGGGGGGGGGTGTACGTGTTCGTGGGGGCATCAATGTGTGTGAGTGACATTTGGTGCTGCTGTGTGACGTTGGAGTTACGTGTCGGTGTGACGGGAGCAAGAGGAGTGGGTGGGCATATCACACACACACTGGACAAACATGAAAAGGGGACAGCAGACGGTCCACTGTATGGGGGGTGTACGTGTTCGTGGGGGCATCAATGTGTGTGAGTGACATTTGGTGCTGCTGTGTGACGTTGGAGTTACGTGTCGGTGTGACGGGAGCAAGAGGAGTGGGTGGGCATATCACACACACACTGGACAAACATGAAAAGGGGACAGCAGACGGTCCACTGTATCATAAGGTTCTTATTGTCTCCTCTTGACACTGCAGTGGATCATCTGACCGCCTGGAAATGTAAATGGATGAACCGCTGCTTGTTCACAGCTGATTTATGTTTATGATATAACTGTGCTACAGAAAGACCCCTCACAAAGTGAGCGCTTGATTCAGACCTCCCCGTCCCTTCACACGAGTGGGCAGCAGCCTGAGTGTATGTGCAGGAGCACCCACAGTGGAACAGCGTTGTCCGTTCTCACACACTCGGCTCATTCTCCTCTCCCGTCTCTGACAATGCACAGTGCTGGTGACGGCATCCGCGGCCTTCCTTGTATTGTCCCACGCAGGGACTACGAGGCCGCAGCTGCTCCACACACAGGGCGGCTCTAGGTCCCCCGGCACGTCACTGCACGGAGACATTACCGCTTCAAAACTGGGTGTGAGGGGATCTGTGGAATCAGAGTGATTTAGCATTGATTTCAAGATACTGGCTAATTCATGGAACTCAGACAGGAAGAGGTATGGGTCACAGAATAACCTTTACTATGTTGGTGTGCTTTTGGCAGTTTTGCCAAGAAATAACTCATGGATCTCAAGGACTTATTTCTATGTATTTATATGTATATATTTATTATTGTTTACACTATGGTGCAGCTTGAATATAAGTTGATTAATGGACCCTAGTGGAGGTATGCACCCTACTGGGAGTTAGTATTATTAGTTTAAGACATGCATTTAATCTAATCTATTTAAGTAAAGTAAAATAACAGTTAGGACAGTAAAGTACATTTGTTATAAACCTTCCTTTTTCAAAGATCCATCAAAACTAGATTATTAAATCTCTACATCAGTAGAGGTGGGCAGTTAATTAAAAACCCACTGTTCCAACAAACCTCAAAACAAACGTCAGCAGCTATGACAAAGTTCGATAAAGGAGAAAGTGGTGAATTGCACATGAAACGTTTGATGGCTCTGTCGTGTTGCGCAAACAACTCGCAGCCCTGCGTCAGAGCGCGCACGCTGTTGTCAGTCTGATGAGAGTCCCGGAGAAAGAGGAGGAGGGAGGAGGGAGGAGGAGTTTAGACGGGACTGTTGTGAGTGAGAGGAGGAGGAGGAGGAGGAGGGGTCTGCTTTAGATATGCAGCACAAGAGGAGAGAGTGACAGTCAGAGAGGAGCGGACTGGGGAGGAGGAGGTGGAGTGTGCGTGTGTGTTGCGGAGCAGGAGGACTCTGATCTTTGAAAGTGGAACACGTCGTCTCCTTGTCGGATTAAGCCCCGAGCTCTGATGCTGTCCTCGGATCATGAGAGAAACGCTCACCATGAAGTTCGCCTGGAAAAGTAAAATGGTAAAGAAGAAAACAAACAAACACTGAAAGGAGAGAGAGGCTCCTGCTTTTCCATCCTGTGCGCCCTGTTGTTGAGTTTGTGGTTTTGCGGGGGGGGGGGGGGGTAAAGGGGGGATGGGGGGGGAAAGGAGGGGGGGTTTGTAGGCTTGGGAAAGTAGCGGATAAAGGGGGAGAAAGGAGGAGGAGGAGGAGGAGGAGGGGGGGGGAACAGTCCAACGTTTACTTGTATTCATCTGAACCAGAGGGGGGGGGAGGGGGGGGGGGGGGGGGGGGGGGGGGGGGGGGGAACAGTCCAACGTTTACTTGTATTCATCTGAACCAGATTTGAATCGTGGTTTCATTGTAAAGTTGGTGCGTAAAGTTTAGGAAGCGCGCGTAAAAGGAGCAAACGAACAAAACGAGCGCTCCTCTGCTGCAGCACTGGATGGTCTCCCCCCCCCCCCGGCTGATGGTGGATATCAAAACTTTTGTCTGGGGCCCTGCAGAGAACCCGAGAGGGAACAATTGACGAGCCCCGGGGCCATCACTGTCTCTGTGCGCGGCTCCCAGCTGCGGCCAGCCGGGCCAGGCACAAAAGCCAACAGATCCAGGCTGTAAAGACTCCACTAGGCTGCTGCTGTTATCTCAGCGGTATTGTTTCGCACACATCTGATGGGCTGATAGGCAGATTAGAGGTAGAGCACTGCGCCCTCCAAGTGGTGTAGTGCTTATTCTGGAGCATCTCGGTTGGAGGACACAGAGTAAACACGTCCTCAGCTGTTTGCTCCTCACTCAGCTTCATTTGATGGACTCTGGACTCGCTCTCTGTTGTTTCTGTCAGGCCCCTGCTCTGCTCAATGGAAATATGTGGCACGCTGTTTTGGTTCCAAGCTGAAATCTGAACAAGCAGTGGTGCACAGAGCGAGCACGGCTTCTCCTTTTGAAACGGCTCTGAAAAACATCTCTGTGGCAGGCAGCGTGTGTGTGTGTGTGTGTCCAGACTGTGAACTCAGCAGTGTGGGCCCGGCCAGCACCGAGACCTCCCGCTATTGTTTTGGGAGTGTGTGGACTGCATGACTCATGCACTGATGTATTTATCCGTCCCAGTGCCAGCCACCCCTCCATCCAGCTGCGCGGCCAGCAGCAGACGGAGACGCTGCGTGTTGCTGGGACGCACATGTTTCAGGCAAATGCAGCGTTTGACCTGCGAAGACACAGGCGTCCCATTTCATCTGTCATATCCAGTTCAAACCCCTGTCTTTAACTCCTCCTCCTCCTCTTCTTCCTTTACATCTCTGTGTTTCCACTCTTTCCTTGTTAAAGGCCACTTTGACCTTTGACCTTCATTTCTGGCGTGGCCTCCTGTTTGTCCCCCGGACTTTGCCTTTTGAGGCCACGCAAACGAAAGTGGGGACGAGCGAGAGAGCGATCTTGGCCGATGCCGCCTGAGTGCATGTGTGCGAGGACTTGGCCATGAGACTGCACGCGTGGTGTTTCTGTTTGGCCAGTGCTGCGTCTCCTTCGCTGTCTCCCTGCCTCTGTTTTTGTCTGCGTCTGTTGATGTCTCAGCAGATCTCAGCCTCTGTTTGCTCTGGCTCCCTCTCTCCCTCTCTCTCTCTCTCTCTCTCCCAGAGCTTGAGTTTTTGTAATTTGATTTCTCTCTGCTCCCTCTGTGTTTGTTTGTGCACTCTGCTGTTTGTCAGTGATTTACAACCAGAGACAGACTCGCTGCATATGGGTCCCCGGCTGCGGCTTCAGCTCAAATCCATTTAGTCTTACACGTTGATCTCAGCCTGGTTGAGCTCTGGAGACGCAGCTTTGTAATCAAACTCTCTTGGCTTGTGTAATTAGCCTGAAACAACGGAGTGAGAAGTTTCAACAGGAAAAAAAAAAACGTCGCAGATTTCAGGCCATTTCTTCCATTCTGGCTCTTATCTGGAGTTTTGTCAGTCAGCTCTCGTTCGAGCTCAGGGAATAACAGAGGGAGTAAAGATTGGGAGGGAGGGAGGGAGGCCTGGTGAGCAGCATGGTGGGGGTTGGGGAGTTGGTCATTCTTGATGTTTTACTGCATCTTAGGCCTTCACCTAGTTTGTGTGAGTGCTGTGGATGTGTTTTCTCTCCTTTCACCATCTGCTTTCCTCCATGCGTTTCCCAAATTCCCATCAAAGGGAGACGTGCTGTTCAGGCTCTTTTCATTCCTCTCCTCTGGAGGTGTCCTAATATCTTTCCCCCCCCCCCCCCTCTCTTCTCGCAGAGCTCGGTGCAGGACTGGGGGGAGGAAGTCGAGGAAGGAGCCATCTACAATGTGACACTGAAGAGGGTTCAGATTCAGCAGGCGGCCAACAAGGGAGCGAGATGGCTGGGGGTGAGTAGAGGCCTCGTCTGGCTCCGTCTCACACTGGGACACAGCAACCTTTACCACACTTTCTCAACCCGTCGTGTTAAAACGTGCAGACCCCACTGGAAAAAAAAAAAAAAAAAAAGCGGGGGTATTAAAAGCTTTTCCTTGAGTTGTGCATTTTCTCTCAGTGCATATGAGGCATTACTGTTTCCTCCTGTTTGCTGTTAATATCAGCATAATAAGACGTTAGGCAGCGTGTTATTATACTTCACTGAAGGCCCAATTAGAGGTATTATCCCCAGTTTTCTCAGCAACAACTACAAGAATGCAGGAGTTAACAGAAAGTCGGATAGATTGGGGGTTTTGCTTTGTTTACGAGGGAGTTTGTCTCTCAGAGCTCGACATGTGAGGTTGGGTTCTGGCGCATGAGAGAAGGACCAGCTCGGGGGCTTTAAGACTGTATTGATGTATTGACAGCGACGGGAGCTGCCAACTGTAGTCGAGCTAATTAAAACAGCATGGCTGCTTTCTACAGCAGCGATGCCGTCAGCGTATTTACTCCACACAGTCAGTTGTCAGCGCATAACGGCAATTACAATCAGCGGGATTACAGGCCCCTGCCCTGCGTATTGTTTACAGTGTCTAGTAATTAGCGGATTCGCTCGCGGAATCTGTGGATTTGAATGTTTTGTAAAGTCCCCCCCCCCCCCCTGTGTGAGTGTACAGCGGGCCACCTCGCAGAGATAAATAATCAGGTTGGGGCTGTGGGCCGAGCTGTTATCGGGGCGGAGGGGGGTTCGCTGGGAGAACTTGGCTCTGCTGCTGTCCTCCTCTCTGTCTGGAGGGACTGTGGAGGAGGGGCCCGCTGTGATTAAAAGCAGATTGGAGCGTTTCCTGTTGTAGTGAGCTAACTTTACCAAGGTCTCTCTCTTTTTCTGTGTCACTGCCTCCTCTCCCTCCCTGCTTGTTCTGTCGCTCAGCTCAGCGTATGTCCTTGTAAACAACAACGCATAATAGTCGGACACATCTGGACAAAGGAGTAATTAAATATAGGTCACGATTGTCCTCGCTGCTTCAGCTCTGCATTCACCCGCTCGCTGTTGTCTCACTCCTGTTACCAAATTGTCAGACTCCTGTTAAAACAGTTTTGAGTTGAGATGTGAAACAGGATGTCTCTTATAAGGGTGCATACCTCCGCTAACCTAAATGTCTTCAAGATCTGCGGTAATCCGTGAAAATGTCTGAAGATTCTGTGTTAGTGAATAAAATCCTGCATGTGATCCAAACTGGCTCCAAACCGTAACGGGTTCTTCCCTGACCCAAAAACAAAGATTTGTGTTGGCCGCCTCGATGAAACCTTTATGTAACTCGTGGAAAACTACCTTTGTCCAGGCGGAGGGGGATCGCCTGCCTCCCGGCCACACGGTGAGTCAGCTGGAAACCTGCAAAATCCGCAGCATCCGGGCCGGGACGCTGGAGCGACTGGTGGAGACGCTGCTGACGGCGTTCGGAGACAACGACCTCACGTACACCTCCATCTTCCTGTCCACGTACAGAGCGTTCGCCAGCACGCAGACCGTGCTGCGGCTCCTGCTGGACAGGTAGGCCGGAGCCAGCCTCAGACAACGACCCGACTTCACGTGGCTGTGGTTTTTAAATCAACGCGTTCCTCGTTCTCTGCTGCAGGTACGGCTGCACGGAGGAAAATGAAGAAGACGCAGACAGAAGCGGGGGATCTGAAACCAGAGGAGCCATCAGGAAGTGAGATGCATTTCTATATTTGCCTCCCTTTAAAACAGCTTTCTTTTGTCGTTTGTTGCCACGTACTGCCTGCCGTCTAAACTCTTCCTCTGCCGTCTCCGCAGTGCCTTGGCCTCCATCCTGCGTGCCTGGCTGGACCAGTGTCCCGATGACTTCCAAGAACCCCCTGATTACCCCTGTCTGCACAGGCTGATGGACTACCTGCGCAAGGCCCTGCCGGGCTCCGAGGCCCTGAGGCGGGCCGAGGGTCTGCTGGAGCAGCTGCAGGGTCAGGCCGGCATGGACGACGCCGACGGTAACCGACGAAGCGACCCACAATAGGTTTGAAAGCGTTTCACCCCAGGTGGAGAATTCCAAACCAACCATGTTTACCTGCTTTCAGCCGGTTTCCACGGCAACGGCTCTTTCTGCCTGGGGGAAGAGGAGGAAGTGGAGATCGAGCTCCACGAGGACTTCCTGACGTTCGACGCAGACCTGGTGGCCGAGCAGCTGACCTACATGGACGCAGTGAGTGGAGGGACGTGGGCTGGACACAAGGGAGGGGAGGCAGTGTGTGTGTGTGTGTGTGTGTGTGTGTGTGTATGACATCGCAGGTTACCTCCCTGCGATGTTGTCTCAGTGTCGCCCCGCTAACATCAGCGTGTTTGTCCTGCTCCAGCTGCTGTTTAAAAAGGTCGTGCCCCACCACTGCCTGGGCTCCATCTGGTCTCAGAGGGATAAGAAGGACAACAAGCACAGCGCCCCCAGCGTCCGGGCCACCATCACCCAGTTCAATGCCGTGGCGGCCTGCGTGGTCAGCACGGTGCTCAAACACAAACAGATCAGGCCGCACGTCAGAGCGCGGGTCATCCAGCGCTGGATAGACATCGCCCAGGTGGGGTGGGACACCAACACACATTCAAAGGTTCACAGACGGCCCCGGACTCCAGACTGACTTTCGCTTGATCTCCTGTTCCAGGAATGTCGAATACGCAAAAACTTCTCTTCTCTGCGAGCCATTGTGTCGGCACTGCAGTCCAATCCCCTGTACAGGCTGAAGAGAGCATGGGCCTGTGTGCACAAGTAAGCCCCCAATTTCTCAGCTATACAGATCATCTCAGCGGGTTTGGGTCGAAGAGTCAGGCGTTTGGCAGAATTCAACAGGATCTCCTCAGTGTTTGTGTATTTTAGCCGCTGTGTACGCAAACCCTGACCTAACCTGAGTCTGTGTTGGGCGCAGAGACAGCATGCAGACGTTTGAGGAGCTGTCGGACATTTTCTCGGACCACAACAACTACCTGACCAGCAGAGAGCTACTCATGAGGGTGAGTTCTCACTTTGGTGATGGCATTTCAAACATCTCGAAGAAGATGTCAACTTGGATAGATGAGCACGTCCAAGGTCTACAGTGATAAAGGCGCGCAGAAAGAACACATGCATGCTCTTCCCAGGCTCCTCCCACTGCCTAAATGTTCCATTTTCCTGTTGTTGTGAGTGTGTTGCTGCTGCATTCTTCATATCGGAAAGGAAAACCCTGGAAAATGTCCATGTTTTCTGGACTTCCTGCCTCAAAAAAAAAAAAAAAAGTTTTAAAGTTCCCGCGTTTCGATCCTGGGTGAAAAGTCCTGGAAACATTTGCTCGTTCCCTCGCTAGAATCCCAAGCGCTGAAGCTATTTCTCTGTTGGCCCCACAGGAAGGCACTTCAAAGTTTGCCAGTCTGGAGAGCTGCGCCAAGGAGCACCAGAAACGCACCCACAAGAGACTGCAGCTGCAGCGGGAGATGGTGAGACAAAAGAGCTTTATAACGACCGGTGCCAGACAAATGGAAGTCTTTTCAGAGCTTTGTCATTTTAAACAACACATTCCTCCAAAGCAATGTGCTGCACAGCCAGTTCAGTGTGACGCAGCCACTTTGTGCTGTACTTGCATTAAGCCCACGTCGTATTTTACAAACTTGGCTCGCCCCCTCGCAGTGTAAACACGTCTCCGACTTTACTGTGGCTTCGCAGTGAATTTCTTTGGTCGTTTAAGTGATAAAAAAAAAAACTCTCTCCCTCACAGGGAGCAATGCAAGGAACAATACCGTATTTGGGAACTTTCCTTACCGACCTAACCATGTTGGACACCGCCCTGCCGGACCTAGCGGAGGTAAGAAAAACATCTCCCCGAACACCTGCTCATTGTGTGTGTGTGCCTGTCAGTGATTGTGTGTGAGAGAGTTTACACAGCTCTGCTGATCTAAAGCCTGAGTAACCGCCGTCAGAAAACCAGGGTCCAAGTTTCCCTGAGTGTGCGTGAGGAATTTTGCCCACCTAGCGCTGTTTGTCTAAGCGGCCGCCGGTCTGTGATGTTCAGGGTCTGACAGCGTGCTCTTTGTGTCCTCCGCAGGGTGGTCTGATCAACTTCGAGAAGCGACGCAGGGTGAGCGCAGCTGCAGCATTAGCGGCGCCATTATCCCACGGTGCACTCTGCCGACTGCGCCTAACGTAGGTGGTGTTCTCTCTCCGTCTCTGCAGGAGTTCGAGGTGATCGCTCAGATCAAGCTGCTCCAGTCGGCCTGTAACAGCTACTGTCTGACAGCGGAGCCCGCCTTCCTCCGCTGGTTTAAGAGCCACCCCCAGCTCAGCGAGGAGGAGAGGTACCGAGCACTCTCTCTCTCTCTCGATTGCTCCATTACCCATTAGATAACAAGCACATAAGAGTGTGAGGCCACGGTCGGTTGGATCCATTGTTGAGAAACACACAATAGAGGCTTCTTTCTCCTCGTTCTCCTCGCCTCACCCTGCTGTTCTTATGTCACGTCTTCGCTCCCCACTGATCTGCTCGTTGTCTTTACTCGGTGACCTCTGTCCTTTTCTCCTCTTTCATTTCACTTCTCTGAGATTCTCCGAGATAAAGCTTCTGAGCACATGATTTGCTAACGTTTCATAATGTTTAAGATGTGTTGTTTGTGTTCTTTCTTTCAGCTACTCTCTGTCCTGTGAGATTGAGGGTTTTGGTGATAGCAGTCCGACTTCACCCAAACCCCGGAAGAGCATGGTGAAGAGACTCAGCCTGTGAGTTCATCAGATAGATAATATATATCTCTAATAAAATAATATTGAAGATTCCTAACCCTGACACTCTTATATTCGCGTGACTTATTTGTTTGTATTGTGTGATAACGCCGGCCTTCTTCTTCTCAGGCTCTTTCTTGGACCAGACAACAACTCAGCCAGCTCTCCCGTCAGAGAGATGCCACGGTCGCCCCCTACTGGCAGCTCGGGGGAGAGCATGGACTCCGTCAGCGTGTCCTCCAGTGACTCCAGCAGCCCGTCAGACAGTGAAGGTCTCACCCCCACCACTCACCCCTCCGACTCGCAGCAAAACAAGGTGGGTGACGACATGTACCATTAATCATTTGTTATTAACGTTCTTTCTTCTTACACATAGAATAATAAATGCTGCTTCATTTACAATCTCTATCTGTTGATTAATGTTCCCTGACTGGACCTGACAGATTAAAAAGATTTAAGATAGTGTTTAAAACACTAATAGAGTCACTTATGTAAGGCCCAACTTGGTTAACACAGGAAACAGAGCATTATATGGACTGGAGATGGTGAGCCTAGCTGCTGATAATAATCCCATTAATAAGTGATCTGACATATAGATTCTGTTCAGTCAGATGATTCTGGTGAGGACACGTTTCTAATGTTAATATTTGATCTTTAGCCGGTTAGATTTTAAACAGGATTATGCAAAAACTACTGGACAAATCATCCTGGTGGAAGGAAGCGGTGTGAACAATAATTCATGGATCATAATGAAACTAAGCGAGACATGTTGATATTCATGCATTTGAGTCATTTGTTGCAGATACAAATAAATCTGGATGGACTGAATTGAAATGGGCTTTCGTAATATAGCCTTGGGGAGGTTTGCACCGTCCTGTAAGAAATAAATGTCAATAGTGAGGGATGAGATAAAGAACGTCCGGAAACAGGCAACATTCTCACATGCCCACTCTTCATTATGTTGCTGTCCCTGAGTAAGATATGAAAAACAGTTGCAGTTATCTTCCACTTTTCTTTCGGGGACATTTTATTTACTGGCGCCCCAAATAGCTGCACACCAGATTATCAGAGGTTGTGTGTTTTGTTTGTCAAAACGTTTCCATCTCTCTGAATGTGACCTCTCTCTCTCTCTCTCTCGTCCCCGCAGCTATCTGAATCCTCCTCGTGTAACTCACTCCACTCCATGGACACCAGCTCGTCGACAGCCAGTGTGTCCATGACCCCGGCCTCTCCCTCCGTGCCCGGGCCGCCCTGCACCCACCGACGCTCCCTCTCCCTCACGCCCCTGTCCCAGAGTTCCCCGAGCCAGGCGCCGACGTACAACACCCAGGCCCAGGACGCCTGCATCATACGGGTCAGTCTGGAGCACGGCAACGGGAATCTCTACAAAAGCATCCTGGTGAGGAAATGAGCGTTTTTTTGCTGACTGAGTCGATTGTGTCATACGGTTAAACCCTGTATGGCTTAATTTTCTTTCTGTGTTTTTATAAATAAATAGTTGACCAATCAAGACAAGACTCGAGCCGTCATTTCCAGAGCGATGGTGAAGCACAACCTGGAGGTGGAGCCGGAGGAAGGATACGAGCTGGTACAAGTCATCTCAGAGGAGAGAGGTAAATTATCATTTGTCCTCCTTATCAATCCTCTGAAGTTTCTTCAAAGACTTGGGTGATTGTTATAGAAAATATAGTCATTAAAGTTTATATTAAATTATATGAAGCAATTTTTAGAAGCGATTCCTCATTTTAATTACTTATAATTACCCCATAGAGTGGCCTATTCTCTTGTCCTGTGTTAATTATTCTTCAGATCTACTTCAGAGTTATTTCCTGTCATGAGTGACTCCTTTTCGAACTGTTCTTCCACTGCAGCAACAAAATGAACGTTGTGCTTTTACTTTGAAGACTAACAGGAAGTGAATCTAGAATTGTTGTTGTCACGTCTGCGATCAGAACCTGTGAATGTCTGTCTGGGTCAGCCCAATATAGTTGGGAAAAAAAATCCAATCCCCAAAATGATCCATGTGATTGACCTTTGTCCTCTGCCCCCCCCCCCCAGAGCTGGTGATCCCAGACAACGCCAACGTCTTTTACGCCATGAACACCTCGGCTAACTTTGACTTCCTGCTGCGGGTGCGGGGCTCTGCGAGCCGGCCGGTGCAGCTGCGAAGCCGGTGCAGCTCCACGCTCCCGCGAAGCCAGCACCGCTCGAGCCTCTCGCTTCGACTCAGCAAAGTCACGCTGTGACCGGACTGTTGTGACTCTCACACCACTAACCCAGGTCACTGCGTAGGCCGCGAAGTGGATGTGAGGGTTTTGGGAGGGTCCATGGGAAAAAAAACAAACAAAAAACAAAAACGAACTTGAGGAAGCTCTGCAGGATTTTCAAGAAGACTTTTTAAGGGACTTGTTTTGACTCCTCCTGAACTGTGGCATCCCTCTGCCCTGCCTTAAGACAGACCTTGGATGTGTAGCATGACTGCTGTGCCAGTGGGACAATGTTCTTTTACGAGCGATGCCTGTGACAGAGTGACACAGCGACCCCTAGTGGCCTTTGTTCTTTTGCGATGACAGGTTGTTTTGCACATGTGGGGGAGCAGCTCCGCTCCTGACCTCCAACAGTATTCTGATGTATGTTCTTCTTCTTGTCTTGTGACGCGTGTGTAGCTGAGAAATAACTTTTCTGGTTACAGAAGAGTGAGGAAAGCAGAAAGAGACGGTGGATTAGAAGGAGAGAAGGACCGGCGTTTCCGGTCCTGTTGCCTTTAGCTGATGACTGAATGGACCTCTGACAGCGATCTGAATGATGTTGATGACCAGATTGACAGGAGCTGTGATGTCATTGTTAACCCCGCCATGTCTGCCCCGTGCACAGTGTGCACAGTGACTTCAGCCCCTCTCATATTGTGAGCTGTGTGACGAATGCAGTGTTATTTTTTTCCGGCGCTCGTTCTGATTGGTTCCAGCACTTGGTTTTAACAAGTCCTCCCTGAATGTTGAAATGGCCTTACCCTGCCGCCAGGGCGCAGAGATGCAATGTGTGCGGTAAAAAAGAAGAAGAGCAGAGGAAATGAAGGAAGCGTGGCGCTAAAATGGAAAGCACCGTGCGCATTGTCTCCAAGTGGTGCACGCTCGTACCTCTCTGCCCTTCGTTATATGAACTCCAGAGTTGCCCTCAATCCCGATGGGATGTGAATACAGAGCGATGAGCGGCTGTGTCCCTCGCCACAAAATGAACGACTATTTTCTTGTATTTTTTTAACATGTTTTTCTAACACAGTTCAGGCCAGGTTGGAGAGGTGGAGGAGGATTCCCAATGTTGTTGAGTTCATGCTTTAGCCGGTGCTCATTTTCACTGTGATGCATTTGGAAAATATTATGTGGGACTTTGTTGGACTCACAGATGTACTCTTCATGCAGTAGAAACCATCCGCTCGTCTCATGGTCACACTCCAAGGCTTCGTCAGCTGTTCAGGAACACGCGCTCAGATTGCGGCTCGCGGTTCCTGCGACCAGTTCACGCCGATCGTCGACGCAGCACTTCACCTCCTAACGTTCTTGTGAATTCCCCCTGTGTTGTTCACTGCCAAAGACTTTTCTTCTACCTGAATAAATAAATTATTATCATTATTATAATGACTGCCCCTGCTCTTTCTTAGGGTCCACATCAGCACCGGCACAACCCACAAAATGTTCACAGAGAAGAAAATAATCACCAAATATTAGCTCATTCATAATGGTGTAAATAGGAATTCATTAGACACGTCACACAGTTCAGGCCTCTGTCAGTTTGCCCTTGCGTCCTGATGGACAACAGGCTCAGTCCTGTCAGGGCCGACATTGTCGATAAAAGGCCCAGAGGCTCTTCTGGACGCAGCCCAAGTCATTTTGCTGAGTGGAAGACATTTCTGCTGACTGAAGTGCAGCAGTCACGACCTTCTCTTCCTGAAGGGAAGTTTGCTGCACTAGTCCAACTTGGAAAACAAGAGCATTTTAAGTTTGGGATCAGGAATTTCATTCTGGTGTGTGGGTTTTCACGTGTGTTCACGTCATGTTTGCGTGGGATCTATCGTGAAGACGTGCACATCAGGGTTGGGTCTGTGTGTTGTCCCAGCTTGAGAGCAATGTCAGCTGGGACCTGTTCCAGCTCCCCCTGTCAGTCTCAAAGGAGAGGCGGTGCTGATGATGAATGGATGAAGGGCGGACGGCTGTATGAATATGGATGGATGAATATATTTATAGGTTGTATGTGTTCCACATAAAATATTGCAAACTGACCTCTATAGTCGTCAGACGTTAAACTTGGATATAAGCTGTTGCCGTGACAACACAGGAGTGACCTTGCATTATTTATTACAGGGAAAACATTTCTCTAATTTCAGACCTTTAATCCATTTTTTTTATACATTTTAGTTTGACCACTTTCATTGATATTGGGTAGATATGGAAGTTGAGACGAGGCCTTTAAATCACAAGGCAGCCTTTTTATCTAATTTGATTTCACGGCACTCACATTTAAACTGACGGTGTGTTGAGCTGGAACTGAGCTCCGCCTCTGTGCTTGATTGAGTGACGGCGAGCACACTCCCACAGGTGGCTGCTCTGCATTAAGTGCTTACTTGAGGGCAACAAAAGGCTTTTACTCCAGAGGGAGTGCAAATGTGACAAGCTGGTTCATCACAGCCAGCCTCGTGTTACAGCCGTGCAGGCACAGATGGACCGTCTCTGCCCACAGGGACAAATAAACACAGTATCAGCTGTGTTTAACAGTGATGAGGCAAATGCTGGTTGAATGTATGCAGTAGAATCCCAGTCTGATCATTAAAGAAAAGAAGATATACAGAGTATGTACAGAGCAAAGGATTCCCTCACAAGCAAAGAGAAACAGGAGCGTGTAATAAACTCAGCAGGCATTCTGGCCGGCCTCAAATAAATAATGCAACACTGCATCAGTGAAGCAGGGAAATAGGAAATTGGGTTTTGCTTGAAGCGATTGGTCTGTTGCCATCATCATACTCTGTGACATCTGCCTACTCTGCACTATTTTCATATCATCCGTTTTTATAAATAAGTACAACAGTCATTGGCGCGTATCTGCAGGTCATCAGGTCACCGAGGCCTTTGAAAGTCAGGACACCAGTCGGCTCAAAAGTCACGGCCCGTTTCCTCTCCTGGAGCCTCGTTTCTTCTCTCCTCTTACACGCTGAGGTTAAACGAGGTCACATCAGCAAATGATGAAACAAGCAGGAAGTATTCAAGCTATATAGAACACAGCTTTCTACACAGCATCTTGAGTAGGCATGAGCAGCAAAGTTCAACCGGGGGCCAAAGCAGTGGGAGTATTAGAGATATTAGATGTTCAGTCCCGTATTGATTTGAATGAAACAATTCAATTTTATTCAATTTTATTCAAGGCAGTGTACGAAGGTCAAATCAGTAGTGTTAATATAGAGAGACCCAACAATTCCCACAGTGAGCAGCACTTTGGCGACTGTGGAAGGAAAAACACCCTCATCAACAGAGGAACCTCGAGCAGAACCGGGCTCAGTGTGGATGCTCATCTTCCTCGACCAGCCGGGGTGAGCAGAGAAAAAGATTATTATTATTCTGTTCTGTTGGTTTATTGGCGGCTGGCATCCAGTTTATAGCTGTTTATATCACTGTCATTTGTTTGGTTTTCTGCATCTTCTTCTACTTATATGTTTGCAAATGCGTACACGAGAATATGCAATATTACTTGCTCAAGTTCTAATTTACTCAGGTCTTGTGTGTTTGCACATTTGTTTTTATTTGCAATTTTATTTACTAAAGAAATATTCACAGTATCTCTGTTGGACAGAGAGGAAAGAGAGAAAACCTATATATTTGTGCAGGAGGGCCAGCTCAGGCCCAGGGGCCACTCTTTGACCACTAGTCGACAGCCTTACGACACTTTGACACTGTTAAACGGCTCCCGACCTCACAAGTCTCAAGTCCTCTGTCGTGGAGAGCGAGCAGAGCAGACTCACTCTGGTGCAGGTCAAGATGAAAGGGCTGGGTGCTCAGGGCAGTGTGACAGTCAGATCATGAGTGTGTGTGTGTGTGTGGGCGGTGCTTGTGCTTGACGCCGTGGGTCAGGCTGCACTGATTTCACACAGAGGGACGCAGCGGCCTTTAATCCGTAAGAGCATTGGAGTGGCGCACCGGACTGTTTATGTAGTCCATTGAAAATGAGCTGGGGGGGGGGTCAGCTTTACAATCCATCTGTCCATGTTTTCACACAACTCAACATGGTGGTGGTGACAGACGGGGAAGGGGGGAGGGGGGCGCATCATTTGAACATGTGTGTTCAGATGATGAAAACATCCCAGCACATTAGAAAATGAAAGACAGTTTTACTCCAGTTTAACCTGGAAGGAGGACGCAGATGTCCTCTGGAAGTAAAGAGCACACCTGTAGAACAATTCAATTCAATTTTAGTTCATTATCAATTCTTCCAAATATGTCGGACACAGTAAAAATAGAAATTACGTTTCTCTAGGACCACACAGGTATGAATACCAACACCTGTAAGGAGGTAATATCTTCAACCAAGCAAACAAACTTATTCATTGTTTATCTGTGGTTACGTTTTATTATCTTGTTCTTTTCAATTCTTGGAAAAAAAAACTGAAAATATGTCAGTAACAGTGGATACCAACGTGTTACACCAGAAATCCAAACATTTGAATGAGACAAGTTTTTTAACCGAAGCTTCTCATGTGTTCATGAAGCTCCTGTCATTGTTCTTTCATCATTATAGCTATTTCGCTTCTGTTCGGACTGAACCCAGATATGACGACAGAACAGAATTAATCAGTACTATGACACACTTGCATTTCATTGGTATCCAAATGTGAAGTGGAAAAACAATTGGATTACGTAGAAAGATAAATAAAGAGTTAGCAAAAGAGCTTCAGCTTGGACACTGTTGTCTTTGGTTACAAATATACAAACATGGAAAGCAGGTACACTTGGTAAATAACAAACAAACGTCAGACTTTGGTTCATATACTGACAAAGAAAAGCCTGAAGATCCTGACTGAAAACAAACAAAGAGAACGGCCGTTACTTCGGCTTGTGGCTAAAAAGTTTTCACAACGCAGCACTCACCAAGAGTCAAATATATCAGTTTGGTTAAAGGTAAAACTGCTTTTGTATTTATTCCTGTTAGTGAGAGCAGATCGGAAAGATGATGATTCATCTTTAGTGTCAATCCTGAATTACCTCAACAGGGCAGTCAGCTGAAATGAACATAGACCTGTTCCCTTTAAATATAAAATCAATCATATTTCCACAAATAATCAGCAGAAGAGTGACACAGGGAAATAACTAGAAAAGCTACTGTGCCACCTAAAACCAAAGAGGAAATACTTGGTCTACAATTTCCTCGTCCATTGGCTGGAACAGAAATACTGTTGCTGAGTTATTTCTGACAAAGAGCCTGACACTGTCCACTTGTGGAATTTCAGTGAACTCTAATAACAACTAACTACAGATGATTCCAAAGTGAAGCTTTTAGATATTTTCGAAATGGCCAAAAAAATCCCCCCCTCCACATGGAGAGCAAATGACTAAGATGGCCGACAGCGACGTTCCAGACACTGAAGGAACAGGAAGTGAAGCGCTAACAGCCTCTCAGATGTTCCACTGAACAAAGAGCTGGAGGTAATTTCAGGCGTTCTTTAACAGAGCCAAACGCCATCGCTGAGAAACGCCCCAGGCTGACGATAGGCAGAATCCACATGAGCAGCAGGTAAGGCTTTCACGGCTCATCAGACTCCAGGTTTGGGAAATTTAGCTGACTGTATTTAAAACAAACTCATCTCAATGTAGTTTTCATACGGGAGTTAAGACACGTCCCCACTTGTGTCCACTTCAAATCTCATCGGACAGGATATTAACGATGAACAATTACTTAAAACAAATCATCCCATTTGAAACATTTCAGAAGAACAGAAGTTTACAGGTGTGCCTGTGGGGTTAATTTGAATGTCTTATAGATATAAGCTAGTCATGTTGGATCACTTCATGAATATTTCGAATGCTAGATCCAGTTTCAGACTGTCCTCCTTCTGATAGAAACTAAGAGGCTCAATGACATTCCACCCATTCGAGCCCCATTTGATTTATACATATACTGACTTATACATCAGTCCTTTCAATCCTGTATGAAGCCTTACTCGGGGAAAGGTCTCCCAACTGTTCCCAAGTACAGGCAGCAGACAGATTTTATACTCAGAGCCCTGAAGCTCTGGAACAGTCATGTTTTAAAACATTGATCCCCAACCCGTGGGCCGTGGGTCATTTGGTACTGGGCCGCACAGAAAGAAAAAATAATTTCCATTATTTTGTTTTTTCACATAATTTACATAATTACATAATTCACATAATTGGTCATTATTATTGTTATTATTAGTAAAGAGAAAATAACACAGTTTTTAATGCCGATCTTATTATTTTATTTTGTTTTTATCTGCTACACCTTTAGATTGGGCCGTGTAAATATTGTCAGACATTAAACTGGGCCATGGTAAAGAAAAGGTTGGGGACCACTGTTTTAAAAGACACTCCTTTTTTTTTTTTACCATAACCATTTCATTAGTTCCATTCACTTCAAAAATCACCATAACCTTTTGTTACTCTTCTTTTAAAGCACTTTGTAACTGTGTTTTTAAAAAAGGTGATCTACACATAAGTTACTACGTATCACTGATAAAAACTGGTGGCTCAATGTAGTGAAAAACCTGTTTGCTGTTCTGATGTGATTTGAAGAGATTAGAAAACAACAGAATTCACTTCAGGTCAAGCGGAGCCTGACGAGCTTCATGATGTGTGAACAGTGGCGATGACAGTTACTCATCCACTGCACACGTAGGCTGACGCTTCGCACGTGGACCACCATGAAAACGACCTACTTTCGATCTAACTTCAACAAAGGTAATTTTCCTGTGACACCATCAGTTTATTGCACGGTATATGAATTTATCTGCTGCTATCAGCTGCAACAGATGGCAGCTTTACTTTCAAGTTTCTGCTAAAAAAAAAAAAAAAACAACAACAACAACAAACAGTTTAAATGCTATTTGAGTCTTGAGGCAAACTGTGCCTTAAAAACAGTATGTAAAACATTACATCCTCCGGAGCCACAGTAGCCGAGAGATGTTTAAGACGACGCTGGAAAATGTTTCCGGCGGTCAGACGTGTTGTATCACCAGCTCCTGTCCTATGAAGCGGCGTAGGCGCTCCAGATACTGGCTGTATAATTCAATGTCATTGTGTCCTGCTCCTTCTACCCAAAGAGGCTCCACAGCCTTGGGGCAGCGCTCGAACAGAGCCAGGCCGTGGGAGAAGTCGATCACCTCGTCCTCTGTCCCATGAATGATGAGCACCGGAGACGAGATTTTAGACACTTTCTCAATGCTGGAAGGAGAAACAAGGAAAAGAAGTCACAAGGCAGTTCAATATTGATCATTTGGACTCACACAGCTCATCATCATAGCCACGGAAATCAACTATAAAATAGACAAAATAAATATGTCAGTGGATATGTGAAGCTCCATTTGTGCGGTAATATTAATATGCTTTGAGCCTCGTTTTGAAACACACTCCAGATTAAAGTGATTAAAGTTGTCCACCAACAGCAGTGCCATGTGTATCAGACTGTCAGGGTTTAACTGCGGGTTTAAAAAAGGAGCACGTGAACTGACCCAACCATCAATATCACTTAAGTGTTTTTAGATTGTATATGTAAAGATAAAGTTAATAAAAACAAGCTGTCTTTTAAAAAAAAAAGACCAAATTAAAGGTAAAACAAAAAATCTAAAAATTAGTCATATAGCCAGTTTAGAAAGGACACAATCTGACTGGCACACAGAGAGCGTGTCCTGTCTCAAGCCGTCCTCAGCTCACTGCGCACTCACACAGTGGGGCATTCCCTGGTTTCCTACCACGCCTGCTCCTTACCCGCTTGTTGTGTCTGAACTCTGCGTTAAGGTTACCTTCGTCAGGCTCAGCCACTAAACCTGAGCTGACAAGGAGAGCAGGAAGGATAGAGCCTCGCTAATGATAGCACCACTCTGAGTGGTTATTGTCCCGCCAAGAGAATTGTTTAGTGTCCAAGGATTAAAAATAAAATGCTACGGCAGGTAACACTCACATCACAGGTCACTCTCAGAGGACGGCGCGTGTGTGAGCAGGAAGCGTGAAAAAAGAAGCTCTGAAGGACACAGTCCCAAAAGAGCTGACACTTAGCACCACCTTCATATCTGTCTTTATGTCACATAACTTTACCAGAGTAATGTACTTTAACTAGACAGGTCAGTTTGTATATTAGTATGATATATTAGCATTATTGTTATGAGTACTGAAGTGTTGATAGACTGCAGACTTACTTGGGGAAAGCGTCGAAACAGTAGGTTTTCTTTGTGTCAGGAAAGGCCACTCTCATGCCAGACGTTAGAGGCGAGTGAAGAACTACGGCGGCGCACTCATACCGCGACGCCAGGTCCACAGTAGGAACTGTCCCAAGTCACATAACTTTACCAGAGTAATGTACTTTAACTAGACAGGTCAGTTTGTATATTAGTATGATATATTAGCATTATTGTTATGAGTACTGAAGTGTTGATAGACTGCAGACTTACTTGGGGAAAGCGTCGAAACAGTAGGTTTTCTTTGTGTCAGGAAAGGCCACTCTCATGCCAGACGTTAGAGGCGAGTGAAGAACTACGGCGGCGCACTCATACCGCGACGCCAGGTCCACAGTGGGAACTGTCCCAATGCTCTGTCCATACAGGATTATATTTTCTGGGCTTATACCATACCTAGTTCAAACCAAAGACACAGGGAACGCCTCAGAAAATGGGCAAACAAAGAAAACCAAAATTAAATGTACTTAATACTCACCACTGGAAGGGGGGGGGGTGGAGTGTTTGAGTCTTAGAGGTAAACAGTGGTTGCAGCTGAATCTGATATAATTGAAGTAACTTAGACCAGGGTGTGAGAAAAACCTCAAACCCTGCAGACAAGGTCTAGCATGAAGTGTGCAGGTTGCAGCATCGATGACACCACACAAGCAATATGGAGGCCCATGTTTTTTTCCCTGTTGTTTTATTATGTATGAAGCAGGGGTCACCTTGGCTGCAACACTGCTCACCCCTGAGACTCCTAAAGTGATTTGTGGACTCGAACACTTCACCCACCCCTCCATCAGCACAGTGGTGAGTCGATCAAGCATTTTACTTTGAAGTGTCCCTTTAAATAGCAAGAATATACAGTGTTCTAAAAATACTACCTCTATCAACTCTTAGTCTTTGGTGTTGCTGTATGTCCTTCCAGGGTTCAAGCCACATTAAAGCAGGTCTGCTAATGAGACACGTTATCACACCTCAATGTCCTTAAGAGACACGTCTCTCCCAGTCTCCCATCCATCTCACTCTTTTTCATTCCCCTGGCATCTGTCACTGCTTTGATCTCCCTTCTTCATCTCACTTCTGTCCTTATCACAACTACTGCTGCCTCCATTCACCCCTTCTTCACATCTTAATCTCTATTCGACCCTCCCTGTGCTGTCTCTTTCATTTTTTCACTCCTTTTTTCTTCTCAGAAACAATCCCTCCACATTTTGAACATGGTGTGACTCACACCTAATCTAAACAATGTGCCCTTTCTTGGCAGAGGTGGATGAAGTCTAATAAATCATCCCCCTGAAGGACATATGTGGGCCAATGATATCATTACTTACCGTGTGCGCAGGGCATGCCAGGCAGCGTCTATGTCTGCATAGAGGTTCTTCTCAGAGGGTTTGCCAGTGCTGGCTCCATAGCCGGAGTAGTCATAGGAAAAGATGTTGCAGTTGATGCGAGTGCCAAGGCCGATGTAGAAGCTGCTCATCTGTCCAAGGTCGACCGCATTACCATGAGAGAAAAGCACTGTAAACCTAAAAGGAGAGACACGGTCAGTACGCGGTCGAGCAGATATAGTTAGACACAGGGATATTCTCAGCATTTCAAGTTTCACTTTTACTAATAAATATAGCATACACACTGTCAGGACGCATGCATCATGTCTTAACTTTATATTGATAAATATTCAAATCATATTCTTGTCAGAATAGACGTAACTCCATCACTGAGATTCCACAGTAACGTGTCTTTGTCTGTAAGTGTTGCTCCCTGGAGGATTGCGTTTCCACCATGGACTCACAATGTAAAGCATCTCTGACTTCCAGACATTTTGATCAACCTGAGAAGCAGCATATGCACGATAAATGCAGGGCATTCTAGCCGTGGCCTTTCATTCATGAATGCATGTTGTGCTCTCCACAGAAACCCGATCCCTTTACACTGTGACTGTTTTGAGATCCTCCCTCATTGGTTTTGTTTTTGAACACACAAACATGGCTGGTGGCTTCGCTCTTGGCCTTTCCATTGAGAATCTTGCCCAACATTCTGCCATATCAGGTTGAGTTTGGATTCATTTTTGTGTAATATGAGGATCTAACCTATACGCAGGCTGTAACATAAGCCGATCTATTTCTTTTTAATCTATTTGGTAAATTAATCAAGAGGCTACACAGGATGAGTGTCAAATACTTAATGCAAAAGTTCCTCTGGTATCCAGTCTTTTCTCAGTCACTGACAGTAAAGTCAAAGACAGACCTACAGGATGGAAACCCAGATTGCTGAACATGTTATGTCTCTGACTCACTGAAAACTGATATCATTATCATGAACCAGAATACCAGAGCACACAGGAAAGTCAACACTCAAGTTCCGACACATCACAAGATAGAAAAAGAAAGAAATGGAAGAAAATGGATGGCAGAGATGCACCAAAAACAGAGAGGAAATCTTTGAGACAGCTGAGTCAACAGAGACAGCAACAGGTCAGACAAAGGAAGTAGACATGTATGTGTGCGAGAAGATTGACAAGAGATGAGGGTGTGGAATCACTCCAGAGGAAGTGTGACATGGTTATAAAATGAATGAGAAAGGTCGAGCACGCCGAGGTTGACGCAGTAGAACACATCCACATTAATGAACTGATAAAGCACCAAGGAGGTAAACCTTTCAAACTCCTTACCTGGCATTGGGGACACAGCGAATATACATGCAGCCGACTCTGTTCCCCCGGCTGGATCGAGTGAGGAAGACCTCTGTCATGTCCAGCTCCCTCTGTGAGTACTGGAACTCTGCTCGCTCCATCAGCTGAAGCTTCCATCTTCCCTCCGCATCCCCAGACCCTCCACTTCCAGCCGATGCCCCGCTCCGTGTCCGCAGGTTCGATGCCCCCGCTGACCCTGCTGAGGCAGGGCTCGCGTCTGGGTCAGGGAGGAACATGTATGTGGGCTCGGGGGGCAAGAAGGCGAGCTTGGCCGCGATGCGGCTGGGACAGGGCGGGCAGCAGAACAGGCAGCAGAGCTCACTGAGAGAAAGGCCATTCATCCTTCACTGTGCAGGAGGAGGAGGACAAGAGGATCAGTGTCCACATCGTCCCAGTGTTTACACAATGAGACACTTATTACAATGAAATGTACAGGCCTTCCACAACACTAACTCGCTACATCTCATAACCATGTACGTCATGATCAATGATTAGTATCATTAGTATCACTTCAATCATTTATCAACTACTAATATTCAACATGCTCTGGTTACAGCTTCTTAGTTGATAATTCATCTCCTTGTACGTCAAAGTCTGTGGGATGTGTCATGTTTATTTTAGTGATATGTGATAACTTGTTTGTTTGACCCCCTGGATATTTTTAAGACTTAAGATCAACAGGTGGACACAGCTGTACCTTTGTATGTTGGGTGATGCAATGATTAAAATCAACTCTTGCTTATTGCTTTTGTAGACCAAAGAAACCTAGTGCGTTAACTAAATGAGTTGTGGTCATATCTTTACGCCTGTAATCCACAACTAACACTAGCAATGTTGGACATGCTCTTGGTTGCTAAAGCACACGACATGAACCCAGCAGCAGACCGACCTGTTGACCTGAGCTTTGTACGTGTTGCTGTACGTCGCTTTGGATAAAAGCGTCTGCTAAATGACTTTGTAGACTGTAGGCTATGTTGACTTACAGGTAGCGGTGTGGGGAGAACCGAGCCGAGCGAGAACACCAAGGAGGAAGACCACCTCCTCTTCAGCCGGACACGGGGTCCCGTGGAAGTGTCCTGTCAGCAGCAGACACAGGCAAGTGTTATTTACTCTGTCCCTGCTGTGCTCTCTGTGAGCTGCCTGAAGTCCACGTCACATCCATGTCCACAATCGACGTCCTGGAGGGTTTGCGGGGAAACGGTTGAGTTTCTTCGCCCGTGTTGTTAACCTCCAGAACAAGCTGCGGTCGCGCCCTCAGGTGCGTTCAGTGACCCCCCCCCCCGGTCCACGGACGAGTGTCAGTTAACAACTGACCGTTTGCCTGCGTGTAGCAGCTAACCGCTACCCTGGCGTTAAGCTAACCTCCAGACATAAACACGGCTCAGCTCCGCACAAACTGCGCCCACTGCCTCCGAAATCTAAAAAAAACAGAGTACCGGTCGTAAACCTACGGTCGTGTCGGTCAGTGAATCCGCTGAGGACGGTGCCGCCGCGTCCTCTGACTCCTCATTTAAACTAATCCATGTATGTCCGGTGTTTTCCGACTTCTCCGCTGTTTCGCCGCACCCGGAAGCGACAGCTGACAGGATGTCACGTGACGCGCTCCCATTGGACAATGAGGGGAAACTTGTTATCGCGGAGTGACATGTCTGAACTTCATTGTTCTGCTGTGAAGAAATGAAAAGATAAAAATGTCGCAGGAATGACGTGACCATGTGGCGTCACACCCACACAGTACTCGTGACTAGGATTATTAATGAGCTATCATCAATAATCAACAATTATATTTTACATCCCCTGACCTTTCAGCCCCTGAGGCAGTATGAGCAATGAAGTGACTGCGTAAAAGTCAAAGTACAAGATTAAAATACCTCAAACAAATTAACATAGAAAATAAGACCATTTTTATTAGTTTTGAGTGTTGTGTGTTTCCAGTGTTGGTTTTGTGAAATTACAAATGCATGATCTCAACCAATATTAAGATAATTCAAATGATCTAATTAAAACCAAATGTAATTATAATGAAAATAAAACACAATAGACAAAGTATAATCTAACCAGGAGCCAATAAATGCAATGGAAGTTATGTTTGACCAGGACATGTCATTTGACCCAGAAATGCATCTAACCAATCCCAAAATAAATACAAAAGACAAGTGTATTTTAAAATAAACTTTGTGATTTTATTGTTTTAATACTTACTCTTACACATCATACAATCCTAAATCTTTAAAAGAAAACAAAATAAAAGATATCTGGTGGTGTTTCTGGGGGACTGGAGTGCCAAAGGGACAACAACTACAGCTTTTGCGAACATTGTCCCTCAAGCTCACCTCAATAAGACAAACTGAAACATCCTTTGTCTTTAATTGCAGAATCGTCACAATGTTCAGGTTTATCACTATGATCAAACCCCTGCATGATGAAGACACTGATTATGAAAGGTTGTGCTAAAAGATGGGATTGAAAACAACAAAATTATATCAGAGCAACAGACAGAGAAAACACATGTACGGATAATATCTAGATTACTTAGGTATGGTTGCTCTAAATGCTGGTGCCTTCACCTCAAACAGTTTAAGCTATCCAACTGTCCCAAATCACATGTATGAAAATTGAGCCTAATTAATATTAGGATTGAGTAGTTTGATAGAGTATGTCACGGTGTATTGTGTGAATTATGGTGGTTTACATTCAAACTGCTCATGTCTTAAAAAAGGTAAGGGGGGGGGGTTGATGAGCAGTCAACAGAAAACTGTAAACCATGAAATCCACATGATTTACAATCATCCAGAGTAAACAAGTTTTTCTCTGACAGCTCTATCTGAAAAACTGAGCATTCAGTCTGCAAAACACACGTTGTACTGAGCAGGTACAATGCAGGGAACACAAATCTGCAGAGATGCTCCGACCGCAAGTTCCAACAACATAATTATCACTTTAGAATCCGCACAACTCTTTTTGTGTTTTAGATTTTCACAGCTTGGGGTTCACATGACCAACTGAGCCCAGGAAAACACAGTCATTTAGACATGATAACCATCACCATTGCCAAGACTTTCACATGAATCCTGGTTAAGGCCAATTTTCCAATCACAAGCAAAACTCGACGAGGTCCAACATGATATCCTGTGTGCGTCATTCATGTCCAACCTATTCTGGATTGGCTTTTTTAACATCACACATACTCTGAAAAGATCCTTGTAACTTCAGATCGAGATCAAGCGACATTTACAAGGAAAGCTTCTGACGATGATGAAAAGATGAAACCTGGTTGCCCCTCCGCATCTCACAAAACCTTTTCAATTTTCCGTAATATTGAGGGTTATATGCTATGACTAGACTTCAGTAGAATGGAATACTAATTGACCGGAATACTGTCATTCAGCAAGGTTAATAAAGCTTAAAGGGGTTCGTTAATAACCGGCCTAGTATTGTGGAAAAAGAAGCAATGTGGTCTGTTGACAGATTCTGATGGTAGAGACATGATTCAGGCAGATGCAAATAAAAAGGTTAAAAGAAAAAAAAGAAAAGAAAAAAAAATCTGTGCTCTTCAGCACATTCTTTTTTTGGGATAATTATGAAAAGCACTTTTATACACATAGTACTGTTCTTCACCTTAGTCCCCCACCTTTATTACCTGGCAGAAATCTACAATAAGATTATACTATATGAATAGGAGCCATATGGTATTTACATTTGGAAGAAAACACTTCAGAGTCCTGTTCTCTTGAACCTCAAGGTTGCTGCCATGCATTGTGCTACTGCTGTGTGGCTTGTTAAACATTCCAGCTTCATTTCAGACTGTGCAGCCAGGTACAAAATGTCGCCTCATACGTTTGTCTGCACACATGCATGCTGGTTGGACCTTCCCAGGAGAAGCTAGCTAGAGGCGGTCTCTGGAGTTAAGGACTCGTCTGAATCTGAGCACATTGTATAAGCACAGCAAGCAACTCTGCAGAATCGCGACGATCTTCAAGTTAGCTGAGCGCGAGTGTGTCAAGTGTGTCGAGCAACCGCTGCGACCCGGGTCAGTTTTCATTCAGCATGTGTCAGTGGTCTGCTGGTGGTTAGAGAAACACGGAGCTTCACTCAGACTCCGTTGAACAGAAAAGGGCATTCAAGGAGGACACACCGCCTGAATCCAACATGAAGGCCATTTCCTCAGCGAGGCTCCTGTATACATCAAATATAAACTGCGAATGACCCAGATGCTGAACGAAACTGAGTAGGTGTGCCACTTCGTCTCATGATCTGCAGCTGACACACTTTGTTGTGCTTTGTTTTTCGAAATCCAGAACAATGGACATTTTACTGCACAATCTTAATTGTAACGGCTTAACTGGATTCTAATCCATCATGTCAGAGCTTGTGTGTTTTTTCTTCAATGGTTATATAATTAAGATGAAATTACTTAAATATAACTGCAAAGGTTAAATGCACATCTCAATGATTTGCTGACACATGCTGCCAATCCTCCAGCACAGACCAACCAAACGATAAAAATAAATAGAATGCAATCACACAATTCAAGCTAACTACAATATATTAATATAGATCTTCTGATATCATACGCTCATTAAAACAGAAAAAAAACACATAATAATTCAATCACTCAGTTAAGTCAAGGTTCTCGGTTTCCCCCACACAGTCCCTCCCCTACCTTCCCCCGCCATTAGCTGTTCATGCAGTCAATATCAGTATGATAAGTCAATATATCAAAGAGAAACATTTCTGGAAAATGCTGAGACTTTGGAGTTCAACGTGTGGTGACCCATGGAACAAAGGTTGGAAGGGCGGGAGAAAAAGAAAATGCCAAATTGACACCATTGTTGACATCATTTTCAGTCTGGGAGGAAAAAAAAAAATTCCAAAGCCCTTAAAAGGTCTCGCTGATACATGAAATCTCAGAGCAGTTCAGTTTTTTTTTTTTAACTCTCTAGACTCTAAAAATGGACCTCTGTGTCGTTATCCAGGCTGCGACACATTCCTTAACATCTTTTCCCCATCTCATTTCAACCATCTTACAGGGATTGTATAAAAATAAACCACACGATCCCCCAAGTTGAGAAACAAAAAAGGAGGGGGGGGGGAATCAAATGCCTTCCCTTCCCGCACAGCAACGCCATGTCCACAAAGCCTCTATGACTCTCTCCCCGACTCTCAACACACACGCGCTTTCATACAACACGAGAACACGCACACGCTGTCACACACTCGCACACACAGGCTCAGCCACAGTCACCAATGGAGAGAGAGGGAGAAGCTAGTAAGGGAAGCGTTAGGACAGTGGCTGCGACCTCACCACCCCACCCCGCCCTGCCCCGCCCATCTTAGACCACCATGAACAAATGAAGCCATGATATCAGGTGTTTTCATCCGAGTTGCCATTGTTCAAATTCACAAAGTCAGAGAGACTCTTGTTGCACTCAAGTCCTCATAACTTCTGAATTTTCTCAGCCACCACAATCGGGTTTTCCTTGCGTATGCGGGCGGCCGCTGCACTTCGGTAATCATAGGGACAGTCGTGTTTGTCGGAATAACGGTGAATGGCACAGAACAGGTTGCCGCAGCGACAGTCAAAACCTTCAATAGAGAGTAGTAAACAGGGTCAGTCAAACACAGGAGCTGTATAATCAACATCATCTGAAGAGTTGGCACATTAATGATTGTATGGAGCTGATCTGCATGTTGAAAGATTCATAAACGATCAATGTATATATTTGCTTTTAAATTGGACATATTAATAAGAAACAAAACACTGGCCAAAAGATAGAACATAAATATAGGGGATACTGCCATTATCTGACTGTCAGTCATTTTCAGTTTCTTAGCGACAGCTGGGTGAGGTGCATACACAACTACCACCGTTCAATATTTAGGCCCCCTGGAGTTTCTTGTCAGGTAATTTTGCTTTGGAAAAATTGCTGATTCTTTCTTACCCAAGTACTTCCAGTGTGTGTTTGAACCCTGTGTTCCCAACAACAGAGAAGGGCCACACCTATCTGGGTCAGATTTGCTGTGACACACAGTGGCAGCTTTAATGCTGCAGTGGAACTGGGTCTGCACAGAAATGTTTTTTTGCCTCGTCTCACTAATGTTAGTCAACATCACCAGTAATCACCGGTAAGGCTGTTTTAAATGACCAAGGAACGTCTTCACGCCCTTGTTTGTCTATCGTCGCTATGGCTGCGAGACTAGGGCATATCAACTACTTCACTAAAAATGTTCTTTTGAATTTAAGTCACACCCAAAGCATGAGAGCTAATTAAAAACAATGTGGTGGTTTATCAAACTTTCTAAATTTCATACTATGGATATGACTTGTTAGATAAGGAGAGCAAATCCCCAGTGAAGGACATTCATGACGCACAAACCTTTGAACCTAACCAGTAAAAAAAAAAAAAAAGAGCTCATGGTTTTGTGTTTGCTCCTTAAACTTCCTCTCTTCCTTACCAGTGAGGCCTACTTTCTTTCGGCATGAAAAGCAGCGGTTCTTTTTCTTGTTTTTATCCGGGGTTTGGTCACCGTCAGATGAAGCCTGAGCTCCTTCCCCCACTGGCTCTGGTGGAAAAAAAAGAACAACAGAACCATCATAACATACATTCCACAGGAAAGGATGCATATGATAACTCATGCATGAAAAGAGGTTCACAGGTTCCGAGGTGAAGAACTTTTTCGCACACTCGACCACACTGGTTGAGTACCCTTTGCTGTTTGAATAGCATCAGAGCTGTTTACCTGAGCTGTTGGAAGTGCCCTCCTCTTCTCCCTCATCGGCATCTGCTCGGTCAGAGTCTACAGCTCCTGAATCCTGGGAGATGCTCATTGCAGTCATCTGCTGTGTTACTGGGCTGGGAGAACTAGGGCTGAAATCACAAACAAATACACTTAAGACCACATAGGAATTATTTTCTAATTCATAAAATGCACAAAGAAGTCGAGGCGAATTCAAAGTGTGTTCAAGACATCCCTGCTTCAAACATTCAGGAGATGCAGACAGATAAACAGAAAACAAATATCTCCCAGTCAAACAACAGCGACAAGAAGGCTTGTGGTGATATGTGCTGACAACAATGATCTCAACAGCGGAGTTTTTATACGTCACTTCCTGCCACTATCAGCTGCACATCTCAGCTGAATAATGTGGAGGAATTATTTCTGTGAACGCATCTGTGCAAAGAACCTCCTGCTGTATTGTGCACGTGTGAAAGGGGAAGCTCATCGTCGCATAAGACATTTTTGGATGAATTGGCAAACAGCTCTGGGTAGAATTATTGTAGTGTTTGTTGAGACACACACAGACACACACAAACATGCACATAGACACACACACACACTAGCATCTCTAATTTCTGCAGGGACAAGCTGTTATTCTCTTATTAACAGAAGGGGACTAATGAGAGGACATTAGAACATTATGTGTTGGAGCTGGTGATGAACTAATCTACTCATTAAGTCAATTGAATCATTGGTTAATGAACAATTAAATACAGAGTACAATACTGTATAATCATAAACATGTGCAGGAAAGGTTTGCACATTAAAATATTTCACAATGCACATTGAATAATAGAAATGATTCCATTTATCTGTGGAAAAAAAATTACAGGTCTGACTGATTTTCCTCTCTTCTCAGTCAACATACCTGCTTGTTGGCTCCTCAGGTGGGGTCCCTGCTACCTCTGTACTGGGCTCTGAGGTTGTGCTGTCCACAGTCACACCAGCTGATCCTGGTGATCCTGCTGGCGATGTAGCAGCTGTGTGGGGAGAACACAGTCGGACATCACAGACAACAATCACAGAATGTGTTGTTTTGAACCCTGTGCATGTGACTTAAAATCTCATTACGTGCCACTCATTGCTTGCGTGTGTGAACCAAGTTTATGTGTGTTTTGAGTTAATGACAAACAGCAGAATGATGTCACTCTCTTGCTTTCTGATGCCACAGTGCAGACAGCTACTGCTATCTCGGTTCTCCAACCCCTTTTAGCAAATTCAAGCAGCCTCCCCAATACAGCCCATAACATTTTTGAGTGACAGTCCCTGCTTATCTTTTCTACTTTTCGGACCCATATCCAGCCTCCCCCAGCTTTTTATTAGGTCACGTCTCTCCCATCTTCCTACCTTTCTCTCCCGGGGGGCTGGATCTGCCCCCGCCCTGTTGTCTCTGCAGGTGTTCCTTGTAGCAGACCGAGCACATGCCGTTGGTGCGGGGGTTACCATAGAAACCGCATCCCATAGTGCAAAGCATTGGCACCTGCGTCTGATTGGTCTCCTGAGCCATGCTCTGGCAGAGGGGGTAAGGGGGATGGGAGAGGATGTTCCTGAAAATGGGTTTGCAGAAGTTAGTGAAAATGATAAGCAGTCCCTGTCTGATCACACTTTAGTCATTGAGCTAAAAGAGCTTGGAGACTGGCTGTGGAGCAGGAGAGTGGAGTTGGAGCTTACATGTGGGGACTAAGGGGTAAGACCAACTCACTGTGAGTGTTTCTGATTTTCTTACGTCAACTCGATTTAAGCCCAAATCCACCAACTGAAAAACAGAGTCCAGTAGTGCCACTGAAGCTGAACTGGACACTGTCACTCTTAAATGAGAACACACGGTGAAACTAAAGATCACAATTTAATGTAATCAACACAAATGGTACAAGACATATGTAGAAGATTAAATGTGCCCCTTGATAAGAGGATGCTCCCCTGCAGCATGGGGAGGTTTTTTTTTTTTTAAATATTAGGCTGTCATTTTGTCGAAACAGTAAGTAAACAGACAACCAACGGTTCAAGGTAAGCCTGAGGAAAAAACACAAGTTACACTCTGGTTAAACGTGAGCGAGCTCAGCTGTTTTCTTCAGCCGCACAGCGAGGTGTTCTGTTCCAGGACAAAGTTAACAATAAAAACAACAAGGGCTACAGACCTGTCTTCACCAAACCGTCAGGAAACTTACACCGTACCCGAACGAAGCGATGACTTGGCCCTCGCTAACAAACACGTCGCTCACGATCCGGACAAGTTACAGCTGACTGTCCTGAGTTGGTCCGCGGCACAAAACAATCCCGTGTAGCCCAAAGCAAACACAGTAACATTAGCCAGCAGCCTCGGCTGGACGGCTTTTTGTTTGTCTGACATTAAACTACAAACACAAAGAGCGGGACGGAACTTCACGACTCTTCTTCGGTCGCGCTGAAAAAAGCAAGAGACAATAAAGCAAAGCGTCCCCAGCGACAAACTGTCAACAAATCCTGGCTTTTAAGACGAACAAACGATGGTGTTAGCATGCTAGCGTTAGCCGCACCGCTAGCCTCATCCGCCAGCCCGACAACACAGCGCCTCCCGACCGGGTCCCGGCTGGTTTCTGAAGCCGTCACCCGCAGCGGGGGTCTCTCACAGAGGCGTGGGATGGAGACAGTACCTGGGGGTCAAAGTACCGGCGGCTGTCGACGGGCCTGGACCTCAGGTTTGTACAAGTTGAGTCCCCAGCAGAGCGCGCGGCCTCCTACACGGCGCTAGCTCCCGACATTCGAAACAACGACCATGACGTCATCCCAGCATCGATTCAGACGGGCTCTCTCGCGCACACACGCGCGCACACACATCACCACAACGCCACCAAATATGTCCAATATGTGTGTTTGCAATTTAATGACAAAATCAGGACTCAGAACCCTGGATTTTTAAAAATGATTTTTTTTATTGTACTACCACAATATTTCAAACATGAATATGAGCACAGACTAGAAACAGATACCTTTGTTTATTTGACATTATTAATAGTAATGTAAAGTATTTCAAGAATAAATCCATAACCTAAAGCTATGTGTCAGTTCAGAAGATCAGTGCCACCTGCATTGTCTAAAATGAGCATTATATCTATACTTTCTATAAATTAAAAGAAAAATAATGATATATTTAATTATTTCAGCCATCAGTGCCACATAATCTCAAACAAAAGGACTTAAACTAATTGTGAATTGAAATTCAACAAGCACAGAGTATTGCTTTCTTGTTTTTCATTGAGTTTGCATTAATGTTCTTTTAAACTAAATGACAACGTTAATACCATAGTGTTAATTGTGATAATGTCTAGATCACAAACATACTTAAAAATAAATTAATCTTGATTACAATATTATAAAAAGTTAGGGAATTTTTCATTAGAGCAAATATATGAAATGTGTCTTTAAATGCTCCATCCACAGATGTCTCCACACTGATAATACAGTGAAGGAGAAACACAACCAGGTCTTGAAATCTAGTTGTTTGGGCCTGCAGGCTCCTCCATCGCCACTTCCTCCTCAGCCTTTTCAATGATCTGTGGGGCAAAGGGCCCCACCAGCCAGTTGAGTGGTGTGTTGTTCAGCAGATACTCCATGACGCCGTCCAGAGACTGTTGAACCTGGGTGCATACAAGTATAGCTCTCAACACAGTTTCAGTTTCTTAACCAAGCACATAATCAAAGCAAATTCTTGACCTACAATACATTTTAAGCTTAATTGTGGGTGGTTAATATTGACGTTTTAGCTGTGCACCTTTACTAAACAGCATGCTTGACTGTCCTAGTTTAATGAAAGACACATAGTACATGAGTAAATATCACTGAGACAGCATGCCAATTTATAAGTGCATGAGTTTTCCAGTTTAATTTATGTTCATTTTTTTGTGTTTGTCATTTTGTAATAGGCTGTTACATATCTTATTTGTTTGCTCGGACAATTTTGCTATTTGGTGCATCTGGTGAATTGCAACGTGGTTTCATAAGGAGACTGTAGGGTCTAGGTGGAGGCATCCACTTTTCTGAGGGCTATTCTAGTTGTGTTAAGTAATAGTGCTGAAACAAAGAGCGTCAAATATGAAGCAGGGAACTATTCTTGGCTCAGCTGATGCAGCAAAATAAAACACCACACTAAACCCATTGTAGCTGAATCAGTACTTGGGTGAGGTGGTGACGGCTCCGCTCTAGAAGGACGGGTGTGAGAGTGCTCGCGCTCCCCAGGGAGGACTGGAGTTCCTCAGCTGATCGTCTTGCGCTGGTCAACTGCTCCTGGACGGCACCTGGCAAACCCTGAGCACTGGAAACCACACCAGAACACGCCGACTGCAGCTGCTCACTTAGACCGCGCACCATGGAGAGGGCTCGCCATTCCAGCTGCTGTGAACAGAATGTGACAAATAAATGAATCATTAGATGACATCAAAACCATTTCCACATCATTCAGAAAAGGGATTACAACACAGTCAGCCTTTAAACCGAAAGTGTGTTTTATTCCTCATCTCAACTTCTCCTTTTGCTTTTGTCCATCTGAGAGAAATGAGATCACATTTCAGTTATTTAATACACTAAGACTCTTGAGTAACCAATGCTATTAAATCCACACATAATCCAATTAGACACCATTTCTGCAATATCCAATTTCTTCAGCCCTGACCTCAGACTCATCTTTGGTCCCATCAGGCTCCGACTCGCTCTGTCCAGCTCCAGCGTGTTTCTCCTTCCACTCTGTCCAGCGCTGCAGCAGCTGCTCGGAGGCTCCTCCTATCTGGTTACTGGCCGTACCCAGGCTGGTCCGGGCACTCTCCAGCAGGTCCATAGTACTGGTCATCTGAACCACGGTAGCATAGGTGGCATCTCTGGCATGTCGTGCACGGACCAAGGACTGCTGCAGGGCTCGCTCCTGGACCTTAGCGGAAAGTTTCCCCAAGCGGACAAAATAGCTGGGACTGTCAGACGGGGTCGTCACCTCGACAGTAGCAGGCTCAGCGATGGCAGCTAAGAGAGGAAAATGTTTATATTTTGATTTTCAACAATATTAAATTAATAATTATCCCTATCCTTTAAACCAAACATGTTTGAGATACGTAAGTTGACAGTGGCCAGGTTCAAGCAGATCTGAGGACAGTGCCGTGTTTTCTGTATTACTTTGTAGACTTTGTCACGTTTCATGTTTTAATTTGTAGTCTCTGTTCTCTCGTGTGTCTTTCCCTTGACTTCCTGTCTGCGTTAGCTATGTAATGGTTTATTTTGTATTCTCTGCTCCCGAGAGGGTTTTTTCCAATTCACTTCCTGTCCTCGTCACGCCCACCTGTTCACTGTAGCCTGCCCACCCGTGTCTTGTTGGTAATGAGTCTGTCTACTGTTCAGTCTCTGTGCTCTTTGGTCGTCAGTTTGTTGCGTGATGGTAGGTGTTTCATGTCCCATGTCATCGCCCAGTACGTTTTTTTTTTTACTTGCGTTTCTTTGCTCTCCTGGTGTTTTTTTTTGAAAAGCCCCTAGACACAGTGTCTCTGTTAAAAGATTCCTTGGTGGTTCTTAATTACAGAACAGATGCATAATGTGCCCTTTTGGGAAATGTTCCTGCTTGTGACGCAGACAAATCCTTTTCTTCTCCGTGACCAGAGAACAGGATGGCCTCTTGCTTTAATAGTACGGCAGGTTGTCATGATAACATGACATCACAGTAGCAGGTGTCAAAACTGTGAGTGTTGGAAACTGCAGCTGATTCATGGGCCAAGTTAACAGAAGGGAAGTTGACTGGGAGTGCCCTGCCTCCTCCTCTATGAATAGAACCCTGATCCAGACACTTAGGTAGTATTGAACACTTTATCACGACCACTCCCATCTCACCACATCGCACTGTCTTGCCTTTATAGTGATAATTTAAGTGGATGGCATCATTAAATTTTCTGTTTGAGCCATAGATCAATGAACCATAGACAGAGTGCCAGCTACAGACTCTCAAAGTAAATGGAAAACAGTGCTAATGCCATCATTCTCACACATTACCATCTGAATAAATCAAATTTAAGTAAGTTGCAATGATGCCAGTTGCTAATTGGATGCTTACCCTCATATAGGAAATCAATGTTGGAGTAATATAAGTGATATAATGATAATAACTACAATTTTTAAATGCTTTTCCTGAAATGAAACTGTATTAATGCCTCACTGAAAGTTAATAAGATGTGCCATGTGTGTTTTGCAGGCGTCTAATGTTAGTGAAAAATCAGATTAAGGTGGTGTAGCTGCTACTACACTGGCACTTTGGTCTGTTTTTAATCGGCTCAAATCAAAGTGCATAAAGCTGGAAAACTTTGATCTTATAATAGAATAATATTGAACTTACTGGTTTTCTGGGTTTCATAATTAATTCAAACGTCTATCCTTGTTTCAGCTTCATTTGATTCAACTGTTAAAACACACCTGTCTCCACCTCAGCAGGAAACATATGGGTTTTCATGGACTGATTCTTTTTTTCAGAAATTAGGGCAGGCACTGACCCAGCTCCTTCTCGGTGACTGGCAGGTTGTTGTCGACCCATTCCTCGGATCGGCTGAGTGCCAGGCCCATCCCACTGCTAACCATCTGGCCCATTCTGGTTCCCATGACGGTGCTGATGCCTCCGCTGACTGCAGCCCAGGTCAGTCCTACACCACCCATCACAGCACCCACCACGGTGTCTCTGGCTCCTGCCACCGACTGGTACACCATCCCTACACCGTCCGACACCACCTGGGAAACAACACCACAGATTATCAGACATGCAGGAGTTATGGTGGTGTGAATGTTCTACAGGGAGCAGCTACCAGTGATAAAATGGGGAGGCCCAGTAGGAGAAGTGGCGGCTTGTTTGAGCTGTGGTGCTTTTTACAGCTCAGCAAATGGCATATCTGGCTTTTTAGCTTGGTCACTGGCTTGCAATGAATCATGGGATCGGTTGGCACAACAAGGATCTGACCATGGGATCCGTCATTGCTCAGAAATAGAAGGACACATTTGTTCGGCACATTTGAAGGAGTTTTCAAATGCCCACTATATGTGAGTCATCACGCGTTGTGTGTTTTCAGGCGTGTTTGCTTTGAAAGGGATTGAAACTGAGCCAAAATGCTTGGGGGAGACATAGATCGTTTGATTTTGACAATGCTGTTTCCAAACTAAAGTAGTATGGATCGAGCCTGAAAGCGAAAAGCCCTGGTGTGTTAATGGTAAACAAAACAAATCAATCCACATTCACAGAAAAAGGGAGAAGAACAATAGCAGCAGTAAAAGAGTGATATTAATAAAATAAGCGTATGCTTGCATTACGTAGCGTGTCTTGTTTCTGACCTTGTCTGCTGGTTGGTGAAGAATGGGCAGCTTCTCCTCCATCTTATCCAGACCTTTCAAGGCATACTCATTTACTGTGGCAACTGACACAAACAAAACAAAAAAACAAGTCTCCTCAGTGAAATTTATTCAGGCAACAACAGAAACAGTCATTAAAGAGCGTCATGTTTACTGTACAGCAGGAGCTGGAAGGGCTTTAATGATTTCAGTGAAACCCAGAGAGCAAACATTCTGCTTTCAGAAGAAGAGACCTATTTTAAGTGTTGTGTTGTATTGCAGCCGCATAGTAACGAGTGGACCTGACATTCATTTATAGTGACTTCAAATGCTGTTGTTGCACATATTACATCAGATTTTTCGCTGGGGAGAAGAACTCACGTTGTGGTTCTATCATGTCCAGGAGGGGCTTGGACCCAGTGGTGGCAGCCGCTCCCAAGGTTCGGGCCCCACTCTCTGCTGCATCCATCACCCCCTTCAGCAAGGGCACGCTGTCTTTGGTGCTCGTGTAGGCGCTGGAAACCGCCTCGCACGCGGAACTGACCAGTGCCAAGTTGCTCACTCTGGAAACAACATTCTAGGAGGAATAAGAACAGAACTGATGCCATCAAAATAGACATACACAGTACTCCCTCTTTGAATGATCACACATCAATATCATCACTCCAGTACACAGTGCTCAATTCGCAGTTAGGGATAATGAGTGATTCCCTACAGTAGCTCATCAAAATGGAGTGTGTCAAATGAGTTCATAATAAGCCTCAGTTTTGTAATGGCTGTCATTCTGGGTCATAGTGCTCCTCACCTGCTGGTCTCCATTAGTTGCTTCTGTTGCTGTTGCTGCAGCTGCACTCTCATTAGTTTTCTCACTGTCTGCCATTGTGACTGCTGGATTCGATCTGTGAAAGAACAGGGACAGTCAGAATCAGAGTCGGCTCACATTGCTTCATATGCAAGACGCGCGTCTTCCTCTGTGAGACTCTTTGTTTATGTGAAATCGAAATTGCTGTCTGGTCAGAGAGGCAGTGCAGCCGAGTTGAATTTGTATATCAACAGTATGATGCAACAGAGAAGAAACTGTAGAAGAAATGGTGCAGACATGCAAACAATCCAGTCTGTTTGGAGATAAAAATTGGAAACTGATTCCATTTAGAGTGTTAATTTGTAATCTTTCCTGGAGCTGTATTTTTGCATATTTGTATACCCAGTGTGTGAGATTTAGGTGAAGGGGAATGATTGGCAGAAGTGTAATTATTGTAGTTTTCTTAACACCAGAAAAGTCCCTTTATAATTACATCGAGGGGGTCCCTCTCTATGGAGACCTTTTTTTTCTCTTCTTGTTCTTCTTTATTATTCTATTATTTTTATGATTAATTATTATTATATTATGAATATGATCAATATCATTTAATGTTCTTCCTCAGATTTGGAACCGTTTTTATCTTGATATAATTCTAGCCTATATCACCAAACTCTAAAAGTGAGCCTCCCTGTCCTGCAAAATTAATTTGTGTTTTAACCCTAGGTGACCTTCTTATACACAGAGTTGTTTTTTATTCCTTTAGATGTCGACAGTGACTGAAAGGCTCTCTCTGATGTTTTCATGACTTCTCCATTTCTCTGGAATGTTGTGTGATTGCGAATTGCACTTTGTTGCAACAGCTTTGTTGGTTGAGCAACTTGCTTTTTTCCCTGAGATGCAGTTGATGATAAGATGTTCTCTGGCTGTATTGCAAAGCACCATCTTATACTATGCCTCCTGATATCTGAGTGAGATGAACCCAAGTTCATCCTTAAAGAACAAATTCAAATGATAAACAAAGTTCAAAAATCTCAATGTGGCCTCTTCCTCGTTCGAGGTAAGATGATTTGCCACATCCTCACACGATACTGTAGACCAACATGGCCGCCTTGTTGAAGATGAACAGTGACTAAGCTCCGTCAGAATGAGAATCAGTTTGTGACCTTTGATATCAATGCACAAGCTGGTGTGTCTCCAGGAAACTGTTGAGACACACGTCAAAGGGGACAGTGTTAGAGCTGCAACAAAAGAAATGTCACAACTAGAGTCGGTTGCAAGACTACAGCTGCCCTGGAGCCACCAAACAGACAGAAAGACATTTGCTAATATGGACATTACTAATAGGAGTGGACTAGAATGTCACTCAGTAGAGCACATACCCCTGCTGAGGCCAAACAGTGACCTCACAGGAATCAGTCCTCTTAATTAACAAGGAAAGAAGGGTCATTAAAATGATTCTGCCTGTTTTATCGTTATCAGCTCTTTAATATGTCTAATAATGTAGACACAGATCCTCCAAGTCACCTCGTGATAACTAAAGCACAAGGAGGCTCATTTTTCTTTTGAAACACTGGAAATTCCATTTGTTCCCGACAATACATGTATCTCACGTGGATCAGTCTGAGAAATTGATTGAGCTGCTAATAAATCATGTCTACACAGGTTATTACTTAACTTTTAAAGCTGAAAACAACACATGGAGTACACTGCCTATACTGGTAGTTACTGAAGTAAAGTGGAGATTTCAGAAACGCATCACGACTTTCACAACCTTCTTAGAACATGTCTGTTGCTGTGCTGATAACCCTGATCAGGGGTCAGGACGGCTTCCAGAGATCTCATTGCTGCTGACGTTTTTTTCTTTTTCATCGTTTTCAGACAATTGTATAAACATACACATAAATACACAGCTAAATGACATATAATTTTAAATATAATATTATAAATTCCTCACACATTAGCTTTTAAATGAGATATAAGATGAACATATAGATAGGTCTTAACACTTTTTCAGCATCTGTAAGTTTCATAGTCTTGTTATGTTGATTTGAATACATTGATTCCTATAAATTCATTTTATATATAGCTTCAGTTTTCTCCCAGGTGAGGGCGTGGCAGTGTGTGACGTCAGCATCTGTCACTTCGTCTATATTATGGCTGATGAACTTTGACCGAGAAGAGGAGCCATGATCAGAATAAGCACGCCACTCTTCTAACCTGCGTTTACTAACCGGTCCTGTTAACTTCTGTCCACAAGTGACACGTTTCCTCGGCCCTCAGGCGGAAGTGATTTTACTTTGACAGCGGCGTAGCTAACTTATAGCGGGTGTGGCTAACAGGTGGAGCTTTAGAGTCGTTAAAAAAAAACAAGGGGAAGCTGTTGAATCACTGACCTGTGGGAGCGGGTTGATGTCGTCTGTCCTGCGGTGACCTGCTGGTCGGTGAACGGCTACAGCCTCGGGATCAGCCCCCCCTCGTCTCCCCCGGAGTCTGCGGAGCTGAGGAGCTCCCACAGACGGACCAATGAGGGCGGGGCGTGGGGCTGTGGAGCAACTTTGAACCAATCACATTACAGTAGAGGAGGCTGCACCGCAACTGTCCGATTTGTAATGATAATTTTAGATTTTATATAATATAATTACTTGTCTTTGATTTTAAATGACAATATGATATTTTGACTGGTTGTTTTTATTGTTTATTTCCCCCCTTTTTCACGTTTCAAATATTTAATTTTCCGTGCGCAAGTAAACATGTTAACTTATGTTTATCAAATGTTTCAATCTCACTTCCGTCATAGTTAATATGAGAATGAGTTCAGTCAGTGTCTAAGGATGAGTTAGTGGAGACACAAAAAGCTATTGGTTGTATACAGAAACAGTGAGGTGAGTCCGGATTGAGAGGAGGGTTCAGTGAACGCAGCCAGAGGAGCGTGTTAAGTGCAGTTGATGTAGTAAACCCTGAGAGGGCAGTCTTTACCCATCAAGTCAACTTCCCCCCCCAGCCTCACCCACGCAGAACAACAACACCCATTCACATTTACATCCTTAAGATCTCTTCTCTGCAGATGCACTACAACTCCACAGCAGTCTTTTCTCTATTAAATATTCATATTTGCTATTTAAATATTTTACAATCTGCGGGAAAATGGGGGCATGGTACAGGAGAACAGGCTGTGATGGCAGAGGCATTACTTCAATGTATTTATTAGGTAGTCTGGGGTTCATTGTGACATCATCGTTCCTCTTGAGGTGGAATTGACATCATACTTTGGCCTTGTGGAGCCCGCACTCTGCCACTCAGTGGCCTGGCGTTCTGCTGGACGCTGCCTGTGTATCAACCTCACTGACACTCTATTACCGCTGCCTTTTCATTTGGAGGACATTTTTTCATTATTCAAGCCAGTGTACAGTTTCCATTATGTTCCCCTTTGTATTTTCCCAAACGCCTGCACCAGGTTCCAGACAAAGGAAACCGATTACCTCAAATGTTGCTGTCAGAAATTGAGCAGTAATTGCTGAAGCTTTGTTTAAAATCTGTGCTGGCAGTTGGGTTTATAACGCGAGTCTGACAGGTCTTGACCACAGACTGTATATAAAAATGGAAGACGTGGCAGCTCCACTTTGATTTAATTTAATCCAAAGAGATATAAAGATGGATTTAATGAAAGGTCCTGGAATTTGACCCCAGTGTCTTGATCACCACCTGGTGGCTGGCTGCAGAGTAGGCCATAAACGCTGTAGATGAGACAGTATATGCTTAATTTTTGGTTTGAATCAGCTATTGACAGATTCATGGGTTTCAGGACTGCAGCTCAATTCCCTGATCAGTCCTGCAAAGGCTGTGTAGTAGTTTGGCTTTATTTCCAGATAGAAGGAAGAAGGGGGCACACGTTGTTCATCTTTTATGGCTCCTTTCCTTCTTATTGTTTGGTAGATTCATGAATAACAAAGCAATTTCAACCTTTACCTAATGTGCTGCTATCTCAAGAGATACATCGATATACGCACACATGCATGCGCGCGTGAACATACAGATTAGAGCCACCGCACTCTTGTGCAAAAAAGACCAACAAGTGCCCCAGAGGCTCTCATCTGTTCCTGCTCAACTCTTCACTCGGCTTCAACGGATCAGTTATTGAGGCCAAAATTGTTCTGGATATCGACTAATTGAAGATTAGCGGATAAGAGGGAAATCCCTCTTCCCTCAGAGTAAAATGATCACCACCACCCCCCCTTCCCCCCACCCACTCCCCCATCTCACTTTCTCTTTCCAGCCTGAAGTCATACCTTTCAAGATAAGACCCATAAATTGGCAATTTGACCATATTTCCACAGGTATGAGAGCAGGAGACATAAATCTTTGATATAGATTTATCTGGAGAGACCTGAGCCTCTTCCACACTAAACTGAATGCCTACTTTCAAATCAGCTGGTCATAATAACAATGGAAGCCACACACACAGGAGAAATGAGGTGGACTGACATCTGCATGCATTCAGTATAATAGCCATTGAACTAGTTTATTACCCCATTTAACAACAAAAAAACAAGACAATGAAAACAACCCGAACAAATGATGTGATGAGATCACTATAAAAGATAGAAGAGGTTCAACTCCCAGGTGTGTTTTTTGGGTCTTCTCTGCATTTCACAGAGAAAATTAATTGTTTCAATAAGAAATCGTTATCAAAGAGCACATTTGTTAAAGGCTTGCGGTGAAAGCAGCAGCACAACTGCCCCAGAATGAAAAACATTTGCTCTGTTTGATGTTTAATATTAGTACTAAAGTCCCAGGTGCTCTGTGAACAGATTACCTCACAGGGACTTCTATTTTCCCTCGTGCCCCTCATTGTCTCCAGCCTTGAAACTATAGAAACGACTCCCCGTGCGTTGATAGCTGACCAGATCTGCATGGTTTCCTCTGCGCCACGCCGTTGATGGGAATCTTATTTCCGACATCCTGCAACAAATTTCCGGACTTGCAACACGAGGTATCTGTAACATACGATGTGGCGACAAATCATCTCCAGGGTGAAACTGGATACGCACCTTTTGCCCTTGCTATATTTTGCCCAATAGCACATTAATAAGGCATAACCAATGCGTAGGTTATGTGCAGAGAAGCTCTCTGTCATGCTGGAATGATAAAGGGAGAGGATGCTCGCTCTAAACATGTGGATTCTACGGAACTCAAACAAGGTTTCAGAAACAAAATAGCATCTGCACATGTCTAAAACATGTCAGCAGCATCAACCTTCTAATGTGAGCTGATGAAAACCAACACGGACACATGGTATGAGCAGTTATGTTGTAGTCAAGGATTTGGACAAATTGTAGGAGCACACATTCGACCTGCATCAAGCTAATTCTTTACATGTTGTTCTTGTTAAGAAGCTCTTTGGATTTTGGTCTTGTCCATACAGCCCAGGCCAAATGTTCCACTGATGAAATTGTGTCCATCAGAGTTAAACATTGGAAGTACAGTGCATCCGGAAAGTATTCACAGCGCTTCACTTTTTCCACATTTTGCTACTTTACAGCCTTATTCCAAAATTGATTCAATTCATTCTTTTACCTCAAGGCAACTGGATTTCTTTCTTTATTGAAGACGTTTCGTCCTTCATCCGAAGGGCTTCTTCAGTTCTGGTTTAGACTGGGAAAAACCAGGAGATATATCTCTGGATGTGGGTGGAGCTGTGAGTATCGGTCTACCCTGTGACACAGGGTGTCACAGGGTAGACCTGGGTAGACACAGGGTGTCACAGGGTAGACCGATACTCACAGCTCCACCCACATCCAGAGATATATCTCCTGGTTTTTCCCAGTCTAAACCAGAACTGAAGAAGCCCTTCGGATGAAGGACGAAACGTCTTCAATAAAGAAAGAAATCCAGTTGCCTTGACTAAACGATCACCTGATTGCCCTGTGAGGAAAACTTAACTTGCTGCAGACCTTTTACGACTGTTGTGCGTTGAGCTTAAAGGATATGAGAAAAGTGATTTGTGGTGGGGCCTCTGCAGCAGACTTTGGAAACACATACTAATCAAAAAGATTTGGAGCCACAGTCAGAGAACATGGGAAATGCCAAGTCACCAAATGCAACGCACCAAATGAAAAGCAACAAATAAAAACAGCTGCTGCTGCCAACATGTACTCTTCCCAAGAATATGCAAAATTTCCTCTCAACATGTCTTATGACTTCTCATCCCCTCTGTTGGCTTTGGAGAGCGTATTTCACCCTCGGGCCCTGACAACGGGTCAACTGCCCCCGCGGAGGTGGAGTGGAAACACTGAGAGAGCCGACTGGCCCTGAAATATTTATGGTTCTTTAGTATTTTGATTGTATGAGTTTTGACAGCGATGGCATATTACTGGGACCCTTCTCCAAACCAAAAGCCTCGTCTGTTGTGACTTAGAGAGGTGAGGCAGGGTGCACACTTTCGATCTCGATTTTCATGACTTCACCCCCCCCATTTTTTTCTTCTCCCCCCCCCCCCCCCCCTTTCCTCTCTGATTATAATAGAAAACCTGAAGGTTTTGGTATCGATCCTCTTCCCTTTTTAGAATACCCGATTCCATTTTCGTTCTCCCTTTTCTTTACACTCTGTATTCCGCCTCATTTCCTCCACCTTGACATCCCTGCGCCACATTCATTACGACAGATTGATGGCCGCCGCTGCAGTACGTCACCGTGACACAAAGGTCACAGTCTCGAGTAATTTACAACGAGCTGATGAAGTCTGTTTACATAGCAACTGTAAATTATTTCACATTAAGTATATTAAAATCAGATAAGTAATCAACACTTTAATTAATTGCAGTGTCATCTTTGGACTCCGCTCTGAATAATTAAATGAATTTATGTATAGTGTAGCCGCGCATCCGCTTACAAGATAGAAATGTTACAGAAACAGTCAAGATAAAATTGAGTTTGCATGTTAGGAGATGAAAAAGCATCCATCATTTATGAAAGCCAGACTTTCACAGCCAAACAAACCTTTGCTATTCAGACTTTTTTGTGCTTCACTGTTTACATGTCACACTGAGAAGAAGAACAAGTCACAATTGTGTTCCTGCCTTAATGTTGTGTTTGAATACTGGAGCAGGCTCACACCAGGGACTGTCGCTATCAAGGTCAGGTTCCGTGTTTTTTTTTTTCTTTTGCTGCAAATTCTCACTGTGCTAGAGGCTAGGATCAAGCATATTAAATCTGAGTGATGAAAATGTTAACCAATTCAACTCTTCTCAATGACAACAAATACATGTATTACAATTTTTTTTATTTTCTTGAGTGGAACATAATTCCTCATATTTCAAATACATCTTAATATTTGAATTGATATAGACAAAAATTATAAGACAAAATTTTAGTAATTTAAACATTTTTATTCATTTCAATATTTGGCATTGGACATCCTTTTGCTTGGGTCATGATTTGTTACCACTAGGAGGCGATGTCACTGAAAATAGCATTGTTCATTAGACCACTACTAACAAAAAGCTGATGTGGGTCACAATTTATAAACTCTATAAAAAGATGGCTGGACAAGGTCAGAAATAAAAATGACCCTATGTCTTGTTAGCAGCATCAGTTTTAGCTTTGTTACTACCCCCCACCAGTAGAGGGCGCTGCAGCCCCCTCAGTGCCCGTGCCTCCTGCACTGGCTGATGAGAATCAATCTGGAATATTCTTATCTGAACAATGAAGACGCATCAGTCTGTGGTCACAACTTGTCCAAAATGTTGTTTGGTCGCTTAGATGGATCAGACAATCTTGAAGCTGCTCATTAAATGACTGAGCATCCATCAGTGGACATGGACTGCAGAGCCTCAGAACTCAGAACCCTGCACACAGTCCATGTGTGTTTGCTGGCTGCTTGGTGAACCATGTGAGACACAATGGTCACCGGAAACGGAGACTGAGCAATCTTTATTTGGCGTTCCTACTTTAGGAGAAATGGAAGTTAGCAGGCGGAAGCTCCATCTGAGCCTTGCATAAAGCATATCTCCTTCCATACACACGTGCACGCGCTCAGGCACACACACACACACACACACACGCTGGCCCCATGGGGGAGGATGACTGCGCTGCCCGTCCCTGTTCCCTCATGTCGTCGAAAGATTAAAAAGTGCATTCCCCATCAAAGGCCGCGTGTTTTTTCCCTAAGCTTTGTGATGGCAGCTCCTCTGCTTTTATCTGGCTCAGGTCTCCAGTCTGCCTGCACTGACACACCGAGTGGGATGAAAGCGAGCGGATGAGCAAAATGAACGTTTCTTTATTTATTTATCAGCGGCACACAAACTTTGACAGGAGATGAAATAGTGTAAGTTCCTCTGTTGCACCTGGCTCAAAGCTGCTGTGTCCCGAGTCATTTGTATGCAAAGTAGCTGGAAACAGAATAATAAGCTGATCTAGGGATTTAAAAAAAAAAAAAAAACTTTTGGAGAGCAGTTTAATTTTAGAATCGAGTACTGTCAGCAGTAACTACTGTATGTACACGCAGAGTCATTCTGGAAGTGTTCCCTCCCTGCTTCTGTCCTGTGTTACACTGCAGGGCTTCCCTGAATCACTTCTATTGTGGAAGCTGTATTCACAAAAAGCTCGAATACAAACGCTGCTCTGTTGGAAGTTGTAGTCATACATTTGCTTTTAGCAGAAGTACAGTGCTGTCATCACAGCAGTGCAACCTGTGGTTCATTCTTTCTTGCCTCTTGAGCCCCTCTCAGACATGACCTGTGGAGAGAGTCTGGACCCTGCAGTGGGAGCTTCTCTGCACAGCAGCAACAAATCCTCCACCCTGTTCAGTGACGTATGAACTCTGCCGTGGAGATCATGTGATTATCTTTACAGCACGCAGGCGAGGCTCTTGACATCTTTGTCCGTGTGTTCTACGTGTGTGTCATTGGGAGACATTTCCTTCCTTTTTTTTCTCCTCCATCTTTGCGTCTGTGTTAGAAGAAGCATCGCCAACCCTCCCGACTCGCTCGCGATGAATCAAGCAGATGATCCTCTGCTGTGCTCTCACATTCTATTCTGCCGGTTTTCTAACTGCTGTTCCTTTCCCAGAGAAATTACATTTATTGTGAGTACCATCAAATGTAGGCAGGCTGCAACCAGAAGGACAGCGTAGAATAAAATATAAACAATATTCTGAAGCACAAGAGCCTTAAAATTGAGACGATTATTTAAATAAATAACTAGAACACTCACTTAGTCTTCTATGGACAAATTGCCGAAGGGAGATATTAATCTTATCCAACTTGAGATGGAAATCGCTGTGTTAACAGACTCCTCACACATTGAAATGAAATGATTCAATTTTCTTATATTGCTGTGTATTTATAAGACGAAATCAGCTGCTCTTCAGCACAACTTGAACCGTTTACGCTAACAATGCTGCAACAGACACGAAAAACACCAAACGCTGACTTTGGGTGGAGTAACGGCGCGGTGAAGCAGCTGGGACCAAACCATAAAAAAAGTGGGAGCTCTCACGCTCTGAAGACACAAACACACACAAAGGCCCACTCACAGCTGGGAAACTCCTTGTGCAAGTCTTTCTGGAAGCGATGGACACAGGCAGAATTGTTTGCTCTCTAGTCAAAGCTAACTTGTCCTCAGCGGTGCGAAAGCTGAAAGGACAGGACACCTCAGGTTCTTAGAGACACATGAGACGTCATGGTTCCTTATGTGAGTAACAGACGCCTGATAGAAGCCTGGATAATACTGCTGTCAAAGAGCTGTCTTCTTTTGTGACTATACAGTCGGCTCGTACAAAGACATACATTACCCATCCTCTGGGGACCCTGCATGGGCAAAGCTAACGACGGGATCTCTACTTTTAAGCCTTAATTGTTGAGGCTACAATTGGCGTGTACTTGATGAGAAGCGTTCCGTTGATGCAGCCACATTCTGGCTGTGTAAACTCAGATAAGGAAAAACAGCAAACAACAAACAGGACATAAAAGCCCACAAAATATCAATGTCAGATAACGGTTATAGTTTAAGCTCCGCAGAACATCGGCCGCTCAAAAATAATAAACTGTTTACTGATTTGCCACGAAACAGCTTTCCAGCATCCAAAACATGAAAGAGAAGAACCATTTCAGGGCGTTCTCTTTTCTTTAAAGCACGCTGCAGATCTCACACGTGTTTGAATCTTAACTCTCGGCTTCGTTTCATTATGTCATATCAGGGGAGATTTTTCTCCCAAATTAGAGGTTGACTCATCCGTTCTGGCACCAGCGATTCTAAGTGAGTGAATCAGAAAAGGATCCGGGGAGTAGATTTATGAAGACGGTAAAAAGGGAGTGAGCTACACACATGAGCCTTCAATCCTGCACAAGTCATTATTTCAGGAATTAATTATTCATGAATCAAAGCTTAAAAGTGGCTTAGACTTGCAGCAATTTGGCGGAGAGGTCTTAACTCCTGGAGCACATGCAACACAGCTCTGGTATTATCCACCAAGGCCTTAACATTTGCAGCGTGGGCTGTGAACAATGTTTGTGGGAGTGTCACTGAAAAACACCAGAAATGATTGAGCACCCACATCAAACGCAAACTCCAAATTGCAGAGAGCAACAATTATGATGAGCTGAAGGCTTATTGGGATTTAATGAGACTAAATTATTCCTCTGTTGTGTTAATTTAAGCCTCAGCGAGAAGATGCAAATGCAGGGACCTTAAACTCTGGGAGGGGAAAATGTTCTCAAGTTCACTGAATTATTTCACGTCATTACAGTAAATGGGACTCAGAGGAATTAGAATTCGGTTTTATTATAAAGCCAGTACATTTTCCTGTCAATATTTATGCTTGCATGAGTCTGCTGATGCACAAATGAAGTCAAAATAGCCAAAGAGAAATCCCCAACACGTGTTTGTGGTCAGAATTTATTGCCTCGGATAACTCCACATTGTGCAGAGCGAGACTTTTTCCGAATGCGCTGCGCTGCGGCACCACTTGACTGTCCGGAAGTGTTAGCAATGAAAGTCACCATTATTGGAAAGACCGTTTGAATCCGCCCTGTGGTTTCACTTCAACGTCAGCACTGTGATCTCGGTGTCAAACGCGCCGCTTGTCTTAGAAATGCAACGCTCCCCTGGGTTAAACTCCAGCCGCGCAGAGGAACACTGTGCCCTCTCAGGTGCACGCGCGCCCCGGGTGGACTTTTAACCAATTTCGCTGGTCACGCTGCAGCCGTCCAAACCCATTCACCGCACAATGACCAAGTTAGAGTAACGCATATATGCGGGGTTCTGCAGGAATTAGACGAATTAGACGACCCCCCCCCCATACACACACCCCAATTAGTCATTAATCAGTTCCATTCCAGTCGCTGCGTAATTCTGCTTCACGTTTTGGCGCTGGCAGGCTCCAGGAGCGTGCTGGATGACAGCGGGGAGCAGTGGTGGAGATGCTGTAGCGCACACTGCCGCTAGAAGCCCAACGCTGTGGTCCCAGCTCAGCGGAGCTCCGGAGCGCAGCCCCGGGGAGGAGGAGGAGGAACGCTTCGTGGAAACAGAGGACTGGGACTTTTTTTTTTTTTGCGTATTTGCACCGCCGCGCTGGATCCAGAACCACCCCCCCACCCCCGGCTTTTTATGGACGTGCACATCGGCGGAACCGAAGAGGAGCCGCCCCCCCGCTGGAAGGAGACGCAGCAATGACAGAGCAGCAGCAGCAGTCGTGCGCTGCAGCGGCGAAATAGAGCAACTATTGTGACAGGAGACCGAGAACGCGCAACTGGGCCGAGCAACAGCGGGCGACAGATGTGACCCCCCCCCCCCAAAAAAAAACCCACTCAAAAAAACGTCGCAACTGGTTCGGTGCCAGTGACGTTGCCGGATGGGTCATAATTGCATTTTGCACCCCTCCTTCCCTCCCTCCCTCCCTCCCTCCACCACCTCCTCCTCATTTCATCATCCACTGCTCCCAGCGTGTCCACATGACTTGAGAGTCTCGGGCGGCTGTCTGTGAGGGACCGACCTGCTCGCGGAGACCACCGCCACCAGAGGGGAGGACTGCCATGTGTCGCCGCGCCACATAGAATCTCTTTGTGGGTTGTTCTGCACCGGGGGGGACAGGTGGTGCCGCGCGCGCATGTGTGTTGAAAGTAGCAGGAGGCACGGACACACAAACCCGCCCCCCCCCCGAGACAGTTGTCTTGGGGATGTCAGGCCGGCGCGCTGGACCAGTTTTTGCCAGAGACAGGTGCGACAGGGAGGAGTAGTTTACAAAGACGTGCGCAGGATCTGGCCGCGCACTCGCGAGCCCGCGCTCTCCTCTGATCACTCTCGGATTTTTTTGTTGTTGTTGTTGTTGTTTTTGTTTCCAGTGGAACACGCAGTTGACCCGTGCAGCTGCACCTCTGCGCCCCGCAGGACAATCAGCGGTAAGTGACCCGGGCTGTCCGGGGGCCGGTGGTTCAGTGGGGGGGTGGGGGGTCTGGTGGTCCGGGCACAGGCTCCTTACGCGCCCCGGTGCTTTGTAGTGACTCCGATCAGCCGGAGGATTTTAGTTTGAGGGATTTTTGTTTGTTTGTTTAAACGAACCGAACCATCGAACACGGCACCACGCGCTCTGCGGTGGAACCTCCGCATGTCCTGGCTCCACGGCAGGTTTTCATTGTGTAATTTTTCCTATTTCATACTGCGTAGCTCGCAGCCACGCATGCAAACACGCAGGTTTGGGAACCTGGAGATGCGCCTCACCTCACTCCTCCACCCAGTGATTGGATAATGACACGACTCCGAGTCCCGGGTGGAAAATGGCTGACAGTTGTGTATTGATTAGGAATTTGCCACTCGGTCCAGTTATCATCTCTGGGCAGGTTTTAATCTGAAATGTGCAGCTCTCATTTCGAATCCAAATTGGAAAGCTGATATGGAAGTTGCAGAAACAAAGGCAGTGTGTCTTTGCCTCAGGGCCGGTCCAGTGTGTGTCTTTCCCACTTGTTTATTTGGGTGGTGGATCTATTTGTGTGTGTGTTCTACCTGCTGGGCCCCTGGTGTCCACCACCACCACCAGTGCTGCTGCCTCCAGGCTCTGCCATCCCTCCCTCTCCCTCTGCAGTAGCTGCGATCTCTACAGTACATCCAGCTGGTTGGTCGGCAGGATAGTGTCAGGATCGCATTCTTTTTTTCTTCCTTCTTCCTTGTCTTCTTGTGCGAGAACCCACCGAGCCTCAATGGCTGGCTCCTAAAGTTTCTCCATTTGGGAGCCACAGTGTTTTTGTTGTGGCCCCTGTTTCAAATTCAAATTGCCTTTCAGCTGCCTTTTGTCCAACACCGAGGTTTGTGGACTGGAAAGAGAGACAGAGAAGTAAGTGAAGTCCCCAAGGGTCAGAGATTTTCTATAATGAGCCCCAGTGTGTGTGTGAGGGAGAGAGAGAGAGAAGGGTAGAGGACAGGGAGAGAGAGGGAGAGCGAGGAAAAGGAACATCTGAAGAAAGCGAGACAGCTCTGGTTGTCCGGTGCGAGGGTAGAACAGCCAAGGGAATACCAGCACCTCCACTAACCCCTCTGTCACTCTGACTGTGTCACTTTGCCTCGGAGGCCAAGAGCCTCTTTAATTCCTCCTCCTCAGGGCTGTCACCTCCTCCTGACACTCAGGGAGCAAGGTTGCTGCCGCAGGTTCCGCTTTTTCCACGTACAGTAAATCCTTCTCCTCTGCAGCTACATCGGGGAGAGGGGCTGATGTACTGCGCCGGTTTCCGAGCCTCTCCACAGCAACAGAGGGGAAACACAGTAGTCGGTGACAGGCGTTTAGGAGAGGATACAAGAAGCTGAGTAGATTATTGTCTAATCATCTCAGTGTCGTTGCTTTGTTAGGCATGACGAGAAAGAAGCGGCGATCCCCGTTTCCCCTCACGTGTTCTGACATCCTCCTATAGGCCCGTCACACAGGCAGCAATTACGAGAGAGAGCGCTATCAGACGGAAGGAATTAGCAGACAACACAGGAATTGCACCTCTGATATGATCTCTGATCACGTTGTGCTGGGTCTAGTTTTCCTTTGAGTGGGAGCAAAGGACAAAAAGGCAACGTGAGGGTGGAAAGCAGAAGCATCGGATGCTTCAGTTCCCCTTTACTATAAATCACACTTACTACTCCAGAGTGTGTTATGCTTACACCATGTCCAGCAGGAGAGAGAGGAAAGAGCAAATTGAAGAGAGCCCTCGGAGCTAAGGCGGTGACGTATGCTTTCAATTTTTCAATAACCACAACAACGCTCTATGGTCGAGATTTAACTTTAGTAGTTCTGGAAAAGCCAATTTTGTTTTTGGCGATATTGAAAGAATTTATCATGAGCTTCTTCGAATGGGTTTAATTTCTTCCTGCTAGTGCTGGGGAGAGGCGATGAATGTTGTTTTTCAGTCAGCATGTAAATAACCAGGCTGTTGGAAGCTCCGCTCCTGCCAAAGGAGATGACTCAGTGGGGGGGTAAGGTAGCGCAGAGGATGATGTGAGGCAAACATAAGGAAGGCGATCGTAGCGACTGTGCCGAACACTACACGCGAGAATTGGTGAACCGCCGCTAACGGTAGTCAAAACAATTGCTCAGGCCTCATATCGGAGCAGGGTTTTTTTGTGTCAATGGAGACCTCTGATAACGAGGCTAATGTGTGCCCAGGAAACCAGGCGGGATGGCTCGTACCGTTCCAAGGTCCCAGTGCTGATGTCAGTCTTTGGCGCCGTACGCTCCCCTCCCCGAGTGCTTCTCCTCACAGCCTGACAAAGTGCTCGCCGGAGCTTGGCTAATCCTCGGCTAGCAGTGCCCAGTGATTTATTATAAAGTTAGTTAATTTGGGAGAGATCTGCAACATCCCACCGAACACGCACATCCTTGACAGATCCCCGCTGTCTTCACCTCAAACTGCCAATTAGGTTGAAGAGCTGTTTGAGTGACTGTGTGTGTGTGTGTGTGTGTGTGTGTTTATCACCCAGAGAAACACAAGGCAAATTGTTCATCACTTTGTGTCTGTTTGCCTTCCTGTCCTCATCGGACTTTTTGTGCATGTGTGTGAGTCAGTGTGTCTGTGCCCCCATACAAGTGTGATTCAGTGCCGTCCAGCCTCGGCTGAATGGGCGCCCTGTTTGTGCCTCGTTTCAGACGCCAACAGCCGCTCTGCACCCCTCGCGTTGGAGCAAGTGTTGGGACCCATATGCGCTGAAGTAACAGGTGCCTTTACACAGGGGCTTAATCCCTCTAACCCCGCCCCCCTCTGCTGCAGCCCGCTGAGGCCTTACATCACCTGCGGACCTGGCACTGCTCCAGGGTAGAAGAAATAATAATAAGAATAAGAATAAAATAAAAACTTTGTGTGTTGCACAGAATGGTGGTGAGGAGGGGGAATGTGGCCGGGATTATCCACAGTGATCATGTTTAATGTTGTTATCAACGTCAGAAGACACAACAAAGCCTGGGGACAGCAGCTCTGGTTCGGAGGGAAGCTCCCAAAGCAAAGCCAAAATAACCCAGTTGATGTCACTGGTGTTATAGCTGCCTGGAAATTGAGTTATAAATCGGATTTCTGTGGTTTGAGACAAAAAGAGGACTTCTGATGAATGACGCTATTGAGGTGCATTATGGGAAATGATCTGGTGTGCTTGGAGCTTGACCAACACAAAGCGCGCATCTCAGTTGTTGGGTTAGTCTTAATGTCACGTCCCATTTTAATGAAAGGCTTGGTGCTAAATATCTGTAAAACGAATGTGCTGCTTTTAAGTCATCTGCTCGCGTTCTCACTGATGTCAAACAGCGCAGGCTCTCACCACGGACATTGTTTACGTTACTGCGTTCCCCTTCACACAATAGAGATTAATGGACGTCCATTGCCCACAGCTGTAAAAATAGCTTCTGTAAAGTTTTCTAAAGAATGTGCCTTTCCAGTAACAGTCGCACTCTGCAGCATCAACACCCTGTCACCAGTCTATAATCAGGAGGGTTTTGTTGGTTGGGATTACGTCCAGTAAAAACTGCACATACCTCCAGAGGGAAGGGGGAGGTGTATTATTTCTTGAACCAACTTTTCAGTGACCCCTTAATTTATGTTTCTTTTTGGCAAATATGAGTCCCAGGAGGAAACTTGTAATTTCCCCAAATTACATATCTCTACTGCAGCGATTCCGTGCGTGGACACCTGCGTCCCTGACTCCTGCCAGCTTGTCCTTCTTGTGCTTCTCTGGGTTTTGTCCAAACTCGGGCAGATTGATTAGAAGTGAGCCTAGCTGTCACCATCTTCGTCAGTGTGCTCCGTGATTGACCGACTGGTAGAAATACTATTGAGCTGCCCGGCCTGTGGGGATTGTGTTCAACCTGGCGCCCCGGCCTTCTCTCATTCTTCCTCTCGCCTGGTTTCTCGCACATTTCTGCCTCCATACCACAGCTCCCCTCATTACCTCTCTGCTCCTGTGCCCCCCTCCTCCTCTGCTGTTGTCCTTCGCGTACTTCCCTCCTCCCCCCTTTTACTTTCCTCCGGACCTTGATGTCAAGGCCTCTCAGGCAGTGTGGTCTCTGTCTGCGGGCTGTGTGGGCAGGGACACTGCCCACTGGGACCCTGAATGGGACAAATTGACCGTAACAATGTTCCCACTTAGCATGTGGAGCTGGGAGAAAGAGAAGGTGAAAGGAAGGGCCCGATGATTGAGGTGCAGACCAGCCCCCCCTCCCCTCCCCACTCTGAGGAGAGAGAGGGAGACAGAGTGAGGAGAGAGAGGAGAGAGCAGGACCGCTCTTTGAAATGTATGAATCGAAGACTTTAAATTAAATCACACACCTCGTCTTCTTTAAATCCCCTCCTCACATATTCTCCCACTCTTGTGCAGACGCGCACGCACACACTTTGCTTGTTGTTATTTGCCCAAGGCTACTGTGAGGGGTTGCTATAGCAGCAGTATAAACACGTTTGCCTGTGACCCTGCAAGCCCTCATACACACACATTTGAAGGCTGTGATGCCTTCCAGGGGGGCTCGTCAAGATTGGCAGTTTGATCCACACTAAGGTGCTGCCGCTGCCTCACAAAGGGTCAAAGATCATCCAGCCCCCCATTAAAATGCAATAAGAGCTCCAGCCCAACAGGACCACCTCCGCCATTTAATCACACGCTGCTGTTCCCCCATCATCTGCTCTCTCCCTTTTATCTTTTAATCACTTGTTTTTCTTTTTACAGCCATGTCCTCCTCGCACTCTCTCTCTCCTCCGTCTGCTTCATGGCTCTCATGCACCCAGCGCTTCGCCACAGCAGCTTCGAGTAGATGAGGGAGTTCAAAGAGAGAAGCCTGATATAGTCAATAATAGGCACTCTTGCATTTTTCTTTGAAAACTCTCTCCGGTTGCTGTCATTGGCCGCCACAGGCTAGCCTCCTCTCCGGGTTTGTGGAGTGTATGATTTCAATATTTTTTTGTCTATGCCCTTTAACTGTGACAGAACGTCTTGGGGAAGTGGGAGCGGTATCGTGTTGTTTAAGCTTGAGGTGGCGCAGTATGACAAGAACAGAGAATGCGGCAGCTATCACCAAAGGCCAAGTGGCTGTTGAATAAAGATGCTTCCCGTTGGTAAAACTGGCATCCCATGTAGACCTATTGTGCTTTCCATTGGCACGGGGGGTTCTTGCGTTTGTGTCTTTCCTATATCTGAATAAAGTAGGCGCCAGGGTTTCTTCCATCCTCCGCGGCAGTGAGAAGCGAGAGACATTTCCATGGGTAAAAAAAAAAAAAAAAACAACCTCCATCCTGCTGGCAGCCGTCCATGAGTGATACTGTGGGAGACGGAATGAAAAGACAGACGTGACAGAGACAGACATTGACGTTTACTTCCTCGACACGACACAATGTAGCTGAATGCTTTTCACGGCCTGTTTGGTTGTCATTAAGTTGCATTCATATAGCTGCTCCTCCCCTTTTTCTCTTCCTCTCTCTCTCTCTCACACACACACACACACACTGATTCCCTGAGAAATTACTCTCGCTGGAACCATAGTTACTCCTTGCATAACACAAGGGGGGTTAAGGTTAGGATAGCTAATCTTCACCAAACCATAACATCAAAACGTGTCCATACCTTTGAGTTTAATGATCCACATTATGGGGACTATTTGTCCCCATAAAGAAGACAACTCTGTCTTCAAGAGAACAAGAGACTAATCAGTGACCATGGTCAGGAAGGGCCTGGACAGGCTCGTCCCATATACGTCACTGGAACAATGATTTGTGGATTTATTGCCTGACAGACGCACGCACACACACACACACACACACACGCACACACACACAATCAGAGCTAAGTAACAAGCCAGCGTCAACCCCAAAAGCCCACAGCAGCACATTCAGCACCAGCAGCGATTCTGCAATTATAATATTTTTCTTTCTCTGACATGATATAAATAGCAACACTTATTTCTTTTATAGCAGCTGCAGACAGAGCGCGTACACCACCTCGGTTTTATTTACCGCGGCAGGTTGCTGTGATAGCTGAGCAGATAACTAATAGGCCGCGGTTTAACCACCGTATGGGCCGAGACTTTGCGGAGAGGATACTGGTCACACACACATCCTGAATCATTTCCCTCATGTGCACAGCGTGAACCTGAAAAAACCCCACAACAATCATGCCCTGTGGGTCTGACTGGTATTATCATGCTGTTGTTTTATGGCTGATTCATTTCTGAGGGGAACTTCCAGCCCAAATGTCTCTATCCTGTAGTTTTACGGTCACAGAGAAGCTGCAAAAAGAAAATGAGAATGTGCTCATTTGGCATCGTCCGTCCCTGCTGGTGATGAAATTGTTTACTTCTGGAGCTGTGGCTTCAGCTGTTGTTGTTCTGGCCTCTGTTTATCTCCACCAGTGTTCTGCCTGTGACTGTAGTCTTTCTAAAAATAAAAAAATAAAATGTCTCAACAGTTTGCTGCCAAGCGGCCACTTGTTCCGCGCTTTGAGGTAATTAACAGCTTAATTCGTTCTGTGACCTGGGGGAGTCCGTCATGCTGAAAAAAACAAAAAGAATACTCTGGTTGGAAAAATCACTGCTGTTTGTAAAGTGGAGCGACGGAGCACAGACTGAGGTGGAAGCAAAGGGGATGAAGAGCCCTCGAGGAGGGTCACAGAGGCAGGGTTTGTGGGTGAAGCTGAATCGTGAGGTAATCAGGAAAAGTACTGAGGCGTCGGGCGGAGAGGAGGCCGCGAGCTGAGGGAAGGAAGGAGAGGTGGGAAATGGAGGGGTCTTGAGAGGGCGCGCGTTCGCCCTCGCTGTCAAAAAGTGGGTCCTCGAACGCACTCGCCCAAATGAACAGTTTAGAAGCGGCAATTAACGTACGGCCTCGCTGTGCGTCCGCTCATCTCCCGAGCATGTGTGCGTGCAATGAAATACTCACTCGCACAAACAATGAGGGGATCGCATGAAACCGCATGGAGCCAATGAGTGAGTGAGTGAGTGATGTGGCACGCTGAGAAGCTTGAATGTCAAGGTTACGGAACACACAAGAGGATGGTTTGAGGATGATTTTGGGTCTAGTTCATGAGAGACGAAATAAGGAAAGTAGGCAGACTGTGTTCCCCGAGGGTGAGAATCACAGACCCGGGACCCATCTGGTGGCAACAGGTCTAACGACAGCAGGTGGGATCCCGATCCAAGCGTGCGACGGCCAGGAAGACAGCCTCGGTCTCTCCTTGTCCAGGACCCCTGGAGACCCAGCCGGTCCACCAGCAATCTGTCCCCTGATACTGAATCACTGACAACGTGTTCAAACCGAACGTGGACGGCGGATTAAATGGAATTAGCGCTGCTGTCGGAGATGAGTGTACTGTGGTCGGCGCGCTGTGTACGGAGGAGTTATGAGGAAAAGACGGCGGATTCCAGCTTCTTCACAGCAAATCTGTTAATGCGCTGCATCGTGTCCCTCTCTGAATTCATTAACATTCATTTCACTTGACACAAGGGGAGGCAACAATGGCAGTCACAACCCAATAAGGCACAGAAGCAGGAAAATAATTGATATCCCACACACATAACAGCAACTTCAAAAAGCCTGTGTGCAGTTACAATGGAGCCGCTGATTGGCAAGTCCTCTGTGCCGGGGGTTTTTCGGTGGTTACCGTGCATTCAGAATGCCATAGCTAGCGTGATCTCAGGAGCTAGTGGGTCACTCGTATTTGCATGTAAATGTTTTTCGCCCCTTGGCTCGACTGGTGGGGCAATCAGAATGGCGCTCTGTCTGCATCGTTTAGAGAGAGGCTGCAGTGACTGACTGTGACATTCACAGCTCGGGCCGGGCCTCGCCGCTCGCTTTCATTCGCTTGTTTGCTCACATGTTTCGTTCTGTGGACGGGAGAAAGGCAAAAAGGCAAATTGTGTGTTTCGTTTTTTTTCCTCGTTCTTTGTAGCGTGGATGTGATATCGGGCCAGTTCATCTTTGAGCAGCCACATTGCAGCCTTCAATGGCTCCGTTGGCTCCAAACGTCCGTATCGGCCCATGCCATCCCACGTCCTCCCACCTCATCATCATCCAGCCCCGGAGCCCGAGCAGCGGCGGCCACCTCCGTCGTCCCGTGGCGCCACAGAGGTGGACACTCGTCAGGCTTTTTCATGCTCAGGCCGGCGTGACACACACACCTCCCACATGGCGATGATAGATGCGTGTGCAAGCCGCGACGGAGGAGTGTTTGTGCGTGACTCATGTAGCACATCCCCCGGTTTAGCAGTCTGTCAGGCATCTATCAGCCTCTGTCGTCAGATGATACATGGTCCTTCAGGTCTCTGAGCTCCACTATCGCGCGCTTCTGTGGCGGCTGAGCGAGGCGGGCAGATGGGAGGTCGGGGATAAGGAAACTGGGAATGGAATGAGTGATTGACTGAGTTGAGATGGGAGCTGGGGAAATTGATGACCTAGTTGAATTAGGACATTAATAACCAAATGTATGAGATGTGTTCATTGTGTGAATACGTCCATTTAAGTGACGTTATTTCGAACGTTTCCGTAAAGCCAGCCGCAGTGTCTGCAGACACGAACCTTTGGGGATGTCCACAGAATTGGGTCCAGACGTTTTCTTGTTCAAATTGCCTGTGTAACTTGTGTTTAGTCCTCACCCTGGCTTGCATCTTACGTCTTTGTCCGAGTGTTTGAGAATGTCTCCGTTGATTTGTTTCTATGTGTATGTGAAATCTAAACAAACACAGAGACTGAGTTTTCCTTTTCCGGTTTATACTGGTGTGTGTTTGATGTGACAAAACATCAGACATTACTCTAATCCTGCTCCTTGACATGTGAGCGCTTGGTTGATTTTATTACAATTATGGGATGTTACCGTATGATTTGGCTGCTCCGGGGTGAAAAGGAGACACTGGTTTGTTATTGTGTTCTTTGCTGTTGTTGCGTATTGTGGGCCCTTCTCAAAATAGCACAGGGGTGGTATCGTTCGGGATTAAGACATCTGCATATGGGCCTTTTGATGGGGCCAAAGCCTTGATTCAATTGTGGTTGTGCTGCAGCTTGTTGTTGATTGATTTAGACAAAACTCCTCAGTAATAAAAATCCCTTGATCACTGCAGCAGATGTGGGAGTTTTCAAAATCAGAGGCCATGAAGGGACAATCAATTTTAACAGGAGGGGCCAGTTACACGTCAACAGTGGTGTAGTGGCACTGCTGCCTCACAAGAAGGTTGTGGGTTCGATTCCCGGGCAGGGCCAGCAGGGCGTGTCTGTGTGGAGTTCTCCCCGTGCTCGCGTGGGTTTCCTCCCACAGTCCAAAGATGTCAGGTTCATGTCCGTAGGTGGGAATGGTTGTCTGCGTCCTAACTGAACTTACTCCTGCCATCCTGCCAGGTCCAGTGCAACCTGTCCTCATCGCCCTCCAGCCTGCATCGACATGCAGTTCACTTGTTGTCTGCTCCGGCTCCTCTAACCTTTTCAACAATTATCCGCTCACTTCTTATAAATAGCCTCTCTCGTTCCGTCTGTTTCATTTCAAAAAAACAGCCACGCTCTTTCCTCTGGCTCCGTGCAGCCGCAGCAGTACAGGGAAACTCAATCCTCAGTCTAAACTGGACCGATAAACAAGAGAGAGAGAGAGAGCCTGAGATATGAGGCATTTCAGGACGATGTAACAAGGGGGGAGCATTGACAAACTTTTTCCACTCACATGAGTTTTGGAGAGGATGGCAATAAAAGCCATGTTGGGGTTTCGGCCATAACAACGCAGATCATCACAGGAACATGAGAGCGATGAGTAAACTTTCAGTGCTGCCTTCCCAGCATGCTCCTGACTTGTAATGAAACTGGCTTTTTTTTCCCTGACGCAGTTTCTACGTTATTGATGACAGTGCGTATCTTTAATTGTGCAACCCCGAGGGAGGGGGGAGTGCTTTGTTACTGGAACACTGGTGAGCGCAGTTCCTGCCAAAAACTTAAAGATAGCAGTAATTCTTGAATGACGTTTTTTTTTTTGTTGTAGTTTTTATGACGTGCCTGACGGACGACGTCACTCCTCTCTGGTCGACATGGTCCTGTTAATTTAAAAAATGTCCTTCTCCGCTAATTCTCTCTCTGTTTTTGGACTGGGCCCGCTTCACCTGGCGGAGAGACTCCTCGCCGCTGTCATCAGCGCCATTAATGGCCACAACAAAGTGGCTTTGAAGCTCTGCAGGGCTCAGGCCGTAATAGGAGGACGGCACCAGGCTCCCGCCATAATGGATGGAAAACTCTAGGGCTCCACTGTTTGCTCCTTAGTTCATATTTCTGTCCCCTTTCATAAAAATCGGGTTCTAAAGACACCAGGACCAATTACTGCAGCATTCTTCTCCACCCTGATTGACTCGGACGCGTCTCAGACCAGGCTCTGACTTTAAAGGTGAACTCCACAAAGGCACCGGTGCACACCGCACAAACTGTACAGGCTAAATGACTGCACAGTGGCAAATGTGTCACAGAGAAAACCTCCCCCTCTGGAGCTATTTTCAAGTCAAAGGTAAAGACTGCCGAAAGCCTGGTATTTATTGCTGTCTCTTCTGTTAATTGGATGCATTATGTTCATTTCCTTTGCCGCTTTTCAAATTTTAATCAGTTGGTTAATTTGCTGCCTTGCAGGCTATAACCAGCTGGCTCCAAACACAGACGTTTTTCATGTCTTCATCTCGGTCTCTTCATCTTCACCGCGTGTGTGTGTGTCTCCATGGTTTCCTCCGCTTGTTTAGTCGTCGAGCGGGTCGGGTTGTGCGTGTGTGGGTGTGTGTGGACGGTACGTGTGTGGCCTTGCCTGTGAGCGAGGGCAGGGGGGGTAAGGTTAATATGACAGCGTCCTCCAGCCGGTGCCGTGTTAATAAGAGTACAAGTGGGATGAGGAGGATTTGTTGTGGCGGTTGCGTCCACAGTTGAAAAGGCCAAGATGCTGCGAGGAACCTTCATTAAAATAATAACGCTCATCAGTTTTAAAAGCTAGGATACTTCACATGCCTTCTATGGCATGTGACACACACACACACACACACCTCTCATGACCTCAGCCTCACTTCCTATTTATACATTTGCCACCTCCAAAAGTTAACAGAAAGGAACGAGCGGAAGCTGATTATGCTCGCCACAGTCACTTCTGCTTGTGTTTTACAGACCATAAGCTCAGCACTTCCCTGCCATTGTCAAGCTGGTTCCCTGGTGCTGATAAGGAGTAATTGCCAGCACGGCAGTTGACTTGTTTCTTCCTTGAGAGTTGCCATCCAGGCAGAAATGGGCTTTGAGACACTTTTTTTTTTTGTTCCCATGAAAAGTCTACATCCATATCTTTGTCTGGAGGTGGGGAGATTTCATTTGCATCTGATAATCCCTTTTCACTCCTGAAATTAGTTTCTCTCTCTTGAGGCTCACACGCAGAAGCAAAATTACAAATGAGCAAGGATTACAAATGTAAAAGTGTGAAACAGAACAGATAGGGAAATGAGTGGAAAGTATGTGCGTGTGTGTGTGTGTGTGCGAAGGAGACCTCTCGTCAGCAATCGAGGACTATTACCTCGACATTCACCTGACTGAAATGAATTGATTCCTGTACAGTGGAGTGGAGGAGGGGGAGTGGGAAGTGTGAAGTGGCAGCCGCTGGACTCTTTAGTCATCACACACACACACACACACACACACACACACAAAGAGCGTCTCATCATTAATGCACCTTAGCGCCATCGGCTACACCAGGCAGCGAGCCAAAGGTGATGCTCACCAGCGGCCTCTCTGGGCTGGGTTTGGAGCGCTAATGCTTGAGCCTCTGGCCAGTTTGGTATCACACATTAGTGCCCATGCAACTAATGAAAAGAGAGAGAGAGACAGAGAGAGAGAGAGAGGATGAGATACAAACACACACACAGCTGGCTGTAAAAGCAGCTCGGCGAACAAACACCAATGTTTTCTCTGAGGAGCTGATGTCTGGTTAGACTTAAGGCGTAGGAGTGCATGTATAAGCAGCGGTGTTAAATTTTAAAGCAGGGCCCTGTCCCCCAGCTGCTGCTGCTGTGTTTTTGGTGAACTAGTTTTTCTTCAAGTGCCAGGAGAAGCTCATGCGCTCACGGGAGCCTGGCTATAGACATGATCTGGATCTCCTTTATTCATAAACACTCGGACTCCTGCGTCAGAGGATATTGATTTGCCCGAAGTGGTTTGTTATTTAGGTTGCGTTATCAGGATGTGTTGTTATGGCTGTCAGACGCCTCGGTGGCCTCGCTCTGGAGCGATCGCGGCAGGGTCACTTTATTTCTTAAAGCTCTGCGACTCCTCGGCAGAGGCGGCGAGTGGTTCTCCCAACCAGGCCTCCTGAGATCAAACCCCAAGGACCTGGACTAATTTTTCCGCATCACACGGGCGCTCTCATTAATGTGACTGATCATCCACTTGGAGAGCGGGTTATGGTTACGAGCCAAGCGGCCAAAGTGTTTGCTGGCACACACGAGTGAAAAATGGGACTGCCCACTCATGTTGAGTCATTTGTGTCTTATATCATTCTGACGGCTGTGAACAGACCTCTGACTTCTCATTCTCTGTCAGAAATGAGTTTCCATCTTATTTAGATAGTGATTTAGTCGATGAGGTCGTGTTTGTGCGCGTCGTTGTGTCGGCGGTGAAATTAGAGACTGAGCTGAAGTTAAAGTTGTTTGTTTTTTAAAATCACGCTGTTAATTAACCTTTCTTTACTCCCAGGTGAATTGGGAGAACAACTTCATGAGCTGAATGTACTGCAAAAGAAAAATGGCTTAATACATTGTCATGGCGACAGGAGGTAAAGCGGGTTCGATCCTCGGATGCTGCACCATCTGTGTGCTTGAACCGGGCCGGCCAGTGTCTGGAGAGAGACATGGGAGTGGTAGACATGAGTGGAGAAGGACAGACAAGCAGACAGAAGGACAGGAAAGGACAGCACAACCGCCCCAGAGACATCACACCCTCCCAGCTCCAACCATGTGTTTCATTACAACTGGAACACGTCATAAATTGCCTGTTATTTCAGGAATACTAACACTTTGTGGCCCTCAGAATACTAAGACGGACGTTTCTGTTTGGTTTAGGGGTATTTTCTGATCAGCGGCTCCTCAAGGTGGACCTTGGATGTAGACTCCCACCGCTGGATCTGATCTGTCCTGTAGGCTTAATAAAGAACAGACCTCCCATCTGCTTAATTCACTTCTGGTCTTTATTTATAGTGCAGGGACACAGTAAGCAGCAAGAGTCACATTTGAAATTCAGATACCCAGTCCTGTGAAATGTGAAAGGAAGACAATGAAATGAACTGATTAACATAAAAAGGCAGTAACATTAATATCAATAGTTTAATGGAGTTTTTAGTGGGTTCCCTGAAACCAATGGTGTCGAACTTCAAACGTTTTATGGGAAGAGAACGGAGCAAAGTGGGTGAGGATCCCTCTCTAATGTACTGGTGCGTGTCAGTGTGTGAAATGCAAAGAGGCACTTTACCTGGACAGTGACAGAGACTCATGCTTCGGATGGACGAGATGATCGGCTCAGGCTCGACCACTGTGAGGCTGTTGGGATGTTTTATTTATAGTGTCAGAATAACGAGTGAATGGGTGGTTTACTAATAGGCAAACACAAAACCGTGTACTGCGAAATATCATTGCATAACTGTTGCCAACAGTCAGTGTTTTAATCCTGTTGTTGTCAATGTACCATGACCCTCTAAAATCTTGATTTGTTTATGATTCTAAAATGTTAAGAGGCGTCCCCAAAGGCCCTGACTCGACATCAGGGGTCCAGAGGTGGGGCTGAGGGCGGAGTTAGGACAGCACTTCTTCAATACAAGCAAGTCACATAGAAGCATGAGGTTGAGCATACAATACATATCAGGATATTTCTCATTATGTGGATGCTTCAGAGGTCTGTTTAAGGCCATGGATACGATATAAAGGTGCAGCAAGAATCTGGCCCACTTGTGCACACTTGGCTTATTCCCCTTTGTCTTCCCACAACTGACCTGACTGACGCTCCTGGCTAATCAGAAACAATTATCTGCATCGAGTCAAAAGAGGAAGTGAAGCAGGTGAAGCCCGAGGTCAGTGGAAGTTAATGAGTTGCAGTGGTTGATACTTGGCCACAGCGGAGCAGCTGAGCCACAGAGGCTACGTGCTTCTCCACGGGGCCTTCTGCACCGAGCTGACTAGAACAAGACACGACTTGAGAAGAATCAACACAGTGTTTGTCCCTCGATGAGTTTGGGTTTCTGTAGATGTCTCTGCTACACTGAGAGGAGAAAAAGACAGACAAGGAGCGAAGCTTTGAGAATAAACCTCCATTAAAGTAGAATTGAGAAGACATGTGGGCGATGAAAACAAGAGCAAAGGGGGGGGTGGCAAAGTTCCTGTTTGCATGTAATTGTGTGCACGCTCGCTCCCCCCTGTTGCCTTTGCAATTATCATCCCGAGACCAGGGTCTGTCTCCCTGCAGCTCGAGAGCTGGAGACACTTGGGTGGCTTGATGGAGCTGTGGCACCTAGCGGTGCACAGGCGGGGCCCAGGGACGCCACTTGGTTAATTAACCAAACAGACTGAAACAGATTCTCCGGGAACCAAGTGAACGTTTTCTCTCCCAGCTCCCACTTCCTCTCACTAGAGAGTCTCTGGAGAGAAAAGCTCCAACAGGTAGTTTCAGGCTGTTTGCTTTTGAGTCTTATCAGGGGGAGGGAGGGAGGGAGGGAGCAATTTCAGTATCATTTGTTGTTTTTTTTTTATTATAGAAATCGGCTCTAACTGGAGTCTACATTGATGTTATATCACCTCACTCGGCTGTTTTTCTCTCACTTATGGAGAACGCAGCAGGAGATTGTGCAGTAAAGTCTCATTCACAGTAATTGTATAATGTCCGGAAACGTTCAGGTGATGAGGAGGCTCATCACCAGCACTGGCTCGAAAACTCCTATTGTGCAGTCATCCTCGTGTGCCCTCCTGGATGTTTTACTCTGGGACTTGTGGGAAAAGCTTCAGCAGATGTCTGCTGCAACCGACTCTGACATTCATGGGCATTCTGCTCCATGCTATTTAACAGCGACTCCCCGCCGGCTTGCTCTGTCATATTTGCCCCCACAGGATTTAATTCCACTGAGAAACATGCCCGTGTGAATGCGTGCGCCCACGCTGTGCACGTGGTTGTGTGAGCAAGTCTTTTTATATGGAGCCGAACAAGAATGTTGATGAGTCTGCCGTAAATCTACGGTGTGGGGGCACTGGCAGACAAAACACGCTGGGTTCTTGTAAACCAGTGGTGGGAATGATTAACATCCGCACGGTCCCTGAACGAACCCCGACCGCTTCCTCGCCGCTTCCCCCGCCGCCTCATTTGTTCTCACTGTCAGTCCGGGGCCCTCGTTTTTGCTCGGAGGAAGAAGGTGGTGTGTAATTGTTTTAAAGGAAACACTTTGTCTCAATCGTTTTAGCATTTCTCTATCTTAATTACAATCTTCATCAAATCCTCTGCTCCTCCTCTTCTTATTCACACAGAGCCGTTAAAATTAGGAGCGTGATGCGCCCAAAAGATTCCTAATACGCAGCTTTTAGCTGTCTCTCTATCTCTGTCCCCCTTCTTTTGCCGACAGTGGTTTTTCTGGATATTTTCTAAACAGCATCCTGTGATTTTGGAGACAGATTACGCTCCGGCCACTGTGTGTGTGTATGTGTCAGTGCTCTGTCACTGCTGACTGCAGTACACAACCTGCAGAGTGCGCAGACATCCTATGACCCCTCATTTCGACACAATTTGCAGTCTTGGCCCCGTATACCGCCTGCCTCCCGTGCCCTGACATTTTAGCTTTGCCCTCCTGTTTGCCCTGTCCCATCTCATTATGAAGCTGCGTCCACTGCTGTCACAGCGGCTCTTTCACGCGGTCTAGCTTGCGTCCTCACCCCCGAGAAGTGGCTTCAGCTTTATGTGTTGTCATATATATATTTTTTTAAATCACTGCCTGCCCCTCCGCCCCACCCGCCCTCACCTCGTGCTTCATGCTGTCCGTCTCCTGCCTGCTGATAGAAACATTTCCCTCCATTAAGCCTCGTTGCGGTCGCTCTGCAAATTGGCCGCAGAGAAAAGTGCGTTGTTGATCATTCAGCTGCCGTGTCGGCACTAGTTTCCTGGCACCACCTTTTGCGCCCCTCTGATTAGGGGATTAGGTAACGATGCAACTTGAGCAAGGGCGTGCCACCCCTCATCCGTCCGTCAGTGCACGAGAGCCGTAACAGGATCTGCCGTCAAGTGACGTGTTGCTTTCTTGACGTGTCTCAGGTTGAGACCGCGAGGCCTTCGGAGGTAATCACCTGCAGAGCGAGGCTGAATCAAAATTAAATTCAGATCAAGTGCCCTCGAACGCTGGCGTGCTTGAATTTTTTATGCTTTCGCCTGCTACAGGTGGGACTGTTGCTGCGTATTGTCTCCTCTCTTCCTAACATGTTGCGTTTGCACTCATTTTGTTCTGTCATAACTCTCTGATTCTAAATGTCAGCGATGCGGCTGAGCAGTAAAAGCTGTTATTTCTGGCCCCTGCAGCAGGCCTCGGAAAACACACACACACACACTCACACACACCACACACACATAATGAGGGCAAATCAACACTTTGCAAATACAAATGTGCACAGGCGCACAAGCTACCACCAACCGTGAACAAGGGGAGCCAGCGTTCTGCTGGAACAAAGTTTTCTTTTTCCCTGTACTTGGCTTTTCTCCCTCTCAGCTGTTCATTAAAGTGGCATAAAAACAGAGGACAAAGTGGGTCCTCGGAGTCCCGACACTTGAATGGCTTGATTTCCATTTGGACATAAACATTGTGTCCTGGCCTGCCAAGTGGTGCGCGGACAGGCCGCGGCCCAGCTCCACCTCTGTGAGCAAAGCTACTGTACACATTGTTGACTGATTATGAGATACGCTCTGCATCCGACAGCTCCTGGTCCTTTCACTTCTCGTCTGTCACTGTGGGAGGACTCGCTTCAAAGAGCCGCTCTGAAAAACACATTTAAAAGGTGCAAGCCACTTCTTTAACGGCTACGCACACACGCGCAGACATCCAAATAGGTGTGTGTGTGTGTGTGTGTGTGTGTGTGTATATATATATATATATATATATATATATATATATATATATAGCTGCTCACTGCTCACAGCAAGCCTGAAGTGGATTAAGTCCACACAAAGTGGCAGACAGAGACGGAGGGACTAGGGAAGATGCTTCTATCCGACTTGACACCATGTCCCTTTACAAACACATCAGAGCATCTGCAGATGGCACCCTGCCCTCGCAGTGGGAGATGAAAGAGACTGGTAGAGGATGCTTCACCATACAGGACTCCTTCGCTCTCTCTCTCTCTCTCTCTCTCACACACACACACACACACCCTCACTGCCACTTAAGCCCCAGTGCAATTTACAGTGAAAATGAAAACACTCTGATGGCGGTAAGCATGACAGGGAGTGAGTGCTTTTAAGTGTGGGCCCTTTTCTTTATTAAACGCTCCTGGCTTGAGATGAAAGCGTCAGTGCTGCTATAATCTGAATTTCTGGATTTATCTGAGCTCATTCATAGCTCAACAATTTGCGTTTATGTGCACTTAGGTTGCATTAGCCCACACAGCCAGGTACTGACAACAAGCCTTTATATGGAAAATCAGATCAATTATAGACCAGTGTGTTGGATTAAGGGAGATCTATCGGCAGAATTTATGGATAATCACATAAAACTAGGAGCGTCATCTTCCACCGAGCGCCACCTGATTCTGCACTGACAAAACAAACCCTGCTTCCAGAGACGCCCTTTAGCTCATCTGAAGGCCGCCATGAAGTCCCGGACATGGAGACGTGAAGAGACTGGAACTGCACCGTCACCACTGGACGCAGTGCAGTTATGTTGACCCCCCCCCCCCCACTGCTTCCTTATGTATTATGGTGTTGTGTAGACGTCTTGACTGAGTTACTGTAAACTGGCACAGATATTTACAACATTCTTAACTCTGACCAGTAGGAGTTCTGGTCTCAGGAGACAGATTAGCCTGAATGCAGCATGACTGTAATGTTCTGTGTTTAAATCAAACGCTGCCCCCGCCCCCCTGCGATGATGCTGAAGGGGGATCTTTCTCACAGGCCTCAGTCGTTCTACTCAAACCTATCAGACGGCACCTTTGGTCCTAATCTGCCCACTTAGCTTGGGAACTGCTTTCTGCTCTGCCTCCCAGCAGTCCACCACATCTATGCTGCTCTTATGTTAAACTGTTTTACATGAGCTACCCTGATGCTGGAAGCCAATGAAAGATAGACGGAGGTTTCTCTGTTTCAGAGCTGTTGCGCTGTCAAATGTTTCTCTAAACGCTGAGACTTGAGGCTGCAGATAAAATCCTGCGCAGACCAAACGGCAACAATCAAACTGTCAGTTACATGAGCACATACCTCTGGTGCTAATATGGGTACATGACTCGGACGACTTGTGGTAACAGCACCAATCTAATAAAGCGGGATCGTGGAGCTTGTGCTGATCAAGTCAGGTTCTGCTCGGTGGGTTTCAGGAGGGGGCTGTGCTGTTGTTGGCTTTCTTACAAGTTTCAGAGGTGTAGGGACGGATGCCAAAGAAATACTAGAGAACTGCCAGAGGACGGTTGACGGGTGTTTAACAAAGTTCTCCAACACGTGTTTTATTTGGCCACACCACCCAACAATACATATGACTCCCATTTGTCCTGTTAACTTAATCTCCCTCGCCTTTCATTTCTCTCCTTCTTTCTCACACAAGTTTAGTGTCGCACCCTAAGGGCAGAGTAGTTTCTGATTAAGGAAACTGAATCAGCCTCCAACTGTCAGGGGTACAATAGGGACCAAACAGTATTACCAGGCTTCAGGATGGCCCACCTTTTCCTGGCCTTCCTCTGTAGCGCCAGTTTTTTTTTTTTTTTTTTTTTTTGTAGCGTCGTGAAACTTAAAGATATAAGTCTGGTTTGTGCTCGCGTGTTGGCGTGACGCAGACTGCTGTAGCCGACAGGTGAGCCAAGCTGTCGTGAGTACACTTGTGTCACTCTGCAGTTATACAGCCGGACCACTAGTTGGCGACGCAGCTGCCATGCTGGGATGTGTCTACTTCAAACAGTGGTGACTGAAACTGACTGGATCATGTTGGAACTGGAGCTAGCATGATTAAAATGACCTCAGTGCAGAAAGACGTGGAGAACATGGTGAGTACAACCAGTTAACTAGCCCACACCTGACCTAGCGGGAGTAGCTTTGGGAAATGTTGAAATATTTGGGTTTTGTTTGTTTTGCTTTGTTTTGCTTTGTTTGGCTGTTTTGCTTCGGCATGTTGGTTGGGGTATTTACTTCATTTTTAAAAAAAACACTACTTTTTGCTCATAATCAGTGAAAAGTTTGGGGTTTGACCCAAAGAACCAGAATGCCTGTTTGATTGTGTGTGGACAGAGGAGGAGGAGGAGGGTAGCTCTGTGTGTTTTACATGGCTGAGACATACATGTAGTTCCAAGCGGCGCAGTTGTTGCAGTCTGTCACCTTAACATGTAGATCTGTTTCTCTGGAGGCCGTCCTCAGATTACAGCGCAGGCCACGCTGTGCCGTACCTACGGCGAGTTATTTTCCTCACTAGCTCCTAAAAAATATAAAATAAATAGGAACTAAATGTAACTTTCATTCACAAGAGCGGTGGAAAGCATTCGTCTCTGAGGAGCTGGCCCCAGCAGATGGTGTGTTCGTCTCACAGCCATCAGAGGCAGTTTATTTAGCTGTTGGTCACGCTGTAGGACATGGAGGACCTCAATCTCTCCTGTCTCCAACTACCATGACCTGCCACCGCTCCGGCCTGAGAAGGCCCAAATGGAAACTCGGGGAGGAGCTGCCTCACTGTCACTGCAGTGGAGCGTTGGGTAAACAGGGGTCAAAGGTCATGTTTACACAGCAAATCCTCCATTTCCCTCATGTCATGTCAAACAGAAGACACATGGCAGCCAGGACGACGGAGACGCTTGACTCGATGCGGCATCGTGTTGGCTTTGCTTTTTCGGTCGGCTCGACTCTGCTCTCATCACATTTCGCAAACATGCACACACGCCTCATATCAAATTGCTTTGTCATAAAAATCAGCACAGACCGGAGCAAAATGTAATATTAGCATTTAAATAGAGTGGTCTTTGGGGGATTCACAAGATTTCTCTGCAAACATTTTCAAAGGCTTTTCTTGGTTATGGAAGCAGAGAAATGACCCATAATGTCGTCTCTCTGGTTTGATTAAGAACTGTCACCATTGATTTCCGTGCTGGTTCTGTCTTCATCCTCCAAATCTGTCACTCCTTCTTGTCGATCTCATTCTGGCTCAGCTCATGCTCCCCCAGCTCACTGAAAATACCGTAACACTGTAGGCTATTGTTCGTGGTCTGCTCTCGGTGTTTTGGCACGAGCAGATGTTTGGATTCAGCTGCCCCCTCTGACGAATGCTGAAAATGTGCAGGCGGCTTCAAGCAGACGCTCGGCAGTGGTTTTAAGAAGTCAAGGGAGAAACTACTTCTTCACCGCAAAGCAGTTTCTGAACTGAGCAGTGGAGATCACAGAGCACAGACATGCACGGCCTGCACTGTCAGGCTCTCTGAGCACTACAGAGGTGCCACATCATACAACACTGAAATGGATTTTTCTAATCCTCCATTCAGGTTAAGAAAAGGGAAGTGCTTTATTTGTGTTATCATGTCAATGATGCAGTATTGTTCTGAGTTCTGAGGACGCAGCAGTAGATCGTCCAGGATTTAACGAATACCTTCCGCTGTGGAAATCTGTTTCACATCGACAGCGTCGTCGACCTGATCAACAAAATCTCTTGAACATAAATATGAAGTTGAGCTCTTTTTGGCTACACAACACAGAGAGAGCTCGAGGAGAGAGCGAATAGAGTGAAGCGAGCAGAGGAGATGATGTTGGGCCAAAGTGGTCGGCACGAGTCACACAGATCAATGTCAGATCACTGACCTCCTGCGGCTGTTTGAGTGACTTTTGCTTCATTAAATCCATAATTTCCCTTTGTGTGTGTGTGTGTGTGTTGGTCGGCTTCTGCTTTGTTGCATGCGGGGAGGTGATGGGAGGTTGCTGTTAATGAGGGAGACGGCATCAGGATATGAGAGTAAAGAGAGCAAGGAAAAGCTGAAGTTTTTCCAGCCAGCATCTTGATGCAGACGCCCTCCTCCCACTGACTATCCTATTCCCTTCTTCCAAACTGAAGAGGAGGGCTGCAGGCACAACAAGCAGACAGGCGTTTGATCTACAGGATGATGGTTAACAATTCCCCCTCCCTCCCTCTCTCTCACTGTCTCTCTTTTATAGCCATAGCATGTCCTCCGCAGATATTCCCCTAATCATAGTCTAGCCAAGCAATAACACAACCCTGCACCTTTCTTTTTATTTCTCTCTCTCTCTGGCTGTCTTTCTCTCTGTCCGCGTCTCGTCAGAATTTATGCCACCCTCGCTCATATCCCTCGTACTTCGTGTCCTTCATGCAGCGACTCTTGGGCGGAGTAAACACAAGTTGTCACATAATTCATCCCCCTCGCTGCTGCCGAAGCGACGCCGCATGCCGCCGACATGCTCAGCGTCAGGCGTGGAGCCTGAGCGACGGCTGGAAGGCAGGTGGAGGCTTGGGTGGCAAATGAAAGGGATTTGGCGTCTGTGAGAAAAGAGAAATTTGAAACTTGCCCAGTCGCTTCAGGGTGTAAATGACATCATATATCTCTTTTTATTTTGCTGAGATTTAGGAAGTCGTGTGTTGTTTTTTCTTAAATTAGTAAAAAAAAAAAAAAGAAAGAAAGAAAAACGTGGGCTTACATTTTAATGCAACTTGGTTTGATTGGATTAGACAGAATTTGAGTGGAATCCCATTATGGAATGAGACCTTGCTAACCATCACAGAGCTTCCTTTATTTATCGATTTTGATTTTATATTATGTCTGTACACAGATTCAGCCCACGTGAGCAGGCTCAGTGGATAATGTATGATATCTGCTGGCTTTGCCCCCAATTAGCCAAGTTTCCTGTGAATCTGCTTTTCTTTGTGATGGAAAGGATTTTAAACAGAAAATGTCGCTGGAGGACTGTCAGGGTTTCAGAGGGCCGGAGGCTATTTAAGAAATACTGACCCAGGTCACATGCTCACAAATGAAATAAAAAAAACAAACAAAAAATCCACCATGATGTAAATATGAAGAAATTAAAGTGGACCGTTGAGCTTTGACTTGTTTTCTCTGTCACAGCTTTTTGTCGTCACAGTTACAACATCAGTGCTTCGGGTTCCGCTTGAGTGAAATAAATAAACTGACAAAGAAAATTAATTATTGATTCAGCGCCGTTTATTTGGAGATTACCAGGCTGAGTAACGCGGCCACATTAACATTAACATTAACTGGTTCGCTTTCCATTCACCACAATAAAAAACAGGTTAGCACTGTCGGGATTCAAGCAGGATAGCGGGGGATTATAGGGGATGGTGTGCTTTCCTCTTCAGTCTCTCTCTCTCGTGCACCTCTCCCCTCGGTTCTTGTGTATGCTGTGAGCGTGTTGTGTGGACCCAGCAAAGCCCCTGGTACCATGGAGCAGCGCATCGCTCTGTATTTCTTATATATCTATCAACGAGTAGGACTGAGGGAAAGTTAAGCACGCAGTCTATTTGAGATGGCTAGAAACGTTCGAATCACCTCCCAACAAGCAGTCAGCTTCGAAATAAATACACGAATAAAGACGTTTAAGAATTCCTAGTTTTAGAGTTATAACCCATGTCTTCACCTCAAAAACCCCAGAAGGTCAGTTTCCCTGGCAGAATCAGTGCATGTGACATTTCTGCTCTTCTTCTGTGGATCAAGTGAGAAAGACATAATGTGATATTTTAAGAGGTTCAGAGTGGAGGAGCTGCAGGGAAATGTCTTTAACTTTGGACAGAGACAGGAGAACAGTTTCCAGTGTTTGTGCTAAACTAAGCTTCAGGTGCTGCAGGTTCGCCCGTTCGATCCTCTTGTGTAACTCTCAGTAAGACACAGCAATGAGCGTGTTTTTGAAAATGTCCAAATATTCCCAGACACTTTTGAAACTCAATGTGTAGAGATACTGAATGTTGTCCTAAAAAAGCTGTACTTTGCGTCAAGTGCTGAAATCCAGTGGGGAATAAACATGTATTTGAATTAGAGTTATTTTAAAGTGAGAGGAGTTTGACCCATTTAACATACAGCCATTAAATACATTGAAAAAGATGATGTATGCTCTTAGAGCCTGTGATGAGGATATCAGCGATAATATGGAAACTCAAAAACCTGCTCAATCACCCACACAAGCGAATGGAGATCATAGAATTAAAAAGACACCTGCACGCCCACGCAGACACACAGTGTAAGAGGTTTAATTTCAACATTAATTCCTGGCTGTGTTTGACAGCGCCTGACTTTAATCAAATCAAATATTTTCACCATCCACAAAATGGAGGGGAGGGAGGAGGGAGGGAGGGAGGGAGCCCAATCTTTGAGTCTCTTTAATACACCGCCATTGATTTCCTGATATTTCATTTGCTCTCAGTCAATAGGGAGACACAGTGGTCAACAGGGGATAAAGTTGGACAACTGAAAAGGCCCCAAACATTTAAATGTTATTGTCTCAATCAGATGCTTATTGATTAGCTGCATCCGCCCAAGGGGGAGTTTATTTGAATGCTGGCACACAGGGTCGCCCTCTTGGCACCACTTTTTTTTTTTGAGGATTTTCTGGCTGATACAGGAGCCAAGAAAAGCAGAAATAGTGCTTGGATATAGCGAAGCCGACCTGGTTTCGGGGATAAGAAACAGGCAGCGGTAGGTGAAGTGACAGGTTGGGTAGTTAATAAGACACAGTGTGGTACGAGGCACGGTTTGCCGACAGGACCGTGGAGCACATACGAGCTACAAGAGATGGAGGTAATGTTTCACACAAAGTGATATGTAGATTGGGAGCTGAGGAGCTGGTGCACACACACACACACACACGCACGCCGCTCCCCCGTTTAAAGTTAAAACAGTGGAAAGAGGATAGAGGATAAAACCTCCAGAGAGGAGCCGTGAAGGTGCTGCTGATACGCCACAATCTGCTTTCACCTTCCTCTCAGTTTAACCCCGGCCCACCTCTTCGCTCCGCTTTGTTCTTCCTGTGTCTCTCCTCTTTATGCAGCCCTTTCACAGCCACTCCTCCTTCTTTCATCTCCCTGCCTCCTCATAGTTCTGTCTAACTTTCCCATACTTTGCAAACTTTGGCAGAAACCCCCCCCCTCCAGAGCCGCTAACTGACTCTGGCATTTATGTTTTCACAACCCTCTCCAGAAAGTTTCAGGAAAATGTCCAGAGTTCAGTGCACGCCTGACGGCAGCTCGCGGCTTTAAGCAGGCCGCAAGTATTGTAGCGAGCGAGGCCCAGTAATCCCCCGGCAACCGGACTTTGATGCCGTGAAGTCTTTTCTTCCGTAACCTAAGCAACAGTTTGTGATCTGGCAGACAAAAGAGGAGTTGGGATCATATTGCGATGAAATATGTGTTTAAACAACCGCATTCCTCAACTGTTGAAGATCCAGGCGGGTGGGTATGTTTATGGCCCGAGGACTGAGTCATTCCTTTTTTTTTTCCATTGTGCAATTTTAGCCGATCACACAAAAGTGCTGCAATGGATTTGGTGGAGTAATTTGACCTCTGTCAGATAGCGTAGCCCTGGGCCCTGCAGTTGCTTTACTAGCTAGTGTAGTTTACCTTAGAACAAAGTAAGCCGGGCCTAAGCCAGCTGGTAACATGATCTGCCCTGCAATGATTCCCAGGCATCTCGGGGTCACACACACCAACGAGTCTCTCAAAGATGATCCGGCATCAGAGAGGTCCTCTCCCTCACCACTGGCTAAAAAAGAGAAACCTGATCCCACACACACACACACACACTTACGTGTCCCCTCGGTTGGGTACGAGAGTGTGAGAGGGACAAGGCTGAGTTAAGTGTAAGACCCTGTGAGAGAGAGAGTGTGTGTGTGTGTGTGTTGTGATCGATTAGTATTTGATCCCTGCCAGTCGCTGCTCTCCTGTGTCTCCCTCCAGGCTCCATATTGACCTTCTCTGACTGTTCGTCTCCTCACACACACTCACACACACACGCACACACACACACACACACACGCTAGGCATCAGCGTTGCCTCTTGGCACGACTGTGACAACTTAACCTTGATGGAGATAGTGTGAGACGGCGTGGGGGGCGTTAAGGGCAGGAAAAAAAAGACAAAAGAACAGAAAAAAAAGAAAGAATAGATGAGAGGATTTGGCTTTGGGCATGTGACGGAAGACAAATGCAGTGACTCAATAGGTCCATTATGGGATGGGGGGGGGTGGCAAAGACGAGGCTTTGAGACGACGTGAATAGATGTAGGGAAGCATAGTTAGATGAGGCAATCTGCCTAACCAGCTTACCGCTCCTGGCCCTGTTCCACTCTCCATCCCCTCACACTGTCAGCGCGTGGTCCGACGCGCTTCCATAGCAGGCTTTATCGTTAACTGTGCCAAGTGTGCATTAGCTGTCGGCCCTAATATTGTTATTAAGTAAATTCTTGAGTCGTCTTACATTCCCGTGGACCGCTATCTGTGACTCGGGTCAGAGGATTGAAAGTAATCTTCAGCGTTTCGTTAGTCTCCGTATTTCTAGCATGTTCCCTCCACTTCTCAGCTCCCTTTTATCTCGGCCAGCCCCTCTGTGCCCTGCTCCTCTTGGTCTGTGTTCATATTCTGCTCCCGTCTCACCCTTTTTCTCTCTGTCTCCTGCGTGTGTGACCTGGGCTCTCTTCATTTGTGCTTCCTCTCATCTCTGTAACTGTTAAGTCTTGTTTTATAGTTCCATTTGCTGGCTGGCCCAGCCGCTGTAATAGAATTGCTCCTTCCTACATGGACAACAGTTTCCAGGGTAACAGAGAGAAGGCCACAGAGTGCAGCGTGGTGTAGTCAATTTTATCAACAGAATGTTTTGGCCCATTTCTGATGCGCGAGGCCTCGCTTCGCTGGCAACCTGAAACTTTCAGATGAAAATGTGGGAAAAAAAAAAAAAATCATTATTGCCGGTTTCCATTAACGTGATTGAATTTATATTTGCAGAATGAGATAAGTGTTAGCGGCTCATTGTGGAGGTTGAGCAGGTGATGCAAGTCGATTGTCACAAGTAACCCTGACTGGCATTTGAAAGAAGGAATGAGCCGGCATGCCTCGCAGCCATTCACTGGCATTTCACTAATCACTACATCTCATCTTTTATTACCTTGGAAAGTCATTCTCCTCTCGGGTGCTGGCACCACAGATGTTTCCACCGCCTGCAGTACTGGACATTTTGTCAGTGGCAGAATAGACGAGAACAGACAGCCCACAATATTACTGTCAGTAATATTTTTGCTCCAGGGAATTAATGTTCGAGCGCAGGATGGCAACAAACTCTCACAGGTCTGCAAAACCACATTATGAAAATAGTCATCCGTCAAATCTTTGTCACCTCTAGAAGAACTAGAAGACGGAATCACTGGGTAAAGACCACATTTTCAGTGTTTCAGCTTTGCAGGAATCGTAAAGTTAAAGCAATAAACCAGGATATTATTTGATTTTTACTGGGTCGAGCCATAATCAGAGATGAGGCTCAACTAATTTAGGATTTAGTAATTGTACCTCAGTGTCGTAACATTACACACAATTTTCTTCAACCATAAATCGTAAGGAGGGGAGAGCATGGAGACCTGGTTTTTAATCATTTTTTATTTCTGTCTGCACCCTTACAAAGAAAGAGCTATCTGCTCAATTTAAGCTGAATCCTGCCTCCTTGTTCAGGATGGTAAAATCTTTATGGATGGTCAACGTAGGTAAGACTTCTGTCAGTTCGGCTGATAGTCACTGTGACAGACGGACGGTCAGTGTGAGGGAGAAGGAGAGGGAGAGAGGGACAGTGAGGCAAGCAGTGCCGGCCTCCTGCTGTTCTCGATGCCGTTTGGTTTCAATTTGTGATGTTGTTGTCGGCAGTAACTGCCGGAGGTTCAGCTGCACTCACAGACTCTCTATAGGCACACAGTCATCCCTCTCATGGAGGATGGCTGAGACGGGATGGCAGAATTGACAGCCTTTTTAAGACGAATTGTTTTTTTTTTTTTGCTTATTTAGTTTTAAAACTGCAAACAACTTTCTTTCTGACACCTGACAACTGTTGCCAGACAAAACCTAAACAACTGTGAATCCGTCCTGCACGAGCTGACTGGGCCATGGTGTGTGTGTGTGTGTGTTTTTAAGTGTATTTTATACAAATGCAGTCGCAGAATACTAAGTCAGTATCTGTCAGTTACATTTCAAAAATCTGAAATTTTTAAAGTAAATATCAACTGACACTAAAAGTTCAGCACAAGTTCAAGTAGTTTCCTCTGTGTTTGGAGGAAGGAGACTGTTCAGTGTAGTTTACAGTGTCACAAGAACCTCACGTTATGAGTGAAGAATACACCTCATCTTATAGATGGCGTAGGGGACAACGTCAAGTAGAGAAGAATTGTATTGTAAGCATTTAAAATCCTAAAATAATATGAAAATTCTATATGATCAGTCAATGCTTATATGAAATGAGACAGTGACTGTCCACTGATGGGAGACTCTGGCTGTCCAAAGAGACTCATACAAGCAGACATCACCGCTATAATCAGATGGGGATCGTGTTTGCTGGCCACCTCTCGGGTGCCAACACATCCCCCTGTGTTATTCCTGCCTACTGTAATGGCATTATGTTTCTATAAAAGGGGATGAGACGAGAGAGCAATAGTGTAACTTTGTGGGCAGGCCTGACCACTGTAACGAGTGAGAGATGTTTAAAAGACAGGGTGTGTGTGTGTGTGTGAGTGTGTGTCCGCATAGCAGTGCAGTGTGGGGCAACAGAGAGAGTGAGACCGAGAGAGGCAGCATGGCTATATTTAGTCTGACCTGAGTGCCCATGAGTAGAGGAAGGCCGGGCCGAGAGACAGGTGCAGCGACTGGTCATTATGGAAGAACACAAGAGTCTTGCAGTCAGTGGCTGATAATGGGGCCTCGTCTGACAACTACCTATAGTCCCACCTCACTGCCTATATTTAGCTCTGATTTTGAGCCCGGGAGTCGGGCTACACGTTTGTGTTCGTGTGAGTGTAAGCGCGCGAGCGTGTGCTGGGACTCGAGCATGGGCGCGTGGGCGGCGATTGGACACGGGCACGGTTGTCTCTAGGGAGACTTACATCTGTTTGAAGACGGCGCGGCGCTTTAGCAGTGTTTGCTCAGGCGACGCGGCCAATCAGGGGAGCGTTTCTGACCTGCAGGGCGAACGTGTCTGTAAGCATTACACCAGCTTGAGCTGCCTTGCAGTTTGTGATATCTTCGTAACATGTGCCGGTCTGTGTAAGCATGAGCTACGCATGTCTGCGCAGCACCGCCCGACACGCTACTGATGTTACACTACGGTGATAGTGTTTCACAGTCTGAGAAATGTCTCAAGGTTGACGTGTCCAACATCAGAACAATTTGGAACGGCTTCAGTTTTGTTTCACTTGGAATAAAAAAAAGTGTTCAGATAGAAATCTGACAAGGGATGGGAGCACACTGTGTGCATGTGGATCTACCCTGTCTCTGCCTGTATGTTCTGACCCACACTGCTCGTCTTCTCAGTTCACAACAAAGATCGGTTGGCATGTAAGAGGAGTCCATCATTTCTATGTATCCTCTGCCTGTCTGAGAGGACCCAGCACCCTGAGGGAGAGAGTAGGGGGAAAAAAACAGGAACATGTCTAAGTTTCAGTTCTGCTCAGCCTTGGACCGCTCTCGGAGACAGAAATGCTGTGTCACCAAACTGAACATAATAAAATGACATTGCTGTAACTTTCTAAAGTTGAGTCTTGTGGATTTCCAACTGCAAGGACGTTTTCTTAAAAAGGGTTTGTCAAGTTGGAACAGTTTTCTGAAAAGGTCCACGCCACCATCAAGCCTGTGAGTAGCTTGGATTGCTATTATTATTATGTCTTCACTTCGTGCAAACACCAAAGAGCAGTTTCTGTTTTGCTGGTGCTTCGATTGACAACCTCATGGTCCAGTGGAGGGATTTGTTGCGATGACCTGAAGGTCGCGAGGCAAACTCAGTAACCCAGGTCAAGAAATATCTCAGCACACTATCCCCCCATCTAGCCAGCCAGGCTAAAGCTATGCTAACTCTCGAAACCTTAATAAGATAAATTGTGTAAATAATGGATTGCTGAATAAATGGATGATGGATGGACAGACTGTTGTGTGTCTCGTTGTCTTCAGACGGAGTTGCATATTCAACATGATGCAACTGAATCTGAATTCGAACACTTTTTAGATGTTTACTGTAAATTAAGGAGAGATAATAAAGCGGTCAAATCAAACTGAAAGCTGTAAGGCGTCCTGCTTCATTGTGTCAATAACACTGCCCTGAATGGGAGTCAGTCAGGTTACAGTTTGGCACCCAAGTGTGAAAACAGAACTCGAGCCCCTGCACACTTTCGGTAATCCAAGGCGAGAAAGCCGATAGCCCCCGATAACTATAACATATTGGCTCTGTCATAATGAAATAATACCAGCTGCTCCATTTGCAAACACAACACAGAGCCAAGAAGTGAGTAAACTAAAACTGAAGCTGTTTTTGATTTCTCACAGAGACAGACCAGTGTTTTTACAGTGGAGATTAGAAAATGTGTTATTGATGGACTCACTGGATTGATTCGTGCAGTTTTCTGTTTTCTTGCGAAAACAGCGAATGAGTCAGTTGGAAACACTGCACCTCACAGGAGATACCGTTTTATCTGGCCCGGCCTTTTGGCTGCAGATTGCAACAGATGAAAAATGTTTTATTCACAGTTCATGGCAGCGCTCTGCTAACTTGCCTTTGTGCTTGCGAGAGAGGAATTTGTTGGAGTCGTGCTGTGTTTACTGTTGCTAGGTGAAGCTTCATAATTTAGGCGCAGGGTTTACCAATGACCTTTGGTTGACTCATAAATTGCCAGCTGGACCCTTCACCTCGGCCCCATGGAGTCCGCCTTAGATCTCACGGGGAATGCACCATTTAAACCATTAGAGTGTAATCGGAGAGTACTGGGCATGTTGTGTGGACGATGGTGTTGGGAGGCAGTCCGAGCTTCTGTATCTGTCTTCTATTTCAGATCAGAAAACCAAGGTCACCGTCATTTGAGCAGTTAGAGCATTAAGACACTTTGCATTCTGGGTAAAGGGAGATTCAAAATGACGGGGGGGAGGGTTGTGGCGGCCTCGACTCGAGGAGAGGCGGTGAATGAGACAGAAATAGGGAGAGGTAGGAGGTGGCTGGGGGAATTTGGGGATATGGAGGCTTGTAGAGCTCTGACCTGCCTGAGGCAACGAGAGAGAGATGGAACAGGGCCAAGATGGTAGAGGGAAGGAAGAGGTGTGTCAGTGAGAGTTTTTAATTTAATCTCTGGTCACTGAATTGAAAGTAGCAGCGCCTGGCAGTGTGGAAAGAAACTCAAAAAAAAAAAAAAAAACTTTAAAGTGAATAAAAAAGTATCTAGTTTGGTGTAGCTCTGGTTCCTGCTCCTTCCTGACACTTTTTGTCTATGGTAACTTAGCTTGTGTGTGATCTGAGCTGAAGAAGCATGAATATGTATGAGTCAAGTATTTTTTGAGAGCGCCGGCTTCCCGTCACATTAGCGCATTCTCTTCGAACATATTTTCTTTTTTTTGTCTGAGGGAAAGGGAGCGAGGAGCCAAAAAGAGGCGATGGCGCAAAGGCTGCAGGCAAGAGCCTATAGGATCAGGGGAAGTATATCACAAAAGGCCTGTGTGAATAGTAAAAGAAGGGAGAGCTGGCGCTGGAATGCATGCGCAAATTCTCAAAGCAACGTAGTAATGAACTTTAGCCCGATGAAACCACCCTGGAGCTTTGCGTTATAAAAAATTCTTTAACAACCAGCAGGGAAAACAAGTAAATCCTATAATTTGTTTGTGGGCAGCCTAATGCACTATTAAAATCCCTTTAAATTAAATAAATAGATACATCTGTTGGTTTAACAAACGTAAGAGACCAATTAATGGAGTGCAGTGCTGGAGTTTATTTAGTCCGTGCATGTTAGTGCATGTGTTTGTTTCTGTTTACCTTATTGATTTAAGGCCCTCCGGTGGTGGCAATCAAGATTTAAGCTCACTATTGATTTCTTTATGTAAATCTTTCCGCACACGCTCCTGTGCACAGACAAACAACCCAGCGCACGCTCCCTCCTCCCCTCTTCACAGATGAGTCTCCGTTAGCGGCGAGCACCAGCGGCTGTGTCCAAACACGATGCGCTGTCCCACTTTTCTCGCCCGCGGCCTCGGGCTCGGCGGCCAGCTGCCTCAGCGCCCGTTTATCATCCGGCATTAGGCCGAGGTAGGTAGGCAGACGGGTCAATCCGCCCACAAATGGACCGATTTTAGAGACAGCTGCGGCCCATCCACGGAAACTACACCCCTGCTGCTACGAGGAGTTTACCTGCTTGAGTTTAAGAGCCCTCGACGGGAACACACTTTCTTTCTTCTCAAATCAATCACATTTTCTCTCGATATCATTGACCCGTGTTTGCAGCCACTCTTCTCTCTTTCTCTGTTTTCTGAGTTTCCTGCGAGCCAATACAAGTTGGAGCACTCTAATAGGCAGATGAAAAGGGAAAGAACGAAGCGTGTGATGTGATGGAGATGAGAGGGAGATGATGAAATGGGGATAGATTGGATGTGGATGGGAGCCACAGGTGTCAGGTCTCATCCTCCCCTCCCTCATGCGCAAACCTTTTTTTTTTTAAATCCTCTTTTGCAAATCCCACATCTCTCTGCCTCTCGTTCCATCGTTTTCTTTTTACTCCTCACTGTCTCTTTTCTCACTTTCCCTCCACTGCCTGCTGCTGTCTCTCTCTGTCACTCCTCTCCTCCTCCCGTCTTCTATATAGGACGTGGTGTGGCGCAGCGCTTGGATAATTAGCAGTTGTTCATTAATTATGAACGAGAGCGGGTTCTGTGGGAACCAGTGAGTGGGCCTCTCGCGGAGACTCATCAATTAAACAACAGAGATTCGCAGCCTTTTGATTAAAGATAAAGAGGAAATCGGATGATCAATAGAGATGTGTTAGAGACTGGCAGAACAGATGAACAAAATGCAAGGAAGGAACGACAGAGAGAGAGAGAGAGAGAGAGACCGTCAGAGACGCAGATGAGAGGAGGGAGAGGCAGCACCGCCAACGCACGGCTCCCACTGCGATGAGGTTCATGTGACAGCATTCAGGAGCGACTGTGGAATGTGTGTGTTGGCGTGTGAACATTTCATGTGACATGGGCAGCGCGGTGGGAAAGCATCGGTCTGCATCAGCCGTTGTGCTGCCCACATAGACCGATGCTTGGACCGAAGCCACGGTGCCAAAGCCCGCTGTCTCCTCACTCTCCTCTTCCTCCTCCTCTTTTGTTCCCACCCACCTTCCTCCCCCACGCTTTCTCTCCTCTTTCCCGTCTGTTGCACCTCATCTTTTCCCACCTCCCCTCCCTCTCTGCTACTTGCCTTCACTGCGGTCAGTTGCTCAACACGTCTTACCCCCCCACCGCCCTCCACCCCCCATCTGCTGGGTCCTGTGTCTCATTTTTGTCCCGCAGGAGCGATTTAGAGGTCTAACCCGCTTTCAAGTAATTTTATTAATGCACACAGGGGTGATTATACAAAGGGCTCAGCTTTGGCAGCATGGAATGGAACCGCTCCGGAGCTCGAATCCTGTTGGTGCAGACGATGTCACACACTCAGCGACAGGCACAGGCACCAGGACACCTCCTTACAGCCCAGGGATTACACACACTCACACACACACACACACACACACACATCTTCTGTCTCTGAGCATATGGGCTTTTTGCGCAGCCTCCCACATGTTCCCCCACTCAGCAGCCTTGAAGTTCAGGCCAACTGAGCAGTGAAAGGCCTGATGGTCCGCCTGTGATCACGCTGTTGACGCCATGTCTGATTACACTTTTACACCGCGCGTCGTTGCTAGGCTGCTGTCCAATAAGTGGCTCCGACGGTGGGTGGACGATGCTGTCAAGCCCGTCACAAACACACTCTCTCTCCTCCGCACATCCTTCACACAGGTGAAGCATGAAAGGAAATTAACTTTCGCCCGTATTTCCAGTTCAATTACTTTTACTCGTTTCAGAAATTGACTTTCAAGCTCACATCAACTGCGGCTGCTTGTTAAGATGTGTCAGACAAATCTCTGGAGCGACGCTAGCAGTTTTGCTCTTACATCAGTCAAACACAAGACAAGAATAGCGAGACAGTTTCACAAAAATAAAGATGTATAATTAATTTTATGCGTGAAAAGGTTGTTCACTCTATACCCCCAGGGTTTATCTCATCTAAGAGCTACACCTTCAGACAACACACGAGAAAGTTCAGGAACAAGTAGCGAAAATGAAACAAATCTTTGAAACATTTTTTTTTTCTGAAATTGCAGCATTCAGTACAGAATGTTTCTGTGATGAGATTTCAGATTAGACAAAAACATAGTGGATCATGTTCCTAGTTTTCTGGCTTCTGGTTCTGAATTGTCAGTCTTCTATTGTCTCTATTCCCACTGGTGTTATGTCTTTGATGATGAGGCTGTCTGACTGGGCAGGGGCGATGCCTATGGAGCCATTACACTCAAGCTTAGTAATCCTGTGACAGCTCCCATTGGCTGTCCTGTCAAAGCCCCAACGGACACCTGCTAGAAGACTTTCCCATGACTCTCCCTCTCCGACTTTTCCTCTGGTCAGTGACTGCACGTGAAGCAGCCGCTGCATATTAACGCCACTGGACGTTAAAACCGAACAATGTACCGTGTTTTTGTGAGCCCCTCGAGTGGAGCAGCCACAAAGAGGAGCTTCGGTTTCAGCAAAACTTCCTCCTTGTGCAATGTGAGTGATTTTGCTGTCCTCGCAGGTTTTTGCTCACCTCACTGAACTCTGCTCATTTAAAACTCAAAAAACAAAGACAAGATGAAGTAAAAAAAAATCAAAGCTTTCCGATTCATGGCTTTTTGTACCTTAAGAGAAGATAACTTTTAAGGCTCTTGACTTTTTTTGTGTGGGCAGTTTGCTATCATTAGCTACAATACAATAAGTTCTGAGTGGATGCATGTGCAGGGAAACATGGCCCGAGGCCGACATTAGCACATGTGGACTGGCCAGACGCTGCTTTGTAAGTGTCAATGAAAGCTTGCAATAATTTATACTCGTATTGTTTTGACTTAGGCATAAGAGATCTTTGTGCTGCAGTGGTAAAAACATTTTATTTTCTTTAGTCACTGGGCTTGTATTCCTGTAGAGCAGTAGAGCAGGAGGCAGAGAGGTCAGTGGTTCACTTTCTGGCATTCCGTAGTGTCCTTGGGCAAGATACTGCACCCAAAGCCTTATCTCTCAGTGCTGGTACTGAAAAGATGTGCATGAATGGCTGAATGTGACTTGAACTATAAAGGGCATTGAGCACAACTGGAAATGTGCCATATAAACGCAGTCCACATACCAGGCCAGTCAGTCGTGATTAATTGTTGCTGTAAACAGCATTCTGTAAAATACTAGTGATAAATATATACAAGCCAAGGACGTGTATAATCTACTGTCAGATAGAAGCCTGGTTTAAAGCATTGTTCAAACAGATGCAGACATTTATAGCCACCATGTCCCATCAACTAACATGGAGGAGCAAGACGATTTTAAACCTATGTAACTGGTGTAAACCACATACACACAACATTGTTGTTTGTCTGTGGGAATTACCAACGCTGTACAGTAGGTGTCAAAAAGGCAACACCACAATCCCTCAGTTAGAGGCAGCACAGACGCATGAATGTATTCAAACACACACACACACACATCCATTGGTTCCATATTCACTGAAACTCTGCCAGAGTCAATGTCTTGTTGCCATAGCGCCCGCTGGCATTGAGGGTTGCAGCAGGGCTTGACTGTGGAGGAAGGAAGAGCCAAGACACAAAGAGGTGGAAACACACAGGAATGAGATGAATGAGAGCTCGGTGAGGAGAGGACGTTCAGGTTAATGAACATCACACACTTCGATGTTTGGTCATTCAAATCGTGCTCATAGCTTCCGTCACCTCTCTCTGCTTTCACACTACTTTTTTTTTTTTTTTTTTTTTTAATCTCCCTGACAGATTTCCCACAGCATGGCTCCCTCTGATTAACACTGGGCAGCCATTTCAAAGCTGCACAGAAGGATTTAACATATAGCCTGAAACAGAATCGTGTCCTTTCCCCTGCTCACAAGTCTGCAATATTAGAAGAGGGAGGGAGAGAGAGAGAGAGAGGGAGGGGGGGAAGAGAGAAAAAGAAGAAGAAGCGAAATGAACCAGCCATTACGGCCTCAGAGTCATAAAAGCCAGCGATCTAATTCAGCAGCGCACAAATTGATGAACTGTGTCTGTCCTTTCGCAGCGGTCTTTAAATTCCATTTAATGCCACTCTAAGGGCTAATCAATTGTTTCTCTCTGTTTGCGTGAGTCGCTGTCCGTCTGCGATTCGGAGCAATAGCAAAACCCCGATAAGTGGTTTGGGGGCGGGGGTGGGAGAGTGTTGTTCTGCCACCGCTGGGGATGAGTAAAAAAGGAGGCTCAGGTTGTGATGGCTGTCCTTATCTTGTCACGAGCCAAACTGTTTCAGCGAGAGCGCAGCATTACCACACTGTTGGCGAGGCTCCCTCTCCTCTATCTTTCCATTTGTCTGCAGCCGTTCCAATCCAACCCTCTGTTTCTGTTTTTATCTGCCCGTGTCATCTCGCTCTGACTCCAAAATTCATTTATGCGCACTTTCTCTCTCTCTCTTTGTTCTGTCTCTCTATTTCCTTCTTTTTTACCTCTCTCCCCATCCTCACCTCTAGATGGATATCACGTCGCTCCTCTTTTTTTTCACTTTCAGAAAGCCTTTTCCGGGCTTGACAGCTGTCCTTCAGCCGTGCGTGGTGTTTCTTCGGCCCAGAAGAACTTCAGTTGTGTGTGAACAGAGCAACTTAACGTCGTCTTCACACATTTCCCCAGCGCTGGTTTAATTGGCACAGCTTGTTATGCTGGGAATCTTGTTTTGACCTCAGTATATCTTTAAATAACTTAATAAATCAAAGTTTCATCGAGCCTAGAACAATGAAGGAGTTTGAGATCACGGTGCCCATGCTGTGCTTTTTAGGGGTTTGTGTGACTGTGTTGCAGCTTTCTGTGCACGTCAAATATCTGCCAAATTACAAAAGTCTCCAGGACAGAGACGTCGGTCTCTCTCACAGCAAACACTGAGCCTGAAACACCTTCTCCCCCTTTTGTGATCCGTCAACCGTCTACGTCATTAAGCAGCGAGCCTTTCTGCCAAACTATTGTAATTGTTACCATGGCTTCAGGGATGTTGACAGATTATGAGCCTGGCATTTCTGATACACATAAATAACGGGTCAGCTATCCAATCAGAGAAAATGTACCTTTACTTAGTGGCGTGATTCAGATCAGTGATATATATTTTGAATTTTTTGGGCTCCCAATGCGACCATCAAATGATTAGATAATGAATGGAGGAAATATTCCAAGTAATTATTGCCATAATTATTGCAGTGATGTGTGTGCTTCATAATTACAAAATAACTGATATGTTTGTGAGACACAGAGGAGCCAGGCTTGTGTTTATGTCGGTGTCAGATTAAATAATAACAGCCCTCGCGCTCTGAGCCCGTCTTTGTTGATAGGAAAACACAGGCTTGCGTTGGCAAGATCATATTGAATAATGCACTTTCTCACATGGTCACAAAGAACAGAGCGAGAGGGAGAACCCAGCAAAGTGGCCCCGGGGCATCTGTGCAGCAGTGAAACCATGGAGATCTGTCGATAAACAGGCAGGTTGTTGTTGCAGGATCAATCGCGGCCTGGAGCATTGCTTCACTTCTAATTGCCAAGTGCCCTGTCAGCGCAGCACATGCAGCCTACTTTCATGTGTGCCAAAATCTTTACAGAACTTCTCACATGTGTCCACAGCCTTCCCCACTGCACGGGACACTATTTCATACGTGGAGCCGGTTCTTTTACGTAAAGTTTTGTTGGAATAAAAGCAGTAGCAGATGCTACTTTTCTATTCCGTATTGCTGCGGAGGACTGGCCACAGGTTGTGAGTATGGCAGAACTGGTTTTTTAGCTCGGTGACATATTTTACAGCAGTTTAACAGCAGATGAATTATCAACCAAGCAGCACATAAATGTTAAATGTCACCATATGAGTGTGAATGTTGAGACGGGACCATGTGCTGCGCAGATCAGCCGATCATCAGCTGCTGCTACCTGCTGTTCACTGACCCGCTGCAAGTGAACTCACACGTTATTCATTTCAGCTCATTCACACATTACCTGCTTCTACGCATTTTACACCAGGTGTACATCATTGGTCATATCCTGCAGCGTACTGTCAGCCATGTTTTGTTGGACAACGCGATGACTTGGCTCCATTAACGTGTTTCCCACAGAGTGGTTTTGTTTGTCCCCAGTTTGAGACGGCTGATATGTGAGTGGGCAGGGAAGCTGCTTGAATGGAGCCATTAAACTGTAACTGCAACCCCCCCCACCCCCCCAGTAATAAACTATGACAGGAATGTGTCTAACTGAATAAACGTCAGTCACTATCAAACACTTGAGGTTCTATTCAGCAGACAGCATGCAGCCCGCTGTGAAAAGAGGCAGTGACAGTCGCCACCACGGCCCAGAAAACCGCAGCCTCGGGTCACGTCGACGACTGTTCCAGCATTACCGATTTCATTATCTCCACCTACGCCGGCTGAACGTAGGGAACCTCAACAAAAGTAGTTGCATCACAGACTGAGGATACACAGACGCCTACAGACGTGTCCTGAAGTCCGCAAATTGTTGCTGAATTTTTCCAATTGGGCTTGTGCGAGAACACATTTTACAGAACTTTTCCTTTCAGCCATCAGTTGCGGTGAGAATAAAGCAGGAACTGGAATTGATTGGAGGAGTGGGCGTTGAGATTTATACATCATACCTTTCCCCCCAAAAGTCAAATGTGAAACGTGTCCGGACTCGTGGCTGAAAACAGCTCAGTGTCCAAAGGTAGAATTGAATAATTACCCAAAGTAGTTTGTTTTTGTTAATTAGATCAAGATTCCAGATCTGGTCTTTGCTTCTTCCTTCAGACAAATAGTGCTGGAGAAAATAATCTGGTGGAATCAGGTTGGCAATCTTCCGCTGTGCCTTGCTGTTTGTCCTCTTCCCTTGTTTTTAAATGGCAGCCTTTGTCAACAGCCGCAGCGGGGGATTAGTCTCCTGTCTGTTTGGCTGTGCAGCGTTATACCCTGTTGCTCAAAAGCCCGGAGAAAGACCAATCAGTGAATGAGCCACTTACCCTGTTATTCAGAGGACAAAATCATTTCTGTAGCTACCAATCTGCGAGAATGGAAGGAACGCAAACATCGGTGTACCAGACAGCCGCTTTAATGGAGAGATGAGGGAGAGGGCCGATGGAGCTGTGTGTTGGATTCTTGTTTTTTTGTTATGTGGGACTTTAAAAAGGCTCCAAATAAGCTTTTTCATTCCTCTCCGCTGGCTCCGTGACAGGTAACACAGAGAGAGAATAGCTCCGCCATTCAGCCCCTGGTGTTATTGAGCATTTACAGTGCTCCAAGCTTCTTAATCAATACTACAAGATGTCCTGCATACCTCACCTGAGCTGCTCCTCTGTCACTGCCTCCCTCCTCCTGGGTCCTCTGCGTCGTTGAACTCACCAAATAGTTTTTTTCTTTCTTTTCTACGTCCCTGGTTTATTGAATTAACTTGACATCCAGAGCAGGGGCCATTGGCTTCCGAGGGGAAATGGCTTTTATTGATTTGATCCCCTCCGCGGGATGCCAGGTACTAAGTGACACTGTCGAACATCGCCGGCGATCGCAGGCCGCGTGGACGACGCTCTGTGTCGAGTTATGCAAATGGCGGTGGATGCTTTTGGCCGAGTGAACAGAGAAACCCCCGTTGAGGCGTTGTCCGCGAAGTGTGTCACGAGAACGCGTTTATTTTTAAGTGCAACCCGACGGATGGAGGCCAAAAAAAAAAAAAAAGCAAAGAAAGGAAGCTGTCAACCATAACGCGTCTCCTTTGAGCGGCTGCCGGGATCATTTAGGTCAAGGAATCAACTTCTCTTTTAATTTGTCTCATCCCTGCCCCATTGTTTAATAAAGCTGAGGGGCCTCTATTGTGCTTTATACACGGGCAGCTATTGAATCTCTCTCTCGTCTGAATGCACTCGTGTCACGTCTTCATCTTCTCCTTCTCCTCCACTTTCCCCCCCTTTTGTCCCCCATTCACTCCACTCCCTCATCATCTGTCTCACCATTGTTATCGCAGTCTGCACGGACGCCGCCTCCCCTCACTCCCTCCCCCGCTTCATGACTTACAGCCGTGTTCTCGGGGTAGAAATGTCCCCAGGAACTGTCTCTGTAAACACATAACCGCCATATATCTCTCTGCACAACTGCCTCTCTTCTCCCCGTCCTCTCCCCCCCCCCCCTCTCTCTCTCTCTCGCGCTGCCGTTCAAAGCTCGCTCTCTTTAAAACTCGCTCTGTGAAACTCATCCAGCATCCCACAGCCACCCACCCCGATTCCATCAGCATAACCAAATCCACTTTAACACCAGGCACAAACAGATCCCACAGCCTGGAGAAGGGGATGCAGGGGTGAGTGAGGAGAGGAGGAGGAGGATGGGAAGAAGAAAGGGAAAGAAGAGGACAGCAAAATGTCAGGCTGGCTGGTAAAAGTGAGCAGTCTTCGCTGAGCAACACCTCTAAATAAACCATCCACTGTTTAGTGTCCAGAACCCCATCAGTCCGACCCAGGGCATTGGGTGACCGAAATATGTGATTTGCTGTGAAGCTTGAGCAAGAAAGAGCAGAGGAATGTGAGATAAATACAATGAGGTAGAAGTGGAGAAATGGGTGTTTGACAGGAGAAGAGACAGATTGGAGAGAATGGATGCAGATAGAGGCAGAGAGAGGAAGACATGTGGAGCGAGAGCGAGGAAGATAGAGACACATACTGTACGGCTGAGCTGGCAGACTCCTCCACTGATTAACATGCTTCTAAGATACGGTGTGAGGGATCAAACTCGCACACAGCCAAGCCTGAGAGTTAATCCTGCTGTGCAATGGCAGTGCCTGATGGGCTGTGTGTGTGTGTGTGTGTGTTTTGAGCAGGGATCTGTCACTCTGCAAAGGCACAGGAATGATTCTATGTTCGCAGCTGTGTTTGTGTGCACGTTTGTCAGATGGAGACATCTGCAGATCACTCTGTGTGTGTGTGTGTGTGTGTGTGTGTGTAGTCATGGAGTATGACATTCAAAGCAAGAAAACACCAGGGGCAAATCCAGGGGTGGGCTCAGAGTGGCCCTGACCCCAGCTGAAATCCCTCCCTCCTGTCTCCAATAACGATGAACGTCAAATTCAAGAATCTAAATTTCCTGGTTTATTTGAAGTCGAATGAACAATTTTCAACACACAACAGCAGATGAGCATAAAATGTCCCCGAGTCATTTTTCACGATGTGGAAATGCAGTCTCATAAAGTCCAGAGTGACTCAAACAAACACTGAGCTGCTTCCTGTCCTGATCAGGTCCTGGCGACGAGTGATGACTGTTTATTAGTTAAAGTGAGAGCAGGTCAGAGTGGAGGAGGAAACAGGAACTCCAGCTCGAATGGAGCAAACAGCTGTGACCAGAGGAACTCGCCGTTTCACTGTTTCCACGGACGGGCTGCTTCACGGGAAAGAGCTCCAGCGAGCGAGTGGGGGCGGGGTCTGTGCTTTACATGGTGGCCTGTATGATGCCGCTTTCAAAAAACGTGACAGACGAATGAAAATTCAAGACAGAGAAAGAGAAAACAGGGACAAAGACAAATGCTAATGAATCATTTTGTTTTTATTTCTGTATCTCCATAATTAACCTCCTCTTGTCTTGTGTGTTCTCTTCTGGCCTTTTTAAAAAGAGGCCCATCATCAGCTTCAAACCAAGGTAATAGATGACATCTGGACGAGACAGTTCATTCTTATTGTAAAGAGTTCATTTTGTTAAGTACAACTTTCTGAAATAATTAAAGATTGAAAAAGGTGCATAGCAACAGACGTGAATGTTTTAATTCACCACTGCAGGGCGGGCGAATACGTGCGTGATTTTCGAGTGTGAACTCAGAGGCTGGGAACTTGCAGGGACGCCTCTCGGTGTTAACCAGTGCCAGCTGGTCAGCCGTCCACTGGGAGAAGATCCCTGACACCAAAACATGCAACTGCCATTTTAATGATGTTTATGACGGGGGCCGTTCATGCTGGAGCATATAAAAAGACTATTTCTCTGTGAAATTGGCCATTAAAAAGAAAACATCTGGACTCTGCTGAGGGACGAATTATTCCCGACTTGTGCGTCGCTCCCAGCTCATAGAGCCAATCCTGCGCGGTGAATTATTTCCCCGTCAGTTTTCTTTGGAGCATGGCGTTTCTGACAGTAAAACCCGTGCAGTGGCTTCATCTGGCAGAGCCTAGTGTACTGTTCAGGGAGTGTAGTGGAACAGAAGGTAAACACCATTAGCATACAGGGATGTCATTGTGAAGCGGTATGCAGACCTCCCTGTTCCTTCTCTCCCGTCCTCATCTGCTGACGGCTCTTTCTCCTCCAAAACACCAAATCGCTTAGCTCGACTATTTCATACTGGCCTTTTACATATTTTATTATTTGAAAGTACCTGTGTATTGGAGGATCTGACCTTGTCAGTGCTTTGTCCGACCAGATTTGGGATGTTTAGGTGACCAATTATTTATTTATTTATTTTTTCCATCAGAGACCAGTGCTGGAATTTAAAGGGATTGTTCTACATTTGGGGGAAATGTTCTTCCCAGCGCATGAGATGAGAATCTTAGTGCCACTTTTAGCGGAGGGACTGCAAACAGAGAGAAGCAGTGTCAGATTTGCCTCTCAGCAGCTCTAGAGCTCACTAATTAACACGTTACACCTTGTTTGTTTAACTGGAGCTTTTGCACGGGGCTGATTCTCGGTCGGGCCGAGTGGCTTCCTCAGGAACGAACCCGCATAAAAGCGTCAACTTGTTATTTCTGCACGCCAGTTTTGAATGAATTAGACAAACTCTACAGTGCTACTGTCACCAAGTGATACGCACATGAGGAAACGTGTCTGTTTGTGTCGGAGTCCTTGCTGAGCTGGATACGTGAAATATCTAAGGCCTCGGAAGTATCATTTCATTCAATCACAATGCCACTAATAATAGTATCAATGATGCACTCGTCTGTAAGTGCACATTTTTGTCACAAGGACTTTTCACCGTCAGTAGTTCTGCTGTTTATTTTCTTCTTCTGTTTAGCGTTTTTTTTTTTTTTTTGCAGATTGAAACTAACAAGGAGTAAAATCGTCTGTTCTGAACCATTTCTATTTTTTATTAACTCAGAGTGAAGCTCAGCGTAAGTTCGCTCAGGAAGTTTCCCCCATTTAATCAGTCTCATTTCTCTCACTCTCTCTCTCGCTCTGCTTATCACCAGCCGACTGTGGGTGTTTCTAAATGGCCGATGTGATTCTACCTCAGCCTCTTCCAGCCCATCACGCGGCTGCTGTCAAAACTTTAAATCCCGTCTCCCCTCTTCCGCAGTCAGCTGTCACTCAGTGACGTGCGTTCCCCTCCTCCACCAGTCCTCAGCAGAATCACCATATTATCTGAATCCTCACCCACCACCCCTGTCTCATGCTGATGACATCACACAGGGGTTTAAAACACTTGCAGCATCACATCAATAAATGTCAATAAATGTCTGTTTAACCATCGAATCAAAGTCTGTCCTGGTTTAACTATCGATGCCTTCTATTGACCTGAGTGAACCAAAAGTGAACTTGAACTAAAAGCTGTTATAGAGGAAGTGCAGAGCCCAGCACTTTCCACTTTGCCCCTAAAAGTTCTATTTTTGCCTCGAGCCCTAGGCCCCTTGTCCCCTCTGACAGTCACTTGTTGCCATTACAATAAATCCACCTTCACGAGTTAAAAGGCCAAACAGTCTCTGGATGGGAACATATTGTCCTATTGGGTTACTCCTGAGTATTTACCCAAGATAATACATGTCCTTGGGGGAATTTAAGCCGAATAATCACATCAGGAGGGGTTCTGCCATGCTGTAGAACCTCTTACTGCCATTAGCAAGGTTTCTGTATTATTTATAACCGGGCTGGAGATTATCGCCTTGTGTGTTTTCCTTTACTGGCTTTATGGAGCCTCGGGCTTGTGATGGATGGAGTTGCTTTTAGTCTCCCGTCAGTCTCGGCATGTGTTTTCTTTTCATTTTTTACTGCAGCGTAGCTTGGTTCCTCCTACATGGTTTGAGTGTGATTTATGGCCTCGGCCCCTGATCCTTGGCCTGCTAATGATGGTTGTAAACTGGCAGGAAGCCAAAGGTCACGCCTATCTCTGCTGTTGTGATGTGACGTTTCTCCGTGTCTCTCACCCGTTGCTTTTTTTTTTTTTTTTTTGATGATGGAGATCAGCAGAAGATGTGGAGGCTGAGGAGATGAAAGAAATGAGGAGACGTAATGCGGAGAGTAAAAACACACACACACACAGTGAAGAATAGATTTATCTCTGGGCTTCTTTTGGAGGGGCTGCGTCCTGAAACGCAGACGCACAATTAACCTGAAGAAGTTGCCAGGCGCTGCTGCCGAATCTTTGTTCCATCCTTTTGAGATTGCACCTCCGTCTCCTGGTGTCTCCACGGCTCTAATTCTTAGGACTGTGAAGGTTAATGAATCTCACTGATCTGCGGCGAGAGCTCCAGTAATACTCAGATATCCATTTATCAACAATAAGCTATTACAGGTATAACGTTACTGCTCCGTCATTCCGCGCTCGTTAGCGGGGCCATCTCCCCCCAATTAATAGACGCGCCTCCACAACAGTGAGGAAATAGTGTGAAATTATGCTATTTAAGCTTCCACCTTTAAATCCCCTGAAATTATATATCTATTAGGCACATGATGAGCATAAAATATCATTAGGAACTGGTAAAACTGGCCAGACTCGCAGGGAGCACGACAGCGGACGCCATCGTGTTTTTCTTTTATAAAGAAAACAGTCCCCATCCACCGGGCCTGTGTGTCCCAGTGTCAACAGGGCGCAGGTCTAGTCCACTAAACAGCGTGGCCATGAATGAGAAGCAGCAATGAGTCATTGACGAGGCCCCATCAGCAAACAGTTGCGTCCACGTCTTCTTTTCTGGTCCTTTCAAACTAATCAGAGATGAAGATATTGAAACACTTGAGGCATCACCGAGTTGATTTAACTTGGAAACGTAGCAGTGTGGATGAAGCCGTCATCTCAAGGTCTGATTCTGAGAGCACGGAAATGTTTTGTCCTACTGCACATAAATCCATGGGGCTTCCCAGTGCATGGGAAAATCTGTGCAAAGGGTCACTCTACACTTTTCATTTACTGCGAACTCTCCCTGTTTTTGCACTTTCTGTCTCTTTTTTGTGTGAGTGTAGTGTTATTTTGGCTCTGGGATTTCATGCTGGTGCAAATATGTAGTAAACAGACCCTAGGTCACTGGGATCCAAGGCAAAGGGGAGAAATCGTGTGTGTGTGTTGCCGTGGTGAAGAGAATTCCTAAATCGTTTTTACATTAGGTCGGAGAGAGCTGGAGGGGGAAGACTGTGGCCGGGCTTAAGTGAAGGCGCAATGCCCAGAGGAGACGTGTGTGTGTGTGTGTGTGTGTGTGTACTAAGTATATGGTGCATATGTGCATCAATATCAACAGACCCAGAGGAAGTTGTGTCTGGGTTTAACAGAGCAGATTTAAGGAGAGTCTAATTCACATGGAAGAATTTCTTCCAGCATAACAAAGAGTTCACAGAGACGGAACAATCAGATCCACAAACACAACAAAATGATTCAAGTCCACTGGGGAAAACAAATGGTTTGAACAACACTAATGAAATGTACATTGCTAATGTCGGTGCTCATCTGATGCAAGCTGATAGGTGCTACTCACTGTTCTAGCTTGGATTTCTCATGAACATATTTCCTAGAATCAGCTGCATATAATAGTAAAAAAAACAGTAACTCTAGGGTTCAGGTCAGGGTTTTGAAGACCTGTGCATTATTCACATTCTTTCCTGGTGAACCAGCAGAGCGAGCACAGGCATCTATTAACAAGCCAGGGTTAATATTAGTTTTTGATATATAGGTGATGTGTTTTCTGGAATGTAAGGTCATAAGCTACAGTAGAATTTACAACCTTTCGCAGCCTTTGTGGGAATGATGAAGCTCAAGTTGTGGCACATGTAATTAGCACTCAGCCAGTTTGTATAGGTTTCAAATAATTCGGTTGAAGTCGTGTAAAACATGATGTGCAGGCTAAACGGCAGCGGTTCCAGTTCGGGCCCCTGATGGAGCCCCTTGTTAGCTCTTTAGATAAGTTGCAAAACAGGCAAAGGCAGCTCCAGAGGCTCCGTGCTCTCGTCTCCTCTTGGCTCAGTATGACAGTAAATCTGGCAGAGCAGAAGTATGGCTGGCTCTATGTCTATTCGTCTCTCTCTCATTCTGGACATTCTTTGGCTTCGCTCTATATATCCGGTGTGACTCCCCCTCTCTGATGAAGCGCCTCACTTTGTCTCTCTTTCACCTCTTCTCTTCTTCATCACTGCCTGCACTGCATTTTTTAGTCATTTTCCTTGTCCTGCCTTGTCCTCTCCTCATTCTCCCACTTCAGGTTTTTTATAGCTCGCTGTGTTCATTTTCATCTTTGCCTTAAATCCTCCTCCCCCCCGGCGTCCTCTCTCACACATCTAATTCTTTATTCCCTTTCTCCCTCACATCCCCGGCACGTACGGCATCTCACGTTAGTGCTGATTGCAGGAGATCCCAGCAATCACCTGCCATTGATCCTCCACACCACATTAAACAGCCTGCCCTCTCTCACATGACACTGAGGCCAGTCCCTGAGACACTTACTGGGTGACTTTAAATGGAGGAGGATATAACATGTTTTAAGTCTACTGGTAGTTTGGACTGGAAACCACTCAGGCTGATGTTGGCTTTGCTGCCATGTTTAGTCTTTTTTAGACTAGAGAGCATTATCGGAGGCCGTGGATTGAAATGAATGGCCGTACGACGTCATCCTCCGCTGCTACTAGAGCTTGTTCTGCTGCCACTTCTCCTACTGGTATGAAGACAAACAGTGTGTGGCTGCTCCACAGCTGTTTGCAGCTAGTGATGGGGACGGAGCATTTGGAAGGAACTAAAGCAGTCAAGATGTGGCCCAGGGAACCAAAAACACAACCTGACAGCCACTGAACAGAGTCAGGTGATAATAATTCACTGAGGTCATTCTAAAGGCTGTTCCATTTTACATACAGGTCGATCCATTGCCCCTTTGAACTCGATGGAAATGGTCGGCTTGTGTCGACACTGGTATGTAGACTTATTGTGGTGTTAGTTCTTGGATAAAGAGGTAATGTAATTAAGAAATCTAAAAATCGGGAAAATTCTGAAGTTTGTCAAACAAACTTTATGGATATTCATCCCCCAAATTCTGAACACAAAACGTGAAGTGACTGAACATCACCGACGTTTCAAACAAATGTGATTATGTCGTCATTAGAGTGAAACTAAGGTCTGAATGTTGTAACTATTGTTTTTTCTTAGATGAATTTAGGAGCTGCCCTCTGAGACGTCCACTTTCACGGTCAAATGAAAGATTTGTTCAGCTTTAATCTATTTAACTAGTTCAGTGTAAGGGCCATGTTAGAATTCATATTTCCTCTTTTTTATTATTCTAGCAAGGTGACCAGTGTGAAACGGACTTTTACTTGATCACTATATTCTTCCCGAATTAATTCCCCTGCATAACACTTGACGACTGCCGCGTTAAATATTTTAATCATTAATACCCCAACCACCATGACTGTGGCCCCATTAATGCTGCTCTATTTCATTAGCATTTTCCCCAAATCTAGGACACGCATAATCGTGGTTTTCTTTCAAGCGTTTGTCCGGTTCCCATTGAAAGAACCTCACAGCCGCGCACTGGAAACGCACGGCTGAGGGAGAACAAGAGTAAGAGAAAAGATGGAAGAAAGGAAGGTAGACACGCTTAGTAAGGAAGTGATATCAGGATATCAGAGCGAATTAGCGCCTTCTCTTGATGATGAGGTGTTCTGTTTACGAGGGCACATCTCTGTGTAACAGCCGTCCAGTTCCACATTGCAGAGATTCCTCACATTTCTTCATTTCTCATTAGGGCCCCGCTTAAGACACCAGACATCATCGATTGGCTGGTGATTTCTTCGGTCAGACATCATGGTGGTTATCTTTACGAGGTGGCGGTGATTAAGTCCAGGGAGACGTTCACGCCTTCCACAACCAACTTGAGCCGAGCCGAGGGACAAATTAACAAGTCTGTGTAAAATCCTAGCGACTGGAGCGAGGTGGCGAGTTTCTTTAAAGCAGCTGTAAGACCTGCACTGACGTCTGGCCGTTTTCCTGCCATTTTCCAGCAGGGCTGTGAGAAGGCAGACGTAGAGTTAGTGGGAGTGTTGATGAGGCTCTAAAACTGAAGGACACAAACATATATATATAAAAGAAAAGAATAGAAATATCTCATCTTGGAAAGACAATCAGATGGGAGATTTTTCCTGATAAGGGCAGACCTCGGTGTCAGTGTGATGTAAACAAAAACCTGCAACGTTCCTGTTGTGAGCGGCGTCTAAGACAATCTCCTGCTGCGCTCTTGAGTGAAGTAGGATGAGAAAGGCAAACTTTTCTTTTTCTGAAAACAGCCAAATAAAGCCCAGCAGAAAGTTCCAATGGGCAGGGTATTATAGCTCAACCTGAAGTTTCACTTGACCAGACATTGTTTTAATCCCCCCCCACTGTCGTCATTTGCCATCTGTATGAACTTGGCAAACAAGCAGGCTGCTGGGACAGTGCCCGAGCTCCAGCTCAGTTCCTCCAATTTTTGTCACAACACTGGAAACAATAGTCCCTGCGGAATAGGAACTGATGCAATAATTTGCTACTGGCACTATATTGTTTTTTTTTAAACATTTTTTTAAATTCATGGAGCCCATGTGCCAACTTCAATATGACTTTAAAGACATCGACTGCCACTTCAGTTCCATACACAGAGTGCTGCAGCACCCATGGGTTGAATATTTGGGATTAATGTCTCCAACAAAACATATATATATATATATATATGTGTGTGTGTGTGTGACGTGCAGTGTGCCTGGCTCAGTGATAATGTCACACCACCATGCAGCTTGTGCTTCTGCTTCTGAATGGACTAGAGCTCGAGCCATTTGTCATAATTACAGAGATGCTTTGGCTCGGAACTGTTTGCATGTACACACACACACCCTTCGCTTTAATACTTGTGTGTCTACTTATTCTGCTGTCCCATGAAATTGTATAGCCCAGAGTGTCTAATTATACTAATCGAATGCATACCGCCCGACATTTATTCATACATTATTAATAGCAGACACAATAGAATCTCTGATTGGACATACTGACTTCCTGACTTCTCATCTTCTCTCTCTCCTTCGCTCTTTGTTTCTCACTTATCTCGCTCCATCTCTCCCTCTCTCACTAACCCGTGACCTCCTTTCTTCTCCCCATGACTCTTTCCCCTTCACCTCCTGTAATTTAGCTTGTGGGTGTTGAGTAATTAGTATGCCTCCCACTTTCATTGTGATGACAGAGTAGGGGAATTTGAGAAATGTCCCATAAAGATTATATGTCCTGATAAGGTTATGTCTGGGACTCCATTAAGGAGATGGGCTGCACAATGGCTGTTTGTTTCTTCCTGAGCAGAGAGCGAATGAGAGAGGGAGGAACGGTTGAAGAGAGGCAGCTGCTATAGCACATGTATACTGACTGTCGCCTCTTTCCATAAATACATTTTAATTGATTTATCGACTTCAGGAATAATCCATCATTACCGATTTACATGTTTGCTTAATTAGCATATTTTGTTGAGCCTCTGTTACAGTCAGTTTGGTCCCTTACTTCCAATTAAGGGAAGTAAACAAAGCAAGACTACATCATTTTTAAGAAAGGAAAACACATTGTTTGCACAGCCTTAAATTGCCCTCTTACCGAATTCAATGTACCCAGGAGTTTTGTGAAATATGACCAGAAGTTAATGTTGAGTAATCTTAACAAACTTGACTTAATTCTCTTAACTCTGTTGCTGTTGTGGCCTCTATGTGTCTCAGCATTTGCAAATGAATGTGGATGTATTTTGGCTTAAGCACAATGTTTTATACAGTAATGGGCTTCGTCTTTGCCGCAGCGACTTCTCCACCGAGGCAAAACTTTACAAAGTGAGCAGCTGCTGGTGCCTGTGTGAGAGTCCTTCAGTCATCTGTGGAAACAGAACGTTGTTTTCTCATGGCTTATTGTCATTGTTTGAGTTTATTGAATGAGCTTCTGTTAAGACCGTAGTTTAGCTGTCATAAATTAGGCTGTAGCAACAACTGACTTGAACTTAACTGAAGTTGACATGTGAAAATCTAAAGGCCATTTTGCACTGGACCCAAATCCCTCCAACACCCACGAACATCTGGTTTCTGTGTGTGAGATGATCAGAATCAGTAGGCCACAGCTCTGATTGCCAGAGGTAAACATGACACTCACATGGACACGCTGATCACCAGATGCACAGAGGGAGCCGGCCAACAAGCAGCTCTGTTGTGGGTGTTTTAAAATAAGTTTAACACATTTGCCGACCACAGCATCACACACGGAGGCCCAACTCCAGGGGATGAGACCGAACAGAGAGAGAGAGAGAGAGATGAATCCTGGATACCGTGCCGTTTGTCTTTGCATCGTTTTCTGCCGGTACATGTGTGGACCACAGTAAAATGCTTGAATGTTTTGCATAAAGAAATCCAACCTTGACTATTCAAATTTGAGATGTTGCAGTTGTGCATGGGTGAAGGAAATGTTTTTGTTTGCGGTGACACGCCTGCTGGATTTTCCGTGCAAATTATTCAGCTTTGCTTTCAGCATCAGCAGGACGTTAAAGTCGAGTTAAGAGGTTTTTTAAAAATTGTTGTTTTGTTTTGTTTTTTTACATTTCTGGGAAATCACAAGTCCTCGCCAAGCAGGCACGGAGAGCGAACAACTAAGATAATTATGGATGAATGCGAGATAATAACAACTTGAATGGAGGCCTCAGCTGGGTGGACATTGAATGTGACCACACACAAGCCCTGTGACAGTGAAATTGTAGAGAGATGCAGAGGTAGCAGCCTGCCCTTTATACCCTCGGAGGTTTGTGGCCATTCTGCGACTCTGAAAGCTTTTCTCCGAAAAGGCCTGAGTGCCGGAGTCATTTTCTTGATGGATCGTGTGAAGTAACTTAATTCTGGTATCATTTGTATTTCCACACGAGTGGCATTCGGGCCCTGCATGGGCCTCGGTGCTGCGTGATGAAAAATACTGGCCGTTTAGTTCTGCCGTCAGAAAGGTTATATGCGTCAATGGCAAGCTTTTCATTTAAGTAAAACGCCGCCTCGCTCCCGCTCTCAGTCTCTTTTACATCCTGGATAAAGCTTGACATCTGGAACATTACTGAGCCTTTCACTCACCCTCGGCCAAGATAGATGTTTCATTCATTTACAGGCTGGATCGCGGCCTCTGACGTGCCAGAGATGTCACCCCCCCCACGCTTGGTCTCACATGTCTTTCTCATAGTTGTCACATGTGTCATAGGTGGTGCTTTTTGATGTGGTGGTGCCGTATCACAGTGATGTGGCTGTATTCAGATCTGACCGAACACCTCCCACAATGAATGACTCACTCCCTCAGCTTTTCACATCAGGGAGACGAGACTGAGATGTATTTAAAGAAAGAGCTCAAATGGAGAAAGCAATCCGGCTAGTTGGTTCCGTAGGTCCATAGTTTGTTAGTTGGCGATTAAGTATAGGAATAGCTGTGCCAGAGAAAGGCAACCACAGGTGGATCCTTCTCAGGTCAGCGTATGCCACTGTGCTCGAGTATTTAGCTTCAGAAAGGCCAAACAGCTAATGCTACATACGTCAAACCATCTCATTTCAGCTGGGCCTTCACAGTCTATGCAGTTCTTGAAGAGCGCCTCCTTTGTGGGCTGCATAGACCGAGAGAAGAGAAGTTGGCCTTGAATTGGGACACAGCTTCTAGTTTTTATCTGTCACTGTAAATGTACACGTCTCATTTATCTGGACTATTTAGCAACTTATTCTTTTCTCCTTTTTCTGTCTTTTGTATTTCCACAGACTCCAGGGCTGTTCATATGGCAACCATGGCCCCTCCCACCTTCTTCCTGCTTTGTTGGCTTCTCCAGACGGCCAGCTCAGCGTTCCCAGAGGAACCTGGGCCCCTGAACTTCATCCCCACCGAAGGTATTGACCGCGCTAATTTTTTCACCCTCTCGCCACCTTCTCCCCTGCGTGCGTGTGGTGCCCCAACACGTAGGGTGTTGAATGTGCGGGACAGAGCACAGAGGAGGCCTGGGGTCACGGTGTGGGCTGCTGAGGTCAGACAGGCTCTCACACAAAGGGTGTTGACTGGTGTCCAGGTCAGGAGCTGTGGGGTCACGCTCAGGAATGAGAGTGTAGGAAGAAACTCGTAACTTTCCCACACACGCACAGACCCTCAGGAGACAGCGCTCTTCACACACTCAGACTTTGAGACTCCACACAAGCTTTGCCGTCTCCATTTTAGACCAGACCCCTGATTGATTGCGGTTCAATACTATTGATCGATCGTTTCCCCAGCTGAGTCCAGATCCTTCTGCACGTATCAATACAGCGGAGAGCAAAGGGCTGTCGGGCTGCTGGGAGCTGCGCGGCGTTCAGCTCTGCAACCGTGGTCTGCTGTGGGTATAAAATATAATACAAAGCACATTCCCATCTGGATGGACAGATGAGACGAATGGAGGGAGAGTGTGGAGGTGGACAGATAAGTAGAGGTAGAGGATGAGAAGAGAAAGAATGAATCAGAGTAGATCTCAGGACGCAGCGACAGAGGTACTGTTGGAAGTAATTACATGACAGGGATAAAACAAGCTGACAAAAATTGGAGGTGAATAAGAAGAGGAAACAGATGAATGGACTGTGTGTGGGATAAAAACAGGACGGGGGGGCGTTAGATAAAAAATACTGTCTCGCTCACCTCGGTCAAGGTCAGAGACAGGCGGCCATACTGATTTTCCATCTGATTTATGCGTCACTGTTATTTCTACTTCTCTCACCTATTTTACACTGTGTCACATCTGTGGGACTTGATAAAAAAAAAATAAAAAAAAACAGACCAGCGGCTGAACACAATCCACTGCTTTTTATCTTCCATTTCTCTCCCCGAAGGTTTCCCTTCCTTCACGTACAGAAATCCTTGTCCTCTGAAAACGCTTTGACCGTTTTGATGCACGTATTTTGATGTCTTTAAAATGTCACCCATCCTTGTGCGCGTCTCACTTTTTGGAATTATCTGAGTCGGCTGGCAGAACACGTATTGCCAAACTTGTCAACATGAACAATTTATCAGAAGTGAGTCTCAATCACTTAGTAATACTTGTGAACGTAACAGTGACACACGCAGCACACTTCAGAAATCCTTCATGCTCTGCGGATTATTCGCCCGTGTCTTTGTCTCTTTAATGTATGAGATGTGCTGCTGTTTTACAAGCCTCCAGCTTTGTCACCACGTCGCCGCACTACTGCCGCGGAGCTGTCAAAACAAACACTTTTCTTGCTCAAAGGCCGATGTCACGTCAGGATCAGTCACTGTTTGTCTCATTTCCTGACAGTGGCGAGACGATACCCGGTGTTTCTGGGGCGACCCCACCGGACGTGGCTGAGGCAAGAGCCGCTGCACATCCAGAGGATCCTGCAGGTCAATCGGACTCTGTACATCGGAGCCAGGTACAACACAACACACATCGGGGACTGTTTGCATAGGTTTGATCTCTATTGAGCCTAGAGAGTCGACTTTATTGATAAACGAACCATTTACAGATGATATTTCCTTCTCCACATGGTTAAAAAAACTTGATTTGCAGAAGGATCATACTTACATACGTTTTATTTCCCTTGTTGTTGTATGTTTCTGGTTGTCAGCTCACTCGATGGCTCGCTGCTTTTTTAAGCAATAAAACTGGCACACAATAAACATGTCAGACGTGTATATCAGTCTGCTCCTCTCACGCAGGAGAAACTGGACACTAATATCTGATCGATATTCTCCTGCTGACAGTGAGTGATGTTTCCTGGAATGATTTCATAGACTACAGTAGACTATTGTTTTGTTAACTCCAGATTGATGTATTAATTATGTTGTTATCACAGGAAAACAGAGGAAATAAAATGTATGTATGTATGGCCTGTTCCGCCCCGTTTGAACCTTGGGGCTTTGAGTAGCTGGTCCCGTTTCATAGAGTGAAGTGAATTTTGCAAAAGCACAAACCAAATTAGAAACAGCGACCACGGCAGTGAGATCACGACAGAAACGTTGCCAGTATTTCTGAGACAGTAGCTGCCTCTGAAGATTGTTGGCCCTGACGAATGTGTTCTGGTGTGGTCTCCATATGACGATGGTCCCCATATGTCTGTCAGTCTGCTGAATGTGCTGAATCCGGTGGAGACAGTAGCCCTGGTGGTCAGGAGGGCCAGACGAGGACGCTGTGGACGGCGGGGCCGGCGTTAGGCCGCAAAAGCTGAAACTGCTGCTCCCCCGGAGCCTCTCAGGAGCCGAGCAGAGGCAGACAGAGCTAACAGAAAACATGCACCTCCAGATTTACTGTGTTGCCCCGTGTTGTCAAAAAATTAATTTCGCTTGAAACATGCTAAAAAAATGAGACAGGAGGTTTCCACATGTGGTACTGGTTATTTGCTGTAGTGGCAGCCCGAGCGAAGATTGAAGTGGTTTCCAATAAGAGACGCCACTGTGGTCCAGGAAATGACCCAGTGCCTGGCCTCCAGCTGGTCTAACCTCGCCAGGGAGTAAATATATCAGAGTACGTTTCTATGGTTCCAGCCGCTCTGTCTGTGTAGAGAGGCTCTACAAGCGCGCACACACACACACACACGTGCACATAGCCAGATAATAAAACTGCCCTTAGACTACAGCTACTGTTGTCTGCAGCACAGCCATGAAATACTACCAGTCTTTTAAAAGGTTGTTTCCAATTTACAGCTGCAGAAATTCGTACTGAATAACAGAGGTAAGCTGATACGTACGTCTCAGCCAAGCAGATGATAATGAAATGCGAGACTCAGGCAGAATGACGAGGGCTGTTGATGGCAGAGAAAGACTTTCAAGAGTTTTTATATATATATATATATTTTTAAATATTCCTTGTAAGTGGCTAATTCTGTTTCGGGCTTCCTGACAGAGAATGATCAATGTGAAGTGAAAAAAAGATCCATGTGCAAATGCAGGTGTGAGCCGGAGACAGCGCGGCAGGAAGGCAGAGTTTTTAAAATGTGTAATGTATAAATAAGTACCTGTGGTGGCAGGTGGGAATGCAAAAAGCTCCTACGCGGCACAGAGCCTGATAAGACTACTCACCCAGCCGCAAATCCTGTCAGCATTAGCATAGCTGCTCCTCAGACGCCGAGCCCTGCTGAATCCCTGCCCGGGCACCTGCTGGGAGCAGCTACCCCCCCCCCCCCCCCCCCCCCCCCCCCCCTGCCCGGGCACCTGCTGGGAGCAGCTACCCCCCCCCAATCCCCCCCTCCCTTCCCCAGCTGTGCTAAAGGAAAGTAAACTGTATTTGGACAGTGTCAGGTGGGTAAAGCACCTTGCTGTGTTAAGCCCACGACAAGATGAGCAGCTGCAGCCTCTCTGCTCCTGGGCTTAGCCACACAAATACTTTATAAACCAATGGAGAGTGTTTTCTTATTGACGAGATGTCCAGAGGAATGACGCCAAGTCTTGATTACATCTTCCAGTTCTGAAAAAAAACTGAGCAGCCTCCTGGATTCGCCGTCAATCCTCGTAGGTGTGTGTGTGTGTGTGGCTGCGGGGGAGGTGTGCAGCCTTGCTGCCATGCTGGAAGTCGCTCAGTTTATTAGCCAGCAGACGGCGACCTCAGGGGTCAGTGGAGGTCAGGCAGCGGTCGCAGACAGGGAGATGATCAATTATGGCAAAGATCAGGAAGCTTTGGGGGCTGCTATGCTGGGACGCTGAGTTAATACACAACAAACGGCTGCACTTGACCAATGACTCGATACAAAATGGGCACATACCATTAAGCTGTAATGTGTCCACAGCATTTATCCATCCATCCATATCGCTGCAGCTTGTCCCCTGAAGGTCGCTGGAGCCGCTCCCGGCTGACACCGGGTGAGAGGACAGTCAACCTGGACAGGCTGCCAGTGTGTGTGTCTCTGGGCCAACATGCAGTGTTCAAATGCCCACGCAGACACAGGGAGAACATGACGGAACCAGAAAGGATTTAACAGGAAATGACTGGAAGTTATTAACTATATCACCAATTATAAAGTCCTGAATGTCAAAAGAATGAGTTTCTATCTGGATGTTTTTTTTTTTTTTTTTTTTAAGTTCTGTGAGTTTAATGCCTGAGGGTCTTACACTCAAACATCCTTCAGTCTGATCTCGGTGGTGGCAGTTTACTTCAACCTACTTCGTTTTTACAGGTTGTCAGGAGTAAGTCTGTCGTCAAGAAGTGGGCTGCAGGTACTTAGCCTGGCACATATTTACAGGTTTAAACGCTTGCCTGCACAGAGACGCCACAGAGCGCTCTCCCTCAGTCAGCAGGCGTGTGGAGGTAACGAGGTGGTTTTACTTTCATCCGGCGCAGCGGCTTTTCCTGCTCTCCCCATTTGCAGGCTCAGAAAGGCTCAGTGCCGCTCATGATAAACCACAAGAAGAAGACCGCAGGAAGGGTAGGAGGGTAGGAATTGAAATTTCTCTCAGGAGACGCTGACGGCTTCAGAGGTCTCAACTTGACCCGAGTCTGCGTTTGATTGGCCAAAAGGCGAGAGTTCATGAGGTGGTCAAGAAAGAAAATTAAGGAAATGTTGACAGTTTCTCACAAGCCTGTGTTGACTTTGTATGAGAGCAGGTCAGAAAGGGTCAGAGGCGTTGCATTAAATAACAGCTGAGGCACGTGCGCGCACACACCGACACGCAAGGCCAGCCGGGAGGAGAGAGGCAGCAGAGTGTTGATTTGTGAGTCTGAGGAGAGGGATTCCTGAGCTGAGTTACGAGCCACTGAGCTGAGGTGTTTCAAGGCTGCGTTCACATCCTGCGACACAGGGAATAATGCAATCTTTGCTCAGTTCACACGTGGTGCGTTAGTCCTTCCCCTGAATCCTCACCTTAAATCACGTGTTAAATCCGCTACACAAACAAACAAAGGCCAAAGGCTTCACGTCATTCAAACAGCCTGAAGCAAGCAAGAAAAGCGATGGAGAGAGAATGAGAAGAGGCATTGGCGTAAATACCCCCCCCCCCCCCCCCCCCCCCCCCCATTGGCGTAAATACCCCCCCCCCCCCCTCCTCTTCCGCCTTATCACAGGCCACAGTGCTGGTTGCCAGTGAGGACGCCTGTTGCTATTCTCATTATGTTAAGTTGACACAACGCTGAAGCAGCCTGGATGAGATCACGCCTCACACTCGGGCCCACTCCAGTGTTTGGAGAACTCTTAAACTCTGACCCGTTAAAGCAGGACGCCACCAGCCGAGTGTTTGGTGATTTGGCACTTGTGCGCCCCTAAGCCGCTCGAGGCTGATGAGGGTGGGCGTCTTCAAACCACACCGGCAGGAAGTGGGGATGAATTATTCACGAGAGAGGGAAACAGGATGGCCTTGGCTTACCTGTGTTCACATGGAGCACACGCTCTCACAGCTCAGTCTATACAAAGAAAAACATACATTGAAATGGGGGTGGTGGGGGGGTTGCTAGAGCCAATCCCAGCTGTCATTGGGCGAGAGGCGGGGTTCACCCTGGACAAGTCGCCAGTTCATCAGAGGGCTGACACACAGAGAGGGGCAGTTTAGAACCTGACATGTGTCATGGTCTTTAGACTGTGGGAGGAAACCAGAGCCTGCAACCCCCACACCAGAAGGCCCTGCCCGGGACTCAAACCCAGAACCTGCTAACACACACTGCACCACTGTGCTGCCCTTGTAAATTAATGACTTTGCATCTAATGACTTTCTCTAAACGTGCTTGTTTGGATAAGAAGTTAAGAATATTACATCCGATCCCCCTCCGACACATATTGATGCACACTCAGGTGGTGGGCATGATTGTCAAACATGATAAGGCATCGGAGGAACAAGCAGCACAGATGAGAGGCAGAGCTGGACGGAGTCGATAAACTCAATAGCACAGCTATTGCAGATTTCCAGATTAGCCCATTCAAAGCATCGAGCCCATACTGAGATGAGGCCCAAGCTCCAGCTCTGTACAAATATACCACGGCCTCAATCAGTATGCAAACATCAGCTTTTACCTGTGTAGCCCAGCTCTCATGTAATGGGCCTTTTCAGGTGAACACCCAAGGTCGCTGCAGAATGATGAGCGCAGGCGTGTTCCTTGAGCATCATGAATTTATGCATGGTGTTAGGGCTTAGTGCCACGTGTAGGCAGCATGCCGGGGGGGGGGACACCAGGACAACAATTTGATTAAATCATCCATTAATTCAATTTCAGGGTTTTGAATAAGACTGATAAGCCGAATTCGAAGGCCTGACAGCAAATTCGATGCAGCAAGTCAGGTTTAATGAGCGGAGGCAATAGGCGAACTGGAAATATGAGACATCATTATGCAGTCGGATTCCATTTCTCATACAAATCGGGTGGAATGGAAGAGATTGTAAAGCTGCTCTCTAATCTCTGCGGGCCTGATCAACTTTAAAGGAATGAACGTCTCTAATGTTATGGCATTATGGATTATACACGGGGTGGAGGGTTATTTGTAAAACCCTGGTGGAACTACCTCTGTTCAGAGTTTGTATTAAGTGTGTGCCTGGACTCCATCCAAAAGCAAATCTGCGGTGACTTGCGCTGCCCAGAGCTGGCAACGGAATTCGGGCCGTGCTACAGACGCTTGTGCAGCGCCTGGCCTTCCCTCGCTAACGGCCACTTTCCCTATCTCCCTCTTTTCAGGGATGACCTTTTCCGTGTGGAGTTGGACATTGTCGCGGGAGATGAGATGTTCTACAATAAGGTGAGCGCCTCACTGTGCTTACCTCTTCCACGCGGCTGTATCTGTGATCATCAGGCCGCAAAATGACATTTCCCAGACACTGAAGTGTACACATGTAGCTGACCAGCAGTGTGTGTGTGTGTGTGTGCAGAAAAGAACATGGGAGTCCAACAAGAACGACATCAGGATCTGCAGGATGAAGGGCAAACATGAGGTGAGACGATGTTCCTCCATCTTTCCTTGTCAAACGAATATAATCTCTGTCCTTCTTCATCTAAATCCAGTGTAGTGGAGAACAGTAATAGAATGAAAACAACACGTCTGAGTTTGTTTGCTCAGCTTTCAAATACAGTATTTATAGGATATGTTGAAATACGTATGTTAATTATAGCAGCTTTGAATAGCCGTATCCCTAAATGATGAAACAACATCACAGAATGACAGAACAGTGGTTTTACAGCTTATATATTGATTTGTTGTTGTTATTCTCAGCCCACTGTCATTTACTGCACTGGAATGTGTTTTTAAATAGCGTTTAGATTTTTATTTTATATCTATAAAATCTGCCAAAGCTCTAAAAGCAGGTAAGAATACAATCACAGAATATGCAGAAATGATCTAATGTTCCATGACAAGCACGCACACAGGCTTGTGTCTCCATGACAACATTGCACAATCTAAACTAGACAGTATGTCTGAAGGAAGACAATGTCTCCATAATGTGACTGTGGACCTCACAACATGAGTAAAACCTTCACACACATCCACACACACACCTTTATCATCTAAATGATGCCACTTGTTTTTACCTCTGAGCTCTGGTTCCCCTGCCTGTTATCTAACTGTCCTGTCTGCTGGCACAGCCTCCGCAGGAGGGGTGCAAGCACTGTGAATAATATCATTGTCCCAGCTCATGAAACCCATCTCACACACCCTCATACAAATTGAGTGGAAGCACGGAACCAGTCCTACCAGCACACCACTTGTTCCACCGCCGTGAATCGGGAATTCGGTTTGTGCCCTCAGAAAATGCAGCTGGGCGCAGAGGCAACCGAGGCAGCGAGGAAGAGATGGGGTGAAACGTCCCAGCGGCCACCAGCAGCCCACGGCTGAATACTCACACATCGCTAAAACGCACACACACACACTTGGGATCTGTGTGTGTGTGTGTGTGTGTGTGTGTGTGTGTGAGTGTGTAGTAGTGATGGTTGACCGGGGAAACACAGGCTCTGTCCCCTGAAGGCAGGGAAAAAAATGACTTATTTAAAACACAGAGAGAACACCCGACATTAAATCTGTGTGAGACAGTGCCAGAGAAACACAATGGAGAAAAGAGGGATGGGTCAGTGAGGATAGCAGATGAGGAAGAGGAGGAGGAGGAGGAGTGTTGTTGGTCCCTGTTGACCGGCCCTGAGGAGAGCTGTGGGGAAGACAGAGATTTGAAAGGTCTTCTTGGCCCTAATGACTGTGCTGTGAGTCACTCTGCAATGTGAGGAAGATAAGAACACTGCCAGGTTGTCTCCGTCAGCTCTCTGGGCTCAGATTCATATGAATGACTGTGCCTGTGTGTGTGTGTGTACTTATGCAAGCGCACAGTCAGAAATTTTTAAATCACCAATCATCTTTTTACATTAAAATGTCACAAAGCAAAATCTAAATCACTGAACTTGTAGGAGAAAGTTGGAACTGTAATTATGTGGAAAAAGCTCAGCTGCAGCCGCAGAGATGAGTCGCGTCAACACCTCGCTCTCATGGCATCAACAGAAAGTGCAACACTTTAAAGACACCCTGTGTTTACTCTTGGGTATTTCTGCATTCATTGCATGTACATGTATACGTTTCCTTTGAACATTTTTAGCCTGAGTTATTTGTGCTTTTGTTCCTAAAGTTGTGAAACAACTCATGGACCCCTGCTGTGAGATGTGCTCCCTGTGGCCCTCGAAGGCAGCCTTCATCTAGCTGAGTCTGGTTCTGAGTTCTGGGTTAGTTTGGCCTGGGAAGGACCCAGCCAGGCAGGCAGGCGGCCACTCAACTGGGACACAGCTGGTTTGTTCATATCGAGCATTGATTATTTCCCTGGCTCATCGTCAGTGTGACGGTGCGAACCTGACACCATGCAGATACACACACTCGAGTTTCAGTGCTTCACAACAGCTTCATTAAGTCACTCTAGCAAAATATGCTGCAGTATTACATTAAACTGCACGTTTATTTAAAGACGAATAGTGGGCGGTAAAGTGCAATCTAACATTGTGATGTATGCAGATACCTCAGGACGGTAAGTGGTGTGTGTTTACGGAGCACTTTTCCTCAGCCACTCAAATTTGCATTGACACGCACTCATCCATACATCCAGTCACGTGGTGCCTCATCCAACCACCGGCCTTTTTCCTCACGCAGTAACAGAACACAAGTGAAACAAAAAAAAGTTAATCCATTTTTAATCCATTTTTAAAACGCCAACATGAAGATCAGATAAGTGCAATGATTCACTGATCGGATTGTTGTTGGACCGAACGCACTCAAGAGCTGCAGCATTACTAAAACCCACAGCTCCCATCAAAGGCTTGAAGCTCAGAGCTTGATGAAGATTAATGACGCCTGGCTTCGTCACTGAATATGTGAGTGGGCCCAAAGTTCAGTTTGCTTCACAGAGAGAAAGTGAAAGTGTCAGGATTTACTCAAAAGTTCCGATGATCTAACGTCAGAGTGTCGTCCAGCTGCAGTGGGAGGGGCCAGCAGCAGTGGGAGGGGCCACTCTGTACTGGGCTGACTCACATTACCGCTGGTGTTGTTTTTCTTACCTCCTGCTGAGGATTGATTTGAATGTGATCAATTAACCTCAGTGAATATTCAACCAATTAATCCGTGACTGACTGACTGATGCACACACACACACACACAGGCTCTCACATAGATGTGGATGGGCTCACTCACCCTAATCCTTATGGCACATGCTGTACATTTATACATATTCATGGTTGGTCTCATCATATTTAACTGCTCTCTGTGTTTAAATTAGATCTCCACAAACGTTTGTCAGGTGGTCTGTCTGTGACCCCCCCCCCCCATTTTTCTCTCCTCCACCTGGTCTGTCTGTGACCCCCCCCCCCCCCCCTGCCCCCCCATCTTTCTCTCCTCCACCTGAAAATGTCCTGTTCAGCTCGGGGGAGGCTTGTGTCAGATGTGATACATTCGCTACCTCGTAATTGGTTTTGTAATTAAATGTTTCTGCTTGGTTGATCACAAAGGACATGGTGCTCTCCCTAATTAGGCTGAAAATTCAATATACTAATTCTTCTGCCTTTTCTCTCCGCGCGCGTTGACCACATGATTGTTGATGAGTGCAGCAGTCGGTCCCGGCTGTCACTCCGCTGCAGACTCCCGTCATATTTCCCTTTGTCCTTTACGTTCGGCTGTCTCTTTATCTCGCCCCTATTTGCCATTTCCATTGTCTCCCGCTGTCATTGCCCCCCCCTCCCCGATGAAAGAACAAAAGAGACGGAGGGTGAGGCATACAAAGTGAGGCAGTTCTATATTTTAAAGAGTATTTGGGCATCGATATAAGCAGCACTTAGCGGGACTGTATGATCGATATAACGTTGATCGTCCTCTCGGGAGAAGCTCTGGGTTTTCAGTCATCCAGACCAAATCCCCTCTCCGGGCCGGACTGTCTGAAGATTTGGTTTCACAGCCATTTTGTGGTTCCCAGATTAATGAGTCTGAAAAACCACACGTGAGTCACCGTCGTGGGCCTTCTTGTTAATCTCAAACTGTCCAGTTTCTCTGTCTTCAGACATGTTGTCTGTCTCTGAGTGCGATAGCACTGATGTTATTTCATAGTTTGAAAGTTTTATTTCATCAGCATTTTGGAAAACAGAGAAGATTACCAAACTCAACTCAGATACAGAAAAGAGTGTGACACACTTACTTCCAGTTGAACATTACAATTACATACATCGTTTGAGAGCTGGAACAAATTATACAAATATTAATGAGCTAACACTTTAACAATATATTGAATATATGTTGAAGTCCAATGATGTTGTTATGGATATAAGAAATCGAATTAAGTCTTAATGTTTTACAGTTTAACTATGAACTTAATTACAAATGAATCTGAATCAAATGAAAACACAAAGCAGATGTACAGTGTGTAACGAACTTCAAATCTATTTCAGTTAAGCACACATCTCTGGAGAATGAATGTGTTGTTATCAGCAAACCTAAACGCTGACACCGATATGTGTGTGAAAGGCTCCTATCAGCTGATTTTTATCTGCCAGCTGAGAAATCCGCCGGCTCTGTAAACGACACAGATAAACTTCATATCAACTTTCCAGATGTTTTCGCAGCATTTCCCTAAACGTGATACTTATTTACACTATTTTCGCTCCCATTGGCTTCGAGTGTTGATTCGTCCCCGGTCTCTGTGGTTTGTCGTAATACTATACCCCACATTTTTTTTGCCTGGGAATCTACAGCGGTGAGCTACACCTCTCTTGTGTACTTGCACAACAGCAAGTTTTTTATCTCATCATAATTTGGCCGGACCAAGGTTCAACTGACTGACAGACTAAAGTGAATTACGGGGACAATGCACCACAGTTTTCTCAGAAGACTTTGAGGCAGAGCTGCTCACAGGTGACTCAGCTGGTGCTGTGGTCAAGGATTAAATGTTGTGTGTGTGTGTGTGTGTGTGTGTGTGTGCATGCTAGTATGTGCATCTGTGCGTGTGCCTCCGCCAGGGAGTGGACATCGGCTGACCTCACAATCTGTAGCTCTTGCTGCAGGTCAGCTCCACTGCTGAGAATACCACATGGCTGCCTGGCGAGCAAAAACTTCTTCTATCGTTTTCCATCTCTCTCTCTCTCTCATTTATCTCACTTTCTCTCTCTCTCCCGTTCCCTCTGGTGTCTGATGTTTGTTTGGGGCCTGTGGTGTGTTCAGTCAGAATTACCATCAAACGGAGAAGAAGGGCTGCAGAGGGATGCAGATTAGCGTTAACATGCTGACTAAGACCGTTGCACATCGCTGCTAATTTGGTACCACTGTTAATTTATCCTCTGCCCACGTGTGCGTAAACATACACAGTCACTCAGGGATCATCTGGGATTTTTCTGGAAATGACAAGGCCTGTTGTTAATGAGTGGAGACAAGGGCTCGCCAAATCTGTCTGTTTATTGTATATACTGTGTGTGTGTGTGTGTGTGTGTGTGGGGGGGGTTTCTGGCTCAATGGTGGCTCTTGGCACGGCGACGCTCTCTTCTCCCTGGTCGCTAACATCAGGGGACCAGCCAGGCGTGTAATGGAAACTGGAGATTTAGAGGAGCAGCTTGCTAAATATGACCCCCTGATGTCCTTCTTTAGACGGCTCTTATTGTACGGACATTACAAAGCAGGTCATCACGATAACTTATTATATTCCATGCAGCGGAAAGGTCTTGGGAAAGACCTTGTGACACGTGGACATATTTAGTTTCTTGGTGAGACTAAACACAGGAATGTTTATTGTAGCCGACAGTCAAACACCACTTTTTTTTTCCGGAAAAAGCTTCATCATTAGGAGAAACACTGAGCTCAGACTGGGGCCAAATGAAATCATCTCATTCTAAAGGTTCCGCACAACAGATGAAAAGCAGATGCAGAGGGTGGAGCCTCCTCAGTTTTAATGGTGCCTGACTGCTGCAGGTTGTTTGGAGCAGATGTGCTGTAGCAACAGAGGACTTGTTGTCTGTCCTCTGTCTCTGTGTGTGATCGCAGTACCTTTGTGTGTTTATGCTTTGGATTGGCTCGTCTCTGTGTCTCTGGGTCTTTCCTGGACATTTCAAAAGGTGGACTGCTCTTGCTCAGTGTTAATTAGAAAGGCGGCCTGCCTCACATCTGCTTCAAAAGAAAGAGACCGATGAAGACGTCGCAAACTGCGACGTCAATGCAAATTCAAATATTCTAACTTGCTCGCAGACACACGCGTATAATGCTCGAGCAGCATCCCTCCCCATCCTCCTCTCCATCTCCAGTAAATGTCGCCATCCATTCACAACAAAGTCCATATTTGCAGTGAGCGCGAGCTCCTGTGTAACTCATCTGCGCTGCAGATTAATTTTTCAGAGGCCAGGCAGCTCAGTAAGAGGAGGAGGAGGAGGAGGAGGAGGAGGAGGAGAGGGAAGAAGGGGAGGATGGCTGCAGTAGTCTGGGTCTCGGAAAGTCTTGCCAGCGTGCACAGGTGGCGTTTTGTCTGGACTCTGCCCAGGGAGTGAGGGAGCAGGGAGATGAGGAGGAGGAGGAGGAGGAGGTGGAGGAGGCATACAGCAGTTGAATTCATATATAACTGTTTAATTCAGTGATTTGCTGCTTGTTTTGCTTTGAAATGTGGAACCCACAGTAAAGCCATAATCCTGCAGACTGAACTGGGCTTTAATAAAGGAGAACCTGTACCTGGTGCTGCCAATTTGCTTCCAGGAACTAACGAATAAGGGTTAAAGAAATGCATGAATGCAGCAGGGAATTAATTTTGACAATTTCTGAAAAGTGCAAATGGAAATCGGAGCTCTGTGGATTGCAAAGGATCCAATCCTTGTTTTATCATGTGGTCATGAAGTGTTTGATTTTATGTGTACAAGCGCTGCCAATTGCCTACATTTGTGCAGTGGTTTGGCTCTTGGAAGTATTTACTCCGCTCGCTGAGATGCTGGCAGTGGGACAGGGTTGTTATTAAGAGTGCTTCATCTGGCTTTGTGATTACAGCTCTGACCACGCTGACAGACTGCAACCCCGCCGACAAGCCGCATGCAAATGATTCTCACACACGAGCCCGCATCTGCGTCGCGATGCAGAGAAACACGCGAGCACACACACACACACAGACCCACACACACACGTACGCAGACGTATGCACCAGTCTGGAACACATGCTGTTATATGGGCGCATGACATATCCTCATATCCCGCCACCGTCACGCCTCAATTTGTCACATAGCGCTGCGCCATTAGAAATTTACACCTCGCACCTGACACACCCCCTGCGTCTAACTCACACACACACACCAAAACACTTGCTTCCCTCCTCTTTTTTTCTTTGCTGTTGGAAAATGAGAACACTGCAGGGAATGAAGTGGGAAGGTGGAGGGCCAGTAGGGGGTAGGGATGGAGCATCTGGAATAACATTCACCCATATCTTATATCACGGCTTCACCTCACACACACACGTAGACATACATACAAGGTTTTTCAACATACCCACGATCACAATCAACCCCGCTTCTCGTTTGGATGACATCAGCAGGTTTGGTGTGCGAGCTGGGGGGGGGGGGTTCCAGAACTGGTGCCATGCTGACTGCGAGACTAGCTTGGGGTGGGGGTGGGGGGATCTACAGTACATCACCAATCACTCACTCTGCGCTCACACACACAGGTGGCGGACTCAGCCTTTACAAAAACAAACTGCTGTCATTACCTTCTGGATTTAAAGTCAAAGGTCATCACTGGAATTTGGGCTTAATTCTCAGTGACAACAAAAACATCCCCCACATGCAGAATCACAGCCACACTTGTTTGTGTTGGCCGGAGTGTAAACTCTGTCTTCCTGGCCTTTTTGATGTTATTTTCTGTTAAATATTGAATAACTTCACCACCTCAAGCTGTCAACTTCTTCACCCACTTACGGCTATCAAACTTTTTAAACGGACTGCCCACATTAATGATATCAATAAAGCAGAACCTGCAGTGAGAAGTCAGAAGGGATCAAATCAATTTGAAGGGGCCAGAATACTAAAAAGCTTGGAAAAAAGCAGTTAAATCTCTGGATATAACGGCTGCTCAAAAGTGAAGTGGGTCAGTGGCTGCAGTTTAAATCCCGCCTCCTCCATGTTAGTGGACGGGGGAGCTGGGGCTTAGCTTCCATATATTTTGTAAACAAACAAACATGGACACATTTAGGAATCTAGTAAAGAAATATGCCTTATGTGAATATTAGAAAGTGAAGGTTATGCCATACTGTCAGTCATGTGATCATCTCATCAGAGTCAAGTGAACATCAGTTTCTATAAAAGCCCTGAGGCCAGGAGATTAAGTGACGCGTCGTTTTGTTTCTGTCTCATGAAACCAACCTTCGCAACTATCACTTACTGTGGAATAAAAGGAGCCATTAAGTCATGTGGCTCTCGCTCTCCGCCGCATTTCAAAGAATGAGAGCGGAATAATGAAAGTGTGACTCCAGTCATTAGGCGGGCATCATGGAGTCTGACATCTTAGGGTGGAGAAATTAGTCTTAAATATGCCTCTTGTTTTGAAATCCAGAGTGTGGTATGGATTACCGTCTGTCAATCAGCGGCCCTGTGTGTGTGTGTGTGTGTGATGGTAGCCACTTAAAGTCTGTGCAGGCTAAGTTCAGACTATATCAATCTGATTGACAGCGTTAATGGTGTGATAATTCTACACATCAGGCAACTGAAAGGCTTCATTTCACAGCACACGCTGGATAATCAGCCTCTGAAAAATAAACTCACTCTTCCCTCCGTTCACTCCATCATTTTTGCTTTTCTTCTCCTGGCTTTTTCCCCTGCTGCGTACTAAGCCTCTAACCTCCCTGTGCTTCTGTCTCCCCCGCAGGATGAATGCCGTAACTTCATGAAGGTGCTGCTCAGCAGACGAGGAGGCCTGTTTGTGTGCGGGACCAACGCCTTCAACCCGCTCTGTGCCAACTACACCGTGAGTAAAGACTGATGGTCTCCACCTGCGGTCACAGCTCCGCCTGTCAGACCTGCGACTCGTCCAACCGTGAAGTCATACTTCATACAATCCATCCACTTTTTTTTTTTACTTTCCACTCGTCTGGGCTTGAGTTGTGGAGGTAGGGTATCAGAGATGTGCATCTCCAGCTTATCCTGGAAATGTCCAACAAATGGAAGATGCCCTCAGACCAGATGATGTGTATACTTGAACTTTCCCCTTTGACCTGAAAAAGCAGCGCCAAGCTCCCTCCAGATGTCTGATCCCCGCTCCCTGTCTCTAAGGCTGAGGTCAGACACTCTAAGGGGGGTCATTGATGTTTGGTCTGTCGGTCAGTACATATGAGGACAGATGAAGGTTTGAGTGTAGTTCCACCTGTAAAATGAAAGCTCTACCTCGCAGCTCTTTCTCTACAGCAACAGTCAGGAGCCTGCGTTACTGCTTGTTTATCCATATTTCCAGAGAGGAGGCCCGGCTTCCCTCATGAAATTAGTACGTCTGTTCGGGTATAAATTCACAGCTTGATTAAAGTTGTTTGTTTGCGCCGCCGTTGACTTTCTCTTCAGGAGCCATTTATCTGCGTTGTCTGGCAGCTCCACTGCCTCGTTTTCCTGAGATACAACAGTTGTTGTTTCCCGGTGGTTAAACTTTGTGGTCTGCCGAGCTTGTTATCAGCAAGTCAGAGAGCGCGGATAACCAAGACAAACAGAAAGGAGGGGGAGCGGAGGAAGAGGAGCTGTGATTAAAGGGCCGCGCAGACGTGACTTGTTTGCCTGCTTTGTTCTCATTTGAGAAAAGCCATTCCGCGGTAGAAGGCGGGTATTAAAGACACACGGGGGTTCAAGCTGTTGACTGACCCCGATTCGAGCAAACTAGAGAGTACCCCGGAATAATTCCTCCTCATATACATCCATCAGACTCCCAGCGTGTGCATCCATTCAGCGCCAGATTCCTACACCGCTCACCTCCCAACCAATTCCTGTCCCGCTCAATTACGGTAACCATCTCAAACTCGTGGAAGAAAAACCACACATAAATATTAATCATGGCCTCGGCTGATTTCACGTCCTCTAGCAGGAATATTAAATAAGGGATGAAGGAGGCAGTTGAGAAGGAGGGAGAAAAAAAAATCCTTTCTGAATCAAAGGCTTTTTTTCAGATCAGTGTTATTTTCAGTCTCTCACATTTCAAACAACAGTGCAACAGTGCAACACCGAGCTCTACCTGGCCCATTATCTGTCAGCCACTAATGACACTCCACAGCAGCGTGTAACACGCCTGTCTCCTGCCCGATAGGCTGCGTGCCTTTTTCTCCCGAGACTAGTTAGTGATGCTAGCGACTGTTTTATTTATAGCCCGGGTTTTAATGAAATGACACATAAATAATTTCATTTTCAGACTGGAATGAGAATTGCACTGTGCTGCAGGAATAGCTTGTTTGGGTTCTTATTTTTAAGCTCATGTGTTTTTGAAGAGAGAAGACGCGGCGACTTCCCTCCCCGTGTTTGTGCGTAAGAGCTGAAAACTTGTTTGAATCGTCACTGTGACTTGATGTGGGCGTATGGCCGGACCCCAGTGTGTCTGTGTGTTTATCTGTTTTATTTATTTATGAGAACGCGGCGCTTGTTGTTGCTGCTGTGCCTAATTGCCATCAGTGAATCATTAGTTTGCACTTACGGTAACACTCCCTAATTGCCGTTCTCTGGTGCCTTGTTCTCACAATGCCGCTGCCAACGCAGCCATGGTGTTTGGAGTTGACTGATGTGTGTGTGTGTGTGTGTGGCCCTGCAGGGAGACACTCTGGAGATGGTTGGAGACACGGTCAGCGGGATGGCCCGATGCCCCTATGACCCCAAGCATGCCAACGTAGCTCTGTTCGCAGGTAAGACTCACGTTTTGTTGTAAAGTGCACTCACAGCCACGTTGTGCGGACTACACCTTTAGACTTCTCAGTGTAGCGTGAACCAAAATAACGAGTGTGAGAGGTTCCCGGAGATCACGTTCGTGACTGACGGGTTTCTTGGTCAGCATCAAATGAACCTGGGTTCAGATAGAGATGATTTAATACATTTTTTATGGATGGATCTGACTTTTGTACTAGTTGCAGGAACATGAAACATTTAACAACAGAAGAAGAGAAAGAAGTTGGTGTCTCTCTGCCTCTGACGCCATAATGTCTGCGTAAATATGATGCTCCTTTTGCTGGTAGTACGACCAGAACGATGACACATTGCCAGTCAGTGCCATGGAGACACTTAAACATCAATGATCGACGTCATCGCTCCTCCCTCAAAGACATTAGGATGCTTGAAAACAACACACGCATTTGGCTGCCCCACTGTGATTCTTCATCGGATTCCAACACACCTCACTGTAATCAAATCAGCCGTCCCGTGACTGAACCTGTGGGGAGCCATTACTGTTCTGCCACCAGCACATTATCTCATACCAACAGGCTGGAGTTTTCCCTTTCGTGTGTGGCAGAGCTGCAGAGTGGTAATTATGGGAGTTGATTGCATCGTTGACTGGTCAGTCATGTCATGTTTGGGACGCAGGACTCTCGCAAAACAGTAACAATTACTCCAACTGCCATTGTTTGTGGTTACGCTGTTGCATTGGCAGGTTCTCCAGCTCATGTGTGTGTGTGTGTGTGTGTGTCAGAGGGGAATCTGTTTACAGCCACAGTGACTGACTTCCTGGCCATTGATGCAGTGATCTATCGTAGCCTCGGGGACAGTCCTGCTCTTCGCACCGTCAAGCATGACTCCAAGTGGTTCAGAGGTACCTGTATATGTGTATCTGTGTGTGTGTGTGTGTGTTCTTGAACTGTGTTTCTGAGGACCATTCTAGTAAAGATCTTACAAATGGGCAAGGGAATACGTTACACCAACGGGTGTCCTCATTAAGGTGAGGATGCATGTGTGCTTCTGTTCGCCTGTCAAGGTTTTAACAAGTGTTTGCACATGTGCTGTTGTTTTCTGAACATCAGCTCCGTGTCTGTTGTTGTTGTTTGTCAGAGTCTGATGGGTTGAGTGAGCGTCCACAACACTTAGCGGCACACAGGATCGATACGTGTCAGTAGCAGAGCGCTGAGTCAGCAGGCTGGCAACTCTGTGCTCAGGTCACTGGACATGAAGCTGTCAAACCCTCTGGACTCTGGTCCGGATGTACAGATGCACAAACATGACTGCTTAACAGAAGAGAAGGCAACGCGTTTGTATTACAACCGGCTGCCTGCAGTATAAGTAATATATTCTGCTTCCTCGGGTGGACAATCTCAAAGCTGATCGACTGTTGTCTGACTGCACATTAGCCTCTGGGAGCCACGGCAAACACTTGGAGGCTTCTGGTGTAAACAGTGGAGATCCAGGCCCTTCACCAAACACTGATTCCTGTTTGACAAGAGCAAATGTACTTTGGTCATGCATGTGTTTTTCTCCACAGAGACTATTTACCTGCAGGCAAACAAAGCACAATGCTCACAAGTAGCAATGGAGGGTTTTTGAACTAAAGCGCAATCGCTGACAGATTCAGATTCACTTCAAAAATCTGTTTATAGAGTCCAGTTCAATAAAACAATAAACTCATCACTTCAAACTTATAAAACAGACACGTGTCCTCTGTGTTTACATTCAGACTTTGGCCGGCAGTCTGACCTGATGATGACTGTTGGACGGTCACAAATACGCAATAACAGACATGCAGGTTGCAGCCGGTCCTGGGTGGATCAGCACCAAACTGCAGAGCGTGAAAGCCCGTTTCTCGGAAACATCAGGGAGTCATAATGTTCTTATTGTTTGGTGTGAAATCCCCATTCAGCATGTAATGAAATTAAGCATGGCCTCGGCCACATCCTCTCTGCCCTCATGATGCCTCAGTGTCACGGGAGGGAGTGATGCCCCAACACATGGAGGCACTGTGCTGAATTCTCTCGACCTATCTAGGGAACATCAAACGCTCACCACACTTTGTCTCTCTCCCACAACAGAGCCCTACTTTGTCAGCGCTGTGGAGTGGGGACCTCACATCTACTTCTTCTTCAGAGAGATAGCCATGGAGTTCAATTACCTGGAGAAGGTATGGAGGCCGTCTGCTCTCTCCCTGTGAGCCTTCCATATTCACACAAAAGGAGCCACTGGCCCTTTCAAAGCGTCTTTTCAAAGCCCCAGGAAGTCGCATTTAAACGTGTGCATCACCATTAAAGAAGATTCCGGTCGAATATCTCTGTGCTGCAATCATTTGAATGTCAATATCAGCTCGTCCCACAGCTACACTGACCTTTCATCCTTGTATTTGTTTGTCTGCATCTCTAATCCAACAAACCACTATCTGAGCAAACAACTCTTGTCTGTATTAACCTCGGAAAATCCCCTTGTTTTTTTTTTTGTTTTTTTACAGCGATTCTGTTTATTTCCTTCCTGTGGCAGAGCTGGGTTTACATATTAATGAAAAACAATATATCAGCAGCATCAGAAAACCAGTTATTATAAATGAGCAGTTAACATCAATGGTGGGGGGGTGGTCCTCGCAGAAGGTAGAGTAAATGACACCTAAAATGCCTCACCATTGTGGGATGATTGTGTTCAAAGAAACAATTTTGAAACAGGCTGGCATTTTCATGAATAATTGATAAAACATTTACCATAATAAAGCAACGCTCTGACAAAACAGGGTTCCCGAAACACAAATAGCATGCAAATGACTCCTCAGAGACGACATGGGGTTGGGAATGGTTTTCAAATGTACCTTTCTGAAGTTGAAAGCTGAAGATCTGGTAATTCTTTTGAACTCCGACACCTTATCACTGGCCATGCTTGTCACTATACCGTAAATGAGCCTTCGTGCATATTTCCCGCGCCTGTCTCAGGTGGTGGTGTCGCGTGTGGCCCGGGTGTGCAAACGGGACCAGGGCGGTTCCCAGCGAGTTCTGGAGAAGCAGTGGACCTCGTTCCTAAAGGCTCGCCTGAACTGCTCCGTCCCCGGGGATTCCCACTTCTACTTTAACCTGCTCCACTCCACCAGCCCCATCATCCGGATGCACGGCAGGGACATCATCCTGGGCGTGTTCTCCACACCGGCCAACAGGTACAACGCAAACACAAAACGGAAAAAGCAGGAAAGTGTGACAGAAACTTAAGATCAAAGATTCCCAACCGATTTCTCCTTGAATCTTTTAATGATAGACGATATATAAAGATGGAGGACACGTCTTCGCAGCCCCCGAGCAAGAGCAGACCCTGACTGAGAATCACTGATAATCAATACCCAGATCGCCTTTCTTCACATAAGCAGCTTTATGTGTGTGCACGTGTGTGAGTGAGTGCAGCAGCGGAGAGATTGCAATCCATGTCTTGCTTCACACTCTGGGCCTTTTTCTCAAAGAAACACTCAGACGTAGAGAGACATCTTGACACACTTCCCGCAGAGACTAGGATAGACACCCGTGGCGGAGCTGTACTCACGGCTCACCTTGAAAATTCGGTGGACCACCGTAGTTTGTTCCCCTCTCAGATGGAGTCAGACAGAGTGGGGCCTCCTACGGGAGGGCGAAGAAAAAGAGGCTGTGCTGAGGGGCAGAGGTCACGATTGTGGGGTGCAAACTAATTGAAGACACATGGGACACTTTCATTGAGGACAAAGAGGTGATTTTCTGAGAGACAAGATTAAATTGAAAAAAGGTGAGAGGGAAGGAGGGGAGGGGAGAGATGCTGCCTGGTAAATGGAGGATTATTGGAGACTGAGGATATCTGTGGAAATGCTTAGAGAGAGAGAGAAAGACCAGAGAGTCATTTGTAGAACAGTGGAAGGGAATGTAAATATATGTGTGAGCTGTACAGTACTACTCTCTCTATATATATTAATATATAATAGCAAACTTGAACGATTGGGGTTGGGATCTTTAGTTCGCAGCAGGAAATGTAACCTGAGTCGCTCATGTCCACTGAGCGGTTTCATCTAGTCCAAATAAACAAGATGTTTTCCCACGTCTTTCATCTCTTCGCTGAAATCTGCTTTCGTGCTTAGTTTGAAGATGCAGGGGCACAAAAACGTCGTGATTAATTTATAGAGGCGTCTGATTTGAATATTGGCTGTAGTTTTTATTGCGAGCTCCATTCCCGTTGGTGTGTTTGAAGGAGCCTCGTCCTGGTCTTCCAAGCTGCAAAAACAGAAAGCGATACTGTGTGCTTTAAAGTAAAGTAGCGTTATATTGAATTCTAAGTGGCTCAAATCGCAGAAAAGGACTCGGCATACTTCTCTGTGATGGCCCACTCATCTTACACCACCTTAATGGCCGTGGTACTACTTAGTGTGTCTGGTCGAGCGAGCACATTATAGCAGGCTACTTACAACTGCCTGCTATTTGACTCTGGTGGAGAATCGATGTCTCTCCCTTAATTGCAGCCAACAATAACTACCACCTGTCATTTGTTCCACTACAATGCCATCTCTTTGTTTCCAGGATTAGAATAAAAGCTTTCTACCAGTTGCAGGACAGTGGCGTTTACGACCTCCCTGTAAGAGGCGGCAGATGAGTAGGAGAAGGAAACAGTGAGGCAGCGAGCAAGTTAACGCGGGGGGGATGGAAGACACGGAGGAGAGTGACGGAGACGGCAGACAGGAGGCAGTGAGACAAACGAGAAATTCAAGGACAAGGGAGTCAATAATGGACAACACATGCATCGGTCGCTCTCTGAGATCTAAAAGTGTTTCATCAGCTGCATCTTATCCGTGTGTTTGGAAAAGGCTGAGGGGGCTGGGGGGGGGACATTGCCTGCAGAGACAAATGGGTTCAACACACACACACATATATATACTGTATATATACAGACAGACACACACTCCTCCATTTTCATACCCAAACACACTTCCCAGATTACGGCATTTACAGAAAGCCACAAAAGAGAACCAGCTGAAAACACACACACACACACACACACACACACACACCTGCTGCTACTGGGCCCTTTTTTAAATAACTCCCAGCGAAGACGGAGAGCAAGGGCGGTTCAGATGGATGGATAAGGAGACGTGTGAGGAAGCAAAATGAGCACGAAGAGAAAGAGAGAATGTGTGAGGTGAGCTGCACTGCTCCCACTGGCCCCGTGCGGCCCCCTGTGCCACACCGGCTAAGTGCTCGCCAGACAAATTGCTTTGGCTGGCAGCGCGCAACGAAAACAGCGTGAAACGGGACCTGCGAGTGGAGGAATAGCTCTATTCTTTCCTGCCATTTGGCCCCATGCAGCAACCGCGAGAACGACAGGTCCGAGTCAAGGTTTTACTGATGATCTGTGTCTGTGGGGTACGCCTCTCTGCAGTTACTCATCCCCCCCCCCTGCGCTCACATGCTTCAGGGATAATTTTACAGCCACATACCTCTGTCCTACAGTTGCATCTGGGGCTCCTTTACCTGCAGTTTCCAGGGTATGAAATCACACCCCCCCCCCCGGTTGCCAGTTTCTTTGTGCATCCACCTCGAAAGCCCCGGGCCCTTTCTCTGAAAGAGGACTGAAGGCAGAGCTTGGATTTTTCCATGAGCACCTTCTGCACTGCTGATGCTCAAGAGGTCAAGGAGGCACAGAGAAGAGCAGTATGAGGGGAAAATGGGACTTTTACAGCAGGTACATGTTGAAAGTAGAGCAGCAGGAGGTCCTCTGGAAATCCTCCCATCATCCTGCTGGTATTAAAAACAAACAAGTCCTGTCATTCAGGCAATGTTGTGGCAGCTGAAAACATCTGAGGCCGCTGCAATTGGCTGAACTGGGCTCATTAGGCTTAATGGAGTTGTGCAGGAATGCAAGCAAAACATCCCATGCAAAGCAAAGTAAGTGCAGGGCATGCTGAGAGAGGGAGGCCATGTTTGTTTTTGCTCGTAAAGAATCTCATGTGACAGGGTCAGACAGCAGAATGCCCTTCTGCAAACCAAGGCAGAGGGGTGGGAATTAGGAGGACAAGGAGCAGGCGGGAATTAGGTTAGTGTGCCAGGAGCAGTGTGGCAAGAACCATGAGTGTGTAAGATACCCCCCCCCTCTGGGCCCACAGGTAGAGATGGCAAGGGGGGGTAGCCACCTTCACGACGAAAGAAAAACCACCAGTAGAACAGACTTGTTGCAAAAGTTTTCATTTATTTTTTTACATGTGCTAGGATATTCAAATTATGGAGAAAAGAGAAGATCCCATGGGTACAGGGTCAAGAAAAATCATGAAAATGTGGGTTATGAAAAATACTGATCAGGTTGGAGTCTTTTGGAGAAGAGATGAAAGTTACAAGTCGATGGAAGATTATTAAAAATTTAAATAAAGTGTAAATGTTCATGGGTCTGGAATCTGAGGCCTAATTATACATGATAGATTTTTTTTAATGCTGTTTTCATCAGAGCTAAAACAAGATTCATAAAAACTATCAAACACACCAACAACTCTGTTTTATTATAGGTTTGATGCCAAAGTCAGATGTGTTCAAACCGGCTGGGACTTTCACTACAGCTTTATTATAGGAATATCGATTCCTCCTGTGCTATATTTTCTTTAAAGAAGCTTTTACTGATATCACGGCTACTAAGCTACAACTCTTGTCCAAGGAAGAGTCTGGCACATATAACTACCTGTAAAAACAAAAACAATGTGTTATAATTGCCCCAATGTTTTTCTACCTCAACAAGAATAAAGTGTTGACGAGTGTCTTGATTAGTGAGCTGCGGAGGTGCAGGCAAATGTCTCCACAAGTGCCGTGTTTGAGGCTTTTACCTCACAGGAATAAAGAGTGGGATGAATCTTCTCATTTAACTCCAACAAATTACTGCATTCTCCAAACTGTCAAACCCAGTCTACAACATGCCAGTGGAGCATTTAACTGCAGAACAAACCAAATGCACTGGGCATTAATTCAATTCCCAGCCTGGTCGACAAACACAGTGGCCTTGAGAATAAAACATCACAGAAATGAAAAATGAAAATGAGTTGATTATTCTCATGCCTCCTCTCTCTCTCTCTCTCTCCACCCCTTGGAGGAATCGTGTGTCCGTGAGGCCCGTGCTAATCCCGGCCGTCAGTGAGCTTGTAAAATGTTGAGGAGGTAGTTTAGACTCTGCTCTCTTTCAAACGGACAGCGCACGTATCCCGCCTGTCACTCAGCCTCAGTCAAGGAGAAAGAGTGAAGGAAGGACAAATTCCGACAGACAGAGAGAGGAACAAGAAAAACGTGAAAGTAAACAAGTGGAAGGGGGGGGGGGGGTGAGGATGATTGAAAATGAGATTTACAAGAAATCGCAAGCTGACATAATTGCTTGAGAGAACACTAGAGAGGGAGAGAGTTAGAATAACTTGAAAAAGAAGAGAAACAGCCCGAGGCCTTTTGGCTCGCTGCTGTCAGACACGCAGCGCTACACGGGGGCAAACCCAGTGACCTGAAGCAACACAGAACAGGAGAGTCGGGGGGGAGGTAGCGAAAGGAAGCCAAGCTGGCATCGACGCCGAGCTGGCCGCCGTGTCACAACTAACATCTGGCGCCCGCCGTCTTGAGAGAGAGACGCTGTTGTCGTCCAGCGATCCGCCTCCAGCTCCGCCGCACCGGCCGGGGTTTGAGTCGCATCCCTGCCTATGAATGAGAAGAACTGAGGGAGGAGGCGTGACCTGATCAAATGGCACATCAGGAGAGGACGGCTCCCCCGCTGCTGCCGCGATGCTTCAAGCGATGCCTTCCGGAACAAACAGAGGCTTTTTTTCGAAAGGGCGGTCAAGAGAACCGGCGCTCGGCTCGGACCGTAACGATGGGAGCGCAGAGCCTCAAATCACCATTTGGCCATTTGATGAAGTCAAAAGAAACAGAGGGGGTGTTTGGGCGGCAGGTGACTCAGCCTCTCAGGTGTTTTCAGTGCGGAGGTATCGGCACTTAGTCTGCAGCGTTCACGCCACAGCCGGCATGAGTCACTGACACTCTCCGAGCAGAGAGCGGAGTCTGAGTGCGAAGCAAGGGATGTTTTCTTTTTACTCCTTCCTTTTCTCAGCCTGGCACCGCTCTTTTTATTTCAGTCTGTGCTTTGTCTCTGTAGCCACAACACATACACATAACATCAAGATGTGTCTCTGAAGCCCCATTTTCAACTGGTCAGAAATCCCACTAACACCCACTCACATCTGGCCTTTGTCCGCGATGGGATTGGACCCAATCAACGATCAGCGGCTAGGGAGGCTGATTTGGCCACACAGCAAGTCAGTGCACACAAACAATGGGTGATGAAGAGGAAGCGATGAAGAAATCAACCTGGGAAGACGACATGCTGTGAGAGCTTCGGGTGTTAAGGGCTGCGTCCGCGGGACTAAATGTTTGGTCGTGACGGTGTGTATTCTGTTTTGGAGGATGTGTGTGGGCTGCGGACACTTGCTGGAGCAGATGTTCTGTTCCCCACTGTGGGCAGAGATCGTCCCCCTGCCTGTGAGAGACAGAATATTCAGTGACTCATTTCCTATTTGCTTTTTATCGTCCAGAAACTCCAGCCAAGATTTCTTTTGTGGGTCTAATCTTACTCTTGCATCTGCTGCATATCCATCCTTCCCCTGCTGAGATGACAGCCTCCATCTTGGTCGGTCGTTCTCGCCATCTTTTGAACAATTTCCTTTGTTTTTAAGCATCGAATGTCAAAAATATGAGGAGCCAAAATCCAATTTGTCATCTTCACTGGGTGTCTGTCCCTTTCTTACACTCACACTCACACTCAAATTACTTTCTTTATTTTAACCTCTTTTCCTGGTCTATCTTTCAGAAAATGATTCCCCGCCTTATCAGAACTTCTTTTTCCTTTACTCCTGTGTGGAAACAAAGCTACTTGACACAGGACTGAGTCATTTTGTCTGAGTGTTTTATCAATCAACACTTTCAATCTCTCTCTCTCTCTCTCTCTCTCTCTCTAGTATCCCGGGTTCGGCAGTGTGTGCCTTCGACATGGAGCAGCTGGCGGCGGTGTTTGACGGGAGGTTCAAGGAGCAGAAATCACCCGAGTCTATTTGGACCCCTGTTCCAGATGAAGTCATCCCGAAGCCCAGGTCCAGACGACTGAAATCAATTTATGCACCTGTGTTCACGTTGTTACGGGACAAACGTGGGAGGAAAACATTTTTATGAATAGATGAAGCCACAAATCTGCCTTATGAAGGAGGGGGTGAGGGCAAAGTTGAAAACTTATCCTTGTCTAAGGTTTGGATTTCACATGAAGAATGCAGGGAGGCACTGTATGTAGTTTTATAGCCTGGTTATTTTTCACAAGGATACAGCACAGTCATCCATAACCCTGCAAATAATACTTCAGATAGGAGCCTTTGGCTTAGTCAGGTCTGTCTAATGTAGAAAAAGGAGATCTGTGTGACTGTGAGCATGGCAGAGACAGTCTAGGCTGCTTGATTGTATAAACATATCTTCACTGAGGCCTAAAGTAGTCAGGAAGGCCACATTGTCCGTGTTCCATCTGCCAAACTTGTCTGACAACTTCCTGTCCTGTCCCCAGACCCGGTGGCTGTGCCGTTCAAGGATCCAGATTCAATTCGTCCAACTCTTTCCCCGATGACATGCTGAACTTCGTCAAGACCCACCCGCTGATGGATGACGCTGTGCCGTCCCTGGGACAAAGACCCTGGATCGTCAGGACCATGGTCAGGTGAGACTGAAGTCAGCCAAACACTCAAACACTCCCTCTGTGTCTCAGAGAAATCGACTAGAACTAATTCCTGCTCCAACCAGTCATGCTGCACCAGATCACACGCCAAATTCACGCTTCTTCACGGCTGGTTCATTAAACCCAGGGAAACGTGTCAGAAACCCCAAAAATATTGCAGCGTTAGAGAAATAAAATAAATTGAAATAAATTCCAAAGTGAAAAGCAATTTCTGTGCGTTCTGTTGTGGCTGCATATATATATATATATTTATGTTCTCCTGCTCAACCCCCAGTAACAAATGTTGGTGGGTTCCTCTCTGTCTCATGGAAATGAGTCATGCTGCTGAAGTTGTCCTGGTCCCTCTGTAGCTTCACGTGGTCGCCGGGGACCAACTGAAGTCTCACACCAATGCTCGCATCCCTGGGGATTATGGAACTGGATGTATGTGGAATATTAATCACCCGGCACAACATGGCTTCAATTCACATTCCATTGACTCACGCGGGAGCGTGTGTAGCCCAGCAACACGAGTCCGTTGACTTGACTGATATTATTAATGAGGGAATGTCTGCCATAATTAGTTTATTATGCAGATTTGATGAGCAGCATTTCTCTGTGGCATTCTTCTCATTTTGCAGTGACTCATAACAAATGTGCATATCATGATTTAAATTCACCCGAGTCAGGGTTTTTTTTATATGCAAACCAATCGGTTGCAATATGCAGGAATCATGAACTCGCCCACAGGAAGCTCCTCGCCATGTTGTGCAGCTTTTGTGGAGTTACCGTTCCGAATGTGTGCGACGGTAACGTGACAGTCTGTCCTCTCGGCGCAGGTACCAGCTGAATAAGATTGTGTTGGACACAGAAGCAGGGCCGCACCGAAACCGAAGCGTCCTGTTCCTCGGGTCGAGCCGGGGGACCATCCTCAAGTTCCTCATCATGCCCAACCAGGACAACACCATCACCAACAGCAACATCTTCCTGGAGGAGCTGGAGGGATTCAACCCAGATAAGTAAGACGCTAACATGCTCTCATGACGGCCATGACCTTCAGCTCATGGTGGAAAATGTCTTCACCTTCTCAGCCATTTCTCTGAGATTTCAAGTTTCTGGAGTTCATGGAATCCTCCAGTGTGCAGCAGACCTTAATTGGTCAGTTTTAATGATATTCATAGGCTGAGGCTCTTAAGACCGAGCCAGGCTTGCGGTTGGTTTCTCTCCTTGATGCTCAGCTGGTGACTGAAACTGTGATTCTGAGGAAACAGACATGGGATGTCCGGGATCAACAGCGTGGGGAAAAGCTGGTACGAAAAGAGTCATAGAACGGAAATAAAAGAATCTCACAACATGATCTCGCAAACGGAGCCTTTGCTGAGACAAACACAAAGAATAGGATCAGTCTAATGTTCATTATCAAATCTCAACATCCTCTAATGAGGTGGAGGCACGCTACCGGACGCCATTGGAGGGAAAACAACAGAAAGTAATGAAGTGATGATAAAATCACATTCTCCTTGATCTGGACCCATTAAACAAGCAGGACAAAGTGACCCTTTGTCCTCCGTCTGAAACAGAATCATATTTAATATCTGGATCTTAACCAAAGATCACAGCAGATTAGAATTCCTTTTTTTTTCTTTTCATCTTTGTTTCCATGCAGCGGAGAGCTGCAGGGAGGAGACTGTCACACACATGCAGGCACATGGAGCTGGGTTATTATCCGTCACCAAGGATAATTAGAGGCATTTTAAAGAAAGTACATGTTTCTGAGCACCAGCTTTTTGGTCATTTTCCTCCCAAATAGATCTATAAATGCAATTTGTTCTGCAAAAACAAGGAGGGTGGGGGGGTATCTTAAACCAACTGCCTGGAAACCCCCTTCCTGTGCTGGACTCAATCAGTTCAAACTGGTCCGCTTCTTATTTAGTTATTCCAGTCCGAAATGTTTGCCAATTTGTGTCTCAGCACACTGGTTCTGCTTGTGAAATGACGTGTGTGTGTGTGTGTGTTGAATGAGCTGGTGTAGCCTGGAGCCAGTGCGTAAGGGATAATTTGATGTGCATGGCGAGCCCACCGGGGGGTCAGTGACGGTCCAGCTATCACAGCTTTCACCAGGCTAATCAGGACACAGAGCTGGAGGCCACCCTTAACCTCACCTTACATGCACGAGACAAAGAGAAGCCTTGTGTGCAGAGAGGAAGGCCAGCTGACACCGTCCTCCTCTCTGGGGTCAGCGCTGATAGAAATCACTGCTTTATGACTTGACTGCTCTGGTAATGGACCAGGAAATGGGCTGAAAGAGAAACAACGCTAAAGCTGCTAATGCACTGATCATTTTCCTGAGATATATATATATATATATATATATTTATTACAGGGGAGTTACACATGACACATGTCTCAGTCTGTTCTTCTGTCCTTTTTTGGGAACTTTTCCCACCAGCCCCAAAGAAGAATGTTCAGAAATGTCATGAGTTGAGTCATTTTCAAACACAGCAGCAAACACACCTTTTTCCAGCATTACTTATATTTGCTCACTTTACCCACGTCTCACGCTCTCTCTCCCCCTCCACATGACTCGCAGCTCGGCCTCAGCAGAATGATAGATTCCCCTTAATGACTGCCAGCCCTGTCCCTGTGTTATTACCATAAACCATCCACATGCAACTGATGCATGAGCCTACATGTGCATAAAACGGTATAAATCCACTGCGCTCAGGCAGTTTGTTGCCGGCCGCTGCAGCTTTAAGTGCCAATTAGCCGTGATTCAGCCCCTGGCTGCTGTTTTTGATGACCAGCTGACCCCCCCTGCCCTCCACAATCAGCATAGTGCATATTTTGGTTGACACAGTAACATCCAGCAAACACGAACATCCACTCTCTCCACTTTTATTATTGTGTTTTTTATTTATAGAGCTGTTAATGTTTGGCTGTGCCTCACACTGAGTCATAAGGAAGGAATTTTTCTTTCTGTGTTTATGGTCAGACTGAGGCCACACATTTAACGTGCAGGCTCGGCCTGGTTATTAAATGGCCTAATGTGTTTTTGTGTTGATGCCTGTGTGTTTGTGTGTGTTGCAGGTGTGCTGAAGACTCTCCTCAGGCCCGTCAGCTGCTGTCTCTGACCCTGGACCGGGCGAGCCACAGTCTCCTCCTCGCCTTCCCCTCCTGTGTGGTCAGAGTGCCGGTGGCGAGATGCCAGCTCTACTCCCGGTGCATGAAGTAAGTCCCGCACCAAATCATTTGCACGTCGAAGTGCAGCAGGGCAGCATAATGAGAAGCCTGGTGACCATTCAGGAGCTATCTTACCTTCCCCAGTGTCCTTGAGGAAGATGCACTGAAGCCCTGCCAGCTCCAGACTTGCTGGTCTGCAGCTGACTTTAATTTTCTTGTAATGATAATGATGTTAATAGCAAGCGTCACCGTGCCCTTGAGCAAGGTGATAATCTGCTAACTGCTGTACAGCCCTGAAATGACTCAAAACACTATAAAAAGCTCCAGTAAATTGGGGGGGAAATCTAATAAAAGCTGTTAGTGTGATACACCACCATTAAAAGTAATGCTGTATTATTGCATCAGCAAGCAGTAAAAAATGTTTTATTGTAGACACATAATTATAATTATTTCTGTCTAAATAATACATTCCATAATTAATAGATAACTCTAATTGGTGACAATATATTTCATGAGGACAGTAAACTAGGGTCATGTAAATACTAAACCAGTGGCTAAGATTTTAATTTGAAATCTATGTTGCATTAAAAGGTATTTGGCAATGATAAAAGATGCTATTATTTAAATTATTTTGGACACACTAACAATTTCCATAAGAAGTTTTTAAAGCACAGTCTAGCAATAAGGAAAAGGTTAATTAATACAATAAAAGAAATTCTTTTGAGAGTAAATATAATTGAGGCTTAATATGTTGACAGATTCACATTAACTAAATCAAAATTACCATGATCTAGATTAAACCTAATCGTACAATAGTGTCTTGTCTAATCTTGTCTGAAATTAAAAATGAGCTTAAATGCATCAGCCCATTGTTTATTCTGTAAAATGTTGTATCAGCCAGGGCACAGGTGAGGCTGTGAAAGGCTTGTATCAACTAATATTTAGAGCTGTTGTTTTTCTTTCATTAAGCTGCTGCTCTTTACTTAAAGAGAGTTTTTATTTCCTCAATTTGTGCCTTAATATAGATAGTTCACTGCAAATTGACTCATTATCCTCTCGCCGCCATGCTGATGGAGGGCTGGAGGAAGTGTTGGAGTCTCGGCGGTAAACAGCGCTGCAGCCAAATCCAATTCAACTCAAGTAAACAGGACCTCTTCAGACGTAAACAAACAACACAAAGTAGCATGACATGCCGCCATTCATGCGAGGGGTGCATGTTGTCATCGCTGCCTCCGATAGCATCTCTTCTCCCAGTACAAGACATTTAGACCAGACTGACGCTGTTTGAACTTGAACAGCGGGGCTAGCGGACAGTTAGATGACGCCACATGAGGAACATGGAGGCAGGTTATGTTTTTTGGTGAATTAGGGGGTTCGGGTCGGCCTAACCCCTGTTTACCCCTGAGACTCATTAAGGGTTTATTGGACTTAAACACTTCACCCACCCTCCATTGGCAGAGTGGTTAATACATCTATCTTATCTCTGATCATTTATTTGCATAAACGCTGTGGCGCTTATTCCAGTCAGACGACTATAAAGTTTACTACAGAGCCGAACACGGTCAGGGCTCATCGCTGCCCTCAGATATGATTGCACAGAGGTAATGGGGAGTGATGAGCAAATATCTTTACTGGCAAGCTCGCTGAGCGTTGACGCCCATGGCGGTGGAGCGTTAGGGTTCACTACACAGGTACACACACACCAGCACACCACGGTGAGTCACGCACGAGTGGGATTCACACCCATGCTTCCAGAGTTGTGTTAAGCGTGACAGTTTTATGCATTCAGCTCAGGCTGCGAAAGGCAGTGTTGTGTGTGAGTGAGCGCTCAAGGTTTGTTAGAGACGTTTCATCAGCCCTGGTCTGAATCTTTAACCTCTGATGAGGAGAGGGCTTCTGATTTAGTGCGCGCACAGCTCACGCACTGATTCCTCTCGGAGCCTCTCTCAGCCCCTTTAATCATTCAGCATCTCACCGTAAATAATTTGCTGCCCAGTGCATGCAGGGTAAACACTCACAGGTCGACCCTCTGACCTCATTTAACTCCACATGCAGAGCGTCATTGACATCTCAAGTTTTCAGATGGTCAGCAGTTCCTAATCACTGGGCAAGTGCAAAACTATGTTTGCATATATTCCTCAGGCTTTCACACCTGCGTTTTAACGGCACCATTAATCACAGTGTTTCATTACTCCCCTTCGTCGGTGCAACCGAGGCCCACTGGTATCCACAGAGCACTGTAATGAGATGAACCACATCTCCTGAAAGCTGAAGATGCGTCTTGTGACAGGCACACACCCTCCGACTTCAGGCCAGAGCAGACGAACTGGCTAATTCAGGCTTCTGCACCAGTTGCAAGAGGCTGAGAGAATATGAAACAATAGAAGTAAAATAAGCAGCTGGCAGGATTGTTTGGAGTCTTTGCTGCTGATTCTATTTCGTTTGAAGGACAAGGTCTTTCATCCCGCTGGTATTGTACGACAATAATAGATATTCCAGTGGCGACAGAATTAGGGGAATAAACCAGTTTGTTATTTTTTTCATTTAAAAATGAAATTATTAGTTAGTGAAGAGTGGAATCGACAACAGGCCGACGTCAAACCAATCAATGTCCAGTAAAGGCAGAAGGAGCCCACTGCAATGATGACGACAGGATGTGCTGGGCTCACGTACAAAAGCCTTTAGTCGGCTCCCTCAACAGACTAACTGAATCCATTGTCAACATTTGGTTTGGACCATGGTCTAGACTTGTGGGCTTAAACCCCCCAAGATCCAGCAGAGTAGAAAACACCATGTTGAGCCTAAGCGATCACTGTAATGTTGAATAACTGAATTTTTTTCTCCAGGAACTGCATCGCCTCCAGAGACCCCTACTGTGGCTGGACTAGAGGAAGCACCTGCTCCTTCCTCCGACCTGGGACCAGGTATGTTCACATATGCAGTGCATCACTACAACACACACACACACACACACACATCACACGGTATGTGCCTCATTTATTCTGGTGCTGTAGCTGCAGCTCCCATAGTGGGGTTTAACTTTTTTTTTTTCCATCTATCTATCTTAAGCTGCATGTGAAGTTTCAGGTGTACTTTTACCATCTTCCACTGTTCTTTCTCTTTTAATGCAACTGTTTTTTAATATTGAATCGTTTCTGCCGTTATTATTCCCCTCCAAGTTATTTATCTGCTCTGGAATTCCTTCTCTGTCTGTGACTGTTTGGCCTTTGTTCAGATCAGTATTAACATCCCTACTGAGACATCCGATCACAAGTGGACGCCTCCACGTCCGTCTGCACACACACGGCAGAATTGAAATGTATCCTGAGTGTGTGTGTCCTGTCAGCAGCTGCTCTGTTTTCAAATCAACACACTTGTGCCAGCAGAGGCCAAATGAAGTTGTTTTTTTAGATAAATGGATGGATGGGTGGATGGGTAGACTGGTTGATAGATAAATGTGTGTGCCCTCTCTCCAGTGGTCTGACAGCTCACCTTCAGTCTCTGCTGCCTCCCCCTTGTGAAAGCAGATATTTCTTCAGCTTACTGAATTAGGGCCTGAAAGCTCGTGTGTAGTGGCTGAACAACAGACAGCGCGGCCCTTAAAGACCACCTCAGGCTGGCTGCTTATAATATTAAAGGCCTGTGTGTTTGTCTTGATTTGATTTACCAAGCGTGGTCGACTCGACAATTGATTTTGCATCGAGTTACTGTGGATTTCCGCTTTGTGGAAAAATGCACCGTCTTTGTGCAACCTGACGCCAGAGGAGCCCGCTGTGATTGGCCTCGTGTAACTTCAGACTGTGAAGTGGGCCGTTTGCGAGGGGAGTAGTAGCTGTGCATGGCTGCTGTACATGTTGTTGGGTTTTATTGGAGCATGTATGTGTGCTTCTAATTATCCAAGGTCCACTTTATTCACAGTTACTGTACATGCTAATGTGCATGCACCACAGACCACGAGAGGCAACACAAAACGCTTTTCTTCATCCGCATGACAACGTCTGTAGTTTCTCAGCACAACTGGACCCATTTGTCTCAGTGCTTTCTCCACATTAAAAGCCCAGATGTTGGCTGCGTCGCACACTGAGCCTTTAGCTAATTGCAGAATCTGTACTTCTCCGTCTCAAGCCCCATCAGTTTAATTCATCATCCGCAGGCGCTTCATGCGTCTTCAAAGGTCGCTTGTGGGCCAATGCTGCGTCAGCATTTAAGCATGAAACATTTCTAATGCTTATTTACAGCCTTGTAGCGATTCTTCTGTTTAAATCATAAGCGTCTTCAGTGGCTTCGCCTGATTCGTCTCCACAAGACCAAGACAAAGGAACTAAAGACTGAGCATGGTTGATTTGTGATTTCCGCCCACCAGTAAATCAAAAGACAACCAGGTTTTTGAAAGTAAGAATCACAACATGCCTGCCTCCCCAGGGGCGTGCGGTTTTAAATAAGCCCCCATAGGTCTTAGTGGCCCTTAAATTATTACTTAGGCCTGCATCCGATCACCTGAGCCGCTCGGCTGCCAAGTGCTCTCTCCGATGCAACAGATCCTTACTGAGGCAACTCTGAAGTGATGGGTTACGACTGTGAGTCACTTCTCAGGTACTTCAGTTTATGTAGAGGATTCAAATCATTTTGGATCACGCATTAAAAAGGTAAAACGTAAATTCTTGTGATTTCACAGGGTTTTCTCAAATTAAACAAATGAGGGAAAAAGTCAGAGTAAATATGTACCAAAATGGGAAATTCATATATGCTGCATGGCCTCTGAATGAACCCGACGTATCTTACGTGTTTTTTTTCTTTGTGTTCACACACATTCCAGCACATAATGGCTCTGCCTGTCCACTGCAACCTCTCTGTTTTCCCTGGTACCTTGCGAGCAGTTGTGCTCTTTCTTTGCAAGCACCTGGATCTCTGCGCTGTTCTCATTTCCTCTCTGCTTCCTCCCTTCATCATAATATCCTCATCCCTCGGGTTTTCCATGCTCCACTGTTGCTCAAATGGGAAATGAGATTTGAAGCGCGGGGGCTGGGGTTTTAGAAATGTCATAATTTCCTTTAAATAATGGAAAACCTCTGAAGAGGGAGGTTTGGTTTTTTTTTTAGCATTTTAACTCATATTACAAATGAATAGGTTTTTCATAAAGTTCATACAATGACCTCATGGCATTCTTTGGAGAATTGAATTTATTTTTACTGAACCTACCTTAGCTTCCTAATACTTGAGCACACAAAGTTTATATTTATATCACAAATATCAAGTATCTGCGATTCATTTGCTTAATTAATAACCCTCCAGGCAGAAGCGTTTATCTTGAAACGATAACGACGATTATGGCGAGATATTAGGCAGCTCAAGGGCCGCCCTGTTGTTAATTATTTTTTCTCGGAGTGTAAACAAAGATTCCGGTGATGGAGGTGTCAAAAGCGACCTGCGGAGATTTATGTGTGTGCGTGTAACTTGTCCTCTGCCGAGGCGTCGAGATAGTTTTCCTCTATCAGAGAGAATCTGTGCTGTGTCAGTGGCCGCGCTGCTTTGCCTCTGTGTCCCCTGATTAATGGCTGTGTCTCCTCTCCTCTGCAGACTGCCGTTCGAGCAAGATGTCGAACAGGGGAACGTGGCCCACTTGGGTGACTGTGACGGTAAGAAGAGAGATGTGTGCGTGTGCGTTAAAGCTAATCACTCTGTTGTCTGGGCCCAGATCCTCAGATAACTTGTGTCTTCAGATCTTCAGGGTAAACAACAGTACAGTAAAAGAGAAGGACCAGCCTGGCAGTGTCAGTTTATACAGAGGAAATCCACAAATAAACACAGAGACGAGTCCCAGTCTACCTCAATGCTCTCTAGTATCTCACGTCTCCCTGGAGTAGCTGCAGAGATCCACCGCGAAGACTGAGAGTCTTATTTTTAGTGAGAACTGGCAAGAAAATCCCTGTGTATGTTTCTAACTAACGCTGTTTACTCTGTCCGTACTTGCGCGCTATCTTTGCTTTGGTCTGCGAGATTCTGTTGCGTATACACAGTGGTTAATTGCATTCAACTCCAGCTTGAATCCTCCCCCTTGATGTTTCCTCCCCCCCGTCCACAACGTTATGAAAATAGAAGTGGTACACAGCAAAAGCAAAATCTCTGTTCTACGTACACAACGTTTTGGATGCTCCCACGATGCGCCCCCCCACCCCCCGTGCTTTGATCTGAGCGCTAATTCCAATGCGTGCAAATTAATCCTTTGCTTCTGAAAGTTCCCCGAGTTCATGTGCTGTGCTCCTTGAGAAAAGAACAGATACATATTGCATAATCAGAACCTGCGTACAACTCTAATCCTGTTTCAGATGTGTGGGCCGTTTGATGCTGCTCTCTCACTTCAGGTCCCCTGACCACCGAACCACAGGGGCCGACCTCCGTAGCCGATGGCTGCTATGGTCAGGTTAAGCTGGTTATTTGTCTTCATCAAGGCCTGGTGTAGCTCTAAGGCCGGTTTCATTTCCGTTTTATTTGAAACAGTCGCCTTCATTTTAGTTTGATTCCAGTAGATTAGTCTTTTACGTCAGAGAATGAGGCCAGGACTCCTTTTGAGATTTGGGGAGAGATGTCACAATATTAAGGGAATAAAGTCATAATTTATGAAGAGGAAGAGGTCATAATCTGACTAGTACATATTTTGTCAGGAATGACCAGGAAGGAGAACTAGTGCTCATCTGGGTTTCACTCCTTCTGGATCCAAAACCTTGAACCAGTCTAATTGTATCTTGAGAAACTGCGTGTGTGGCCCTTTCTCCTGAAGAGACACAGTCTTACACTGCTTACAACCTTTGGGAAGCATAAAAAAGAAGATGCTCCACATTTCTCAACAGCTTATCTTAATTCTCATAGTCACCCTCTATCCTGTTCCAAAATAGTGTTGAAATAAAGAATTAATTCACATTCAATAACTCTTTTATAGGAACATTCTCATAACTCACAGCTATGACTTCATTCTGACAGCAAAGAAACTTCTTTCACAAAATGATGACTTCATTCTCGTACAATTTTAATTTTAACTTGTCCTCATAAAATTACAAATGTATTCTTTATTTTTGCCCAAATATTATAAACTAGAGCAAAACTTTGAGGAATTAGGAGGATTGTAATTCCTCATACAACTTCTCCGATCATTACTCTACTCACAGCGCTACTTATTACTCACGCTAAGTGCAAACAGACTTTCACAAGCTCCACCTCACATGTGTGGACCTCTGGTGCTCGCCCCGGGGGGGGAGGGGGGGTCCTCGCAGAGAGTAATGACAGTAATGCTGCAGGTGTACTTATATCAGCCTCCCACTGAATCATCACACAGAATAGGCAGTAAAATATCTATTATCCTACACAGACTACTCCAGTGATTTAATAATTCACTTCCATTAAGTTAGGACACACGAGGGAGAGTGATTTTAAAAAATGGCAAAGTCAAAGCTGCAGAAATGTCGTGACTTTCAGTCCCGACAGTGAATGAGTGGGTCCAGCTTCACTCTGAAATCTATCAGGCCCTTGCATTCACCAACTGGTTCCAATAACTGGTCTAATGTTTAAATATAATGTGTCTGTCATTCAGACTCCTTCATATCTGTGGCCTCCTCAACAAAATATCAAAAACATTAGATTATAAAACAGATTCATTCAGTATTCCCTCTGGATCACACACTGTAGCATCCTGACCCATTTCTACATGAAGCAGCAGCAAATCAGCTCTTGTATCAGGAATTTCAGCACAAATGGAAACAGATTGTTTTAAATCACATCACCAAAAACAAACACAACAACACAGAAACACCTTCTTACTGATGCTATAGTATCATACTCTGCACCTCAGGGACCCTACACTTCCCACAATGCAACTTGAGAGCGTCTTTCTGTCCACATGAAAGCTCCTTGATATACCTGCCTCACAGACTGTGTAAAACTCACTGTGATTAATGAATTGACCTTGGCCTGTAAAGTTAGTGGAGTGCTTCTTTAAACTGCCCACAAATATAAAACAGAATATTAATCTTCTGATTTAGCCTCGTTACCCTTTGGAGCTGAGCACGTGTGAGGCGGCCCGCTCTCTGTTCTTCTCGGCCCGGTGTCAGGCGGAGATGTACCGTCCGGGTCTCTGGCCCCCGGCTTTGAGGAATCTCTCAGCTGTGAGACGTGTTTGCTACAGCGTCCGATCCCGTCATGAAATATCCCTCAGCTGCCGTCGGTTGACAGAGGAGGGCTCTGTTGTCGTCTGCTGGCGTGGCTGGAGCAAGAGCCGGCATCTTTCTGAGGGCAGCGCTTCCTCTCAGATGAAGTTGGTGCCGCGGCCTATCCGTTCATCACATCCCCCCCTTTTTTTCATTGTCTGTGATATGGATTATTTCCTCAGTGTTTCCTCGCCCTGGTTGAGGCTCAAGTCCATCTTTCTTTGTCTCCCTGTAAGACACATTATTTCAGCCATCTGCAAACAAACCATTGAGTCAGAGAAACACAATGGCCTTGTTATGACAAACTGTCGCTGACACTATCAACACTTTGAAAACTGCTGTATTTCTCTGCCAGCGTCTTTCACGGCGAACACAGCACTAACCAACTCAGACGCTCGTAGAACTCCTCAGGGATATGGATTGGTGGGATAGTGAATTCTACGTCTCCATATTGGACTCATTCCACCTGGTGTACTTTGACCCGGCAGATGGGAGGTGAGATAAGGTCCGGCTTATCTCTGTCTCTTTGGGGGAACTTGGCTCTTGTCTCTTTTCCTCTCTCCCTTTGCTTAACTTGTCTTGACGGGGATAACTCCCTCTCTGCAGCTGCACCGCTTCACCTCTCCCTCCAGTCAAGCTCAAATTCCATTTTTTATCAGTCAATGATAAAAAAGAACCCTTTTTTATTATCATATTTCGCGATTAAAATGATGGTTCGGTATGAGGTTACGTGAAGGTGAAGAGTGGCCTTAGTCAGCTGGTCCCTGTTCGGGGGTTAGGGGGGACTCAAGTGGATCAGAAAATAAATCTGAGCAGTTTTACAGAACTTAATAAAGCAGGGAAGAAGAAAAAGGTTCTCGGGTCATTGTCCTCTGGAGTCAGTCTTATATTATATTTTCCCCTATTTCCCATCATCTTCTTTGGTACATACGAGGGTGAGGGTATTGTTTCTAGAAAGGGAGTGTGACCTTTTACAGTGCAGCACAGGAGGCTCCTTTTTCGGTGTTCTGAACTTTCAATAAAGAGGTGAACAGCTCACTGTGCAGCGTGTGTGGACGGTGACCAGCAGTCAGCCTGTACCTGTTTCCAGAAACCAGCCCCTTTCCAGGCAGCTCTGCTTAGAACAGCCACTGTAATAGTCGATAATAAGGGGAACCACTTCTGAGCATATTCTATATTTTCCAGGAATTCTTTATTTGCCTCACACCAAATGTCAGTCGTTTCACTTTTGTGGGTTATGGCAGAAAACTCCCAACCTGGCAAAATGAAACCAAATCCGTCAGCATGGCGAGACAGTGCCAGATACTGGGAGTGAAAAAATATGTCTTTATCGTTTGGCTGCACAGGCCTCTTGAGTTTAAGCTGGATATAGTTGTTAGGGGGAAATTATGTTCAGCTTTGTCTTTGGACTTTGTCTAAAAGTCTGAATTTTTGTACTGTGCCAGAGTCTTTGCTCCTCTCCCTCATGCTTCATCTCCCTCCAGCCTCAGTCGGCGCTGCACTGATTTCAGAGCCGCCTTGTCGTCAGACCTCAAAGCGAGATGGATGGACGACCTTACTTAGAGCTCAGCTAACTGGCTCCCCTTTCTCCTTAGCCAGAAGAGAAGCAGTTGCTGGAAGGAGAATCGATTTTCATCTCTCCTCTGGCTGATGGCAGTCAAATAGATATCAAGGGTGATTCCGCGGAGGGGAGAGGAATGGGGCCGAGAGGAGGGAGGGAGGGAGAGAGGGAGAGGGGGTAAATCAGATCAAGGAGGAGCGCGCCGAGCAAAAAGAATGAGTAAGGGATTGAGAGATCATAGGAGGAAGGCAAACTTTGAGGATGGAAAGGGTGAAACGGTTCAGAGGATCAGAAACGTGGAGTCAGGAGGGGGAATAAGAAAAGAAGTGCAGTGATGAGAGGAGAGCACAGGGAGGAGTGGGGAGGGGGTGGCAGGAGGGTAATCGCACAGGGAGCTGAGGGAAGAGGGCGAGGGGCGGATGAAAGCTTCGGGTTGCCGGGAAGGACGAGAAGCAGCGTCTTCCACGGGCGCCGGGTCCACTGTGATAAATGGACCGAGTGCCATCGGCGTCCCCCGTGTCACAGCGCAGTCACCAACCTTCTCAGCGGGCCGGTGGCCAGGCTGTAACTCTGCCAAGGTGATGCAAGCCACCTGCCTCCGATCCTCATCATCTATTCTCCTCATCTATCACCGAGCACGTGCCCGTCTTCTCTAACTTCACCCCAGTGTCTACACCCAGGGTTTTGTTTTTTTATTTATAATAAAAATTGATGAAATGTTCATAAGGTTCACATCATCACTAAAAAATGTCTTTCTGCCGAGTCAGAGGAACATATGAAATCACTCTAATCATCAGGGGGGATCAGGAAGTGCAGCCAAGGGTTTTGGCGTGTGATGCGTCTACCTTGGCCAAATGAAGGAGGTTATATTCGTCCGATTGTTTGGCCGGATGTTTGCAAGTTTGCACAGAATCTTCTGCATTGACTTCTGTGGAACTTGTTGGAAGGATGTGACACGGATCATGGAAGAACACGAAATGTGGTGTAGATGCAGGTCAGACTTTTCTTTTATTTTTCTTTCTTTAACATTGTTGTTTTATATCTTCAGTGATTTGGGAGGGACGAGGGAACAATTGATGGACCTCGATGAGAAAAGTCCCGGCACAATAACTGAGCTTATTTCTATGAGAGACTGCGTGTATTCTCCGCTTTAGACTGCTGTTGTAGTTCTCTTTGTTTATTAGGAAGCGCAGATCACCTTCCCACACGCACACACGCTTAATACCAGTAGATGGATGCGTGCCGTTCTTCCAAACCTGCTCTGATCAAAGCTGGAGTCTGGAAGCACGACCTCTAATTGAGACGATGTGGTGTGGGCGGGAAGCTGGGATGAAAGAGATGAGGTCATAGAAATATCTGGGTTCAATTTTGTGTGTGTGTACGCGTTAGTGTGCTGCCTATTAGCCCATATATGCTCCACTTCCTCTCAGGTGCTCATCAGAATGACTTTGTTGTTGTCGTTTTCCAGTAATTTTGAGAGTCCAAACAAGCTTGCATGCACCAAGAGGGGGGGAGGGTTAGTTTCCCACCTGCTCTGACCACATTTCAATATAAAACTTTTAAACACTTGTGTCAGCAGATGTGCAAACACTGAGCTCTCTGAAAACAAGGAATTTGGGTCTTTTACTGTGATCCACTTATCCACAATTGTATTTGTTATGGGTCTCTCCGTCTTTATTTGAGTAAACACGTGCAGCTCTCACAGCAGCAGTGTGTTTGTTCCACCTGCAGTCAGAAGGTTGAGGGATGCAGTGAAAGACCCGACGTGACGTGACGTTCATCGACCGGTGGCACGCAGCTGAGCCCATAACTCCGCCTGGGCCCAACTGTCTCTTTAATTCAATCGCACTGCACCGCATTTCACACAGTCGCGGTATCGATCCCATAAACAAACTTGATTCTTTTCATCATCTGTCACAAATGATTCCCTGGGAAATGTTCTGCACTGTGGTTCTCCTTCCCACTGCTCTCTGACAACGTTCCATGGAATAGTAGTGAGGAAAAGAAATCCATCCAGTTGTTTTCTGGTCATGATGTTTGCAAACACACAGTGGGGAAAACCAAAGCGGTTATTTATAGTAAGGACACCTACATTCTGTGTATTTCCAGGACTTTTGGCTCAGTTACCATTTTCCCCTTTCTGCTCATCAGAGTCCAGTCACTCTGAACGCAGCACACACTCTCACTCAGATTAAAAAATGCAGGAAGGAATACTGCAGCACTGTCTCTTCCGTGTGTGTGTGTGTGCTCATACCTGAGCAACAACTGACTGCACATTGGTTTACGTGTCTCCAGGAGAGCGGGTTGACAATAAGAATAAAACCCCAGGGAGATGGTCTGACCTCTGAGGCGTGTTTGGACGCTGTGGGGACGTGGAGTTGGATCCTGCACCAAAATATGTCTTGGCCCGTTAGGAAAACTGTCACATTTGAGGTGACTGTGCATTAGTGATGCCAGCCCTGACTCCACCTGCAGGCATTTTATCTCTCCTGATAATAATTTACTAAATCCTGCTCCTGTGTCTTTTTCTTAGTTTGTGCAGTGCTGCGCATGCGGTCGCCGTTATTGCATCAAGTTAGTTGGTCACCATGTCTCGAACCAGCAGTCTAGCTCATGGAAATACAGAGTCATTACTGTGTGTGTGTGTGTGTGTGTGTGTGTCCCTTCTCAATTAGCAGGCTCTTCACAGTGGACAACTCAGTCAGTGTGACACAGTGCAGCTGGATCTGTCCTGGATTTGGTTTTAATGATGTTTGAGCAGAACAAACTTAGCTGACAGAAATCACCCAACTAACTCTGTGCGTTCGTGCATGTGTGTGTGTGTGTGCGTGTGTGCGTGCGTGTTCTGTAAACAAGGTAATGAGGCCCATTTTGGTTCAGGCGTCCACGTGATAGAGTGTCGGCTCCACTTACTGCAGGTTATTGCGACGTGTCGATTGGCTGCATAGCTTCACTTTCCCCAGGTCGTGACCCTCGCTGACGGGCGGATCAGTTACAGCGTCAGCGTGGTCTGAACACTCTGTCAATGCTCAGCCCTCTCTCTTTTAATTTGCCATGAGGGTCTCCGAATTCCAGAGTAAGAAATATTTATTTAGCTCCGACCCTGGTGCAGCCTCACAAATGTCAAGTGCCTGAGTCGCCTGCAGCGACGTGCTAAAACCTCCTTTTATTTCGCTGTTCAAAGGCGTTTTTACAGAAATTACTAAAATTGGGTTTGCACAGACAACTCATCAGCTAAAGTCAACGCTGTAAAACCAGCCATTAAGGAGAAGGCAGCGGTGTGTGTGCGTGCGCCCACTGTGGCTGCAGAAACATCCTGCTTCATCATATTCCTCCGTTTTTCCTCCCTCTCCATCCATCTCCGTTGATACACGCAGAGCTCTCCCTCGCTGACACGCTGACAGCGCTCACGCTCGCGCACACGCACCCGCTCACCACCGGTTCTTTTTGTTTTTTTTCCTCCTCGCCGTGAACTCACTCAGGCATAATGACATAGCTTGTGTTTGCCGCGCTGTAGCTGCAGATGGAACCAATTATGGTGCTGTGAAAATATTTCCACGAGTAAGGCACTGTTTTGACGGCCGCGACGGCGGGATGCAATCACTCAGTAATCGAGGGTCACAGAAACATCAGTGGGGTGAAGGCGGATTGGAGATTCCTTCTTGCGGTTGTCACCGGAGCGGGTGGCGGCCACCGCGCGGCCAGGATGGTCTCGGCCTCCCGGCGTGACGGCCGTAACGCTGCGAGGAACTTTGTTGCCAAGTTCACAGCTGCGGTCCGATCTAATTCCTGGCTAATTGCTGTGGTTTTGAGAGTCGAAGGAGGGCCCACAAAGCAGACAAAGCAGTTCTTCGTATTTACGTGGCAGCTGGTTGCAGCGGCGGTTTTTAAGTCTGCTCATGATAAATGCGTTGGCCTGGCGTGTGAACCCAACAGAGAGTCAGCGACAGCGCAGGAAATGAGAATGAAAGCACGGGCAGTTCTTTTTCTTTTTTTCCCTGTTTGATGCTGTCTCCTCTTTCAGACAGAGGGCTCTGTAACCTTGACGCCACGCTCGTCCTTCCTTTCTTTCCTAACGCTGTCACTCCTGCAAGTCGCACACACGCACACACACATAGCGAGGGCGCAGAGAGGGGTGGGGAGAAAGAGAAGAGAGGAGGAAGTGCCGTGCGGCGCTGAGCATCCCCCAGACACCGGCCTGTGCTGTAGCTCACACGTCTTTGCCACCCAGAGGAGTTTCCAAGAGGCTTGAAGAACAGAGTTGATCCCCACAGTGAATACAGAGGCTTCTGCTGATTAAATGTGAGGACCTATGGTGCTTCATAGCAACTGACACGACTGAGTGTGCACGTGAGGGTGTGTACTTGTAGGAAAAAGAGAAGTAAAATGCTGCGTGTGTGTGCAGAGTGAAGGAATGGCGAATTTTTTTTGTTCCATAGCCGGCTCTAAGAAGATAAGAATAGCAGCCTGCGCCTCGTGGAGGTGCGAGGACTCCTGAAGGGCTTCAGGTCTTTCATCTGACTTCATCCTGCGAGTCCTCCCTCTGCTCCTCACATCTCCTTCCCAACAGCAGAGGCCTTAAAAAGCACAGAGAGCCCTCAGACGTCCACAGGTCCTCACCAATACCAGTGTGTGTGTGTGTGTGTGTGTCCACAAAAAGTTAAGAAGTGGTTCAGTGAAAATAACAATAATAATACATTTTATTTGTAGGCGCCTTTCGGGGCACTCAAGGTCACCTTAGAATCAAGCAGTAAAAAATAGGAATAAAACTCTAAATACAATGAAGAAAAACAATTAGCAGAGACAGGGAGGTTATGGAGGGTCGGCCAGTGGGAAGAGGTGTGTTTTGAGATGGGATTTGAAGGTGAGCTGAGAGTCTGTGGGGCGGAGGCAGGTGGAGGAGAATTCATATGAGTTGCTCTTATTTAGGTTAAAAAAGGGGAATAAATAATGTTCAAGTGACTGCTTTGCTTCAGCTTTATTGACTACTATTATTTCCTTAGATCCAATTGAAACATTCTTAAAGTGATTCCTCCACAGAGCTGCGTCAGGAATGTTTAAAAATGCATCACATGCATTGACAGTCTCGCTGCACATCTCACCTGTGTTAAAATCGTCTCATACATACGAGTCTCGAACTCTATTGGTCTGAGATGAGAGACCGTCGTCTGTCTGCAGGTGTGTGTATTACTCTGCTCAGTATTGGTCACAATTCAACGGACAAACACCAACACAGTCAGGTTTTATTGTTCAGTATTTGCACTAGTGCTTTTAATTTTGGATTTTTCAAAAGCCAGAGGCCACAACCTCGATGCTTCGGAACAACTCCCCCCTCCAGCTGCCACAGAGACCACAGCGAACTTTATAAAAAGTAGCTCCAGGGCAGTTTGCTGAAATTAGAATATTGTAAGTGTCTGTAATGACGAGCACAGAGTCAGAATCAGGTGACGACTGTTTCATTTCTGATTTTGTGATCAAACCATCCAGAGATATGACAAAGCCCTGACGGGGCCTGTTTTGCATAATGAGTTCTGTTACTTTTGATAAACAGAGTTTGTTGCTTTGTGTTTGTACTGATGCATGTTTGTTTTGTTTTTTTTAGGTTAAGTTAAATTTAGAAAGCTGGACTTGTATCAGAAGCATGAGCGCTGGAAAGATGCTATCTTGTTTATGTATCTGCTGTCTGTGTTTGATTGGATGAACGTGATCCAGATCCTAGCCTCAAACACAAGGGCTGTGTGTTCCTGAGCGTCCGCCTTTGTGAGGACCACTTTACACATAAACCCAGCAGAGTTGGGACCTCTGTGGGGAATGAGGCCGGTCCTCACTTCTCTGAAGGAACTGAGGATGAAGACTTGCTTTTAAGGTTTGGGTTAGAATTAGGGTGTGGCTAAGGTTAAGGTCCAGTTTATTCATTCAGTCATTCATTCACTCATCTTCAACCGCTTGTATCTATAGGTTACTGTCGTGCAATTCATATCTGAAGTTACAGGCCGTGTCCAGGAGTCCTGTGTGTGTGTGTGTGTGTGTGTTAGAGAGAGAGAGGACATGGATCAGATTATTGAATGAACCTAGAGACACATGACATCAAATGAAGCCACTGGCCAGAAACTGGCATTTAAGGAATTTTGCTGACTTTTCACAAACACACACACACACACACACACACACACACACACACACACACGGAGGGATGATGAAGAGTAAGGGCCTGCGGTGAGTGTGTGTCCAGTGCTGAATAATAGTTAAGCAGTAAAATGCAGCCAGACGCTGTGTAATGACTCAACCGAGTCCTGCAGCGTGACTCCCAGAGAACTGTAACTACTCTCCTCTCACGGCGCTGGGGTTTGTTTCTGCGTCCATCACCCAGGCAGAAATCGACCATGGTCGGTTCCCATAACCCCCTGCATCAAACAACACTTTTCCTCCTCTCCGCAGCACATCAATAACACTACACCCCTTTTTTTCCACGCTCCCTCTCTCCTTTTTTTTCACTCAGTCACACTCGCTCTCTCTCCATCTCATTGGCTGTCACTTCATCTATGTGCCTCCTCACTCTGACACGTCCTCCCTGCTCTTTTTGTCATTGTCACTTCTCCCCTCAGCCACTTCCTATCTCTATCAACTCTTGGGTTTGTTGCCTCGGTATCGATCACCGCACACTCCCCCTCGGTTCAGGGCAGCCGACGGGCGCCGTGAATCTGAGCGATCGCTCTCGTTGCTCGGGATCGGTCCGCGTGGCCCGTGTCACAGCAGAGACATTTCATTAGAGGCGGCCTGTAAATTAACCGAACAGGCGGGCTGCTGAGCGAATGGGGCGAGAGCAAATTCAATCAGCCGCCAGATGGCGTGCAGCATGAGGCCTAATGGTTTAATCATTCCGTTAAACCTTTGGAAATTTGTACGGGGGCCAGCGCTCCTGCGCTGTGGGTGTTTAACATAAAAACAAATTGGCGTGTGTTTTCAGCTGGTGGGTGTATTCTATACCAGCGTTCATGGTCCTGATGTGATATATGGACGTAGCATGTGAGAGAGATTAAGTTGAAATTGCTTGCCCATGATTTGGGAGTGAGGGCCCCGGACCCTGTGGGCAGATCGTTAACGCTGCGCCGACCTGCGCTCCCGATTTATCGCCCGTGTCGTGTTTGTGAATATTTATTATTCCTCTCCACGTTCTGCTTTTGCTTTTGCACCTGAAATGAGAATATCAATTACCAAATGAAAACACCGGCCAACTCTGCGACCCCCTAACTCACAGAGTATAGAAGGAAAGGCTTGAAAACTGCACCCTGGTGAGAAAACATTTTTCTCCACACATGAACACAACTCTCTCCGGAACACAATTTATTTCTTCGCAGCACTTCCCACAGCCCAGTGGCTTTGTTTGGACTGGACGCGGCTGGAACTGCAAACAGTCTCACCCTCGATAAGCTGCCTTCTGCTGCAGATTGACCAGATCGGGGGGGAAAACAAGATGTCCTGATATAACTGAATCCACAAATGTCATGTGGAACATTCCTCACTGCAACATGTGCAGAGGCTGTGAAGGAGGAAAAAACATGCATTGGAAACAAAGAAGAAGAAGAAGAGGGGGGTAAAACATCCTGTAGCTTTTGATTACATGGCAGCAGCAGGGCGTCAGGCCACTCTGATGATTTTAACACATAGCTCTCCCCCAAGCGGCTCCAGCCTTACCTAATTTACCCCAAGCAGAGACGTTTGTATGAGCACAAGATGGAAAAGAAGCTGAAATGGGGAAAGGAGGACGAGAGTTAAAGTCAAACTATGCAGGGAAGGTGGAGGGAGAGAGGCGAGGCGGAGCGGAGGGACGTGCAGGTATGTGATTATTCATCCATCATTGCAAATCTTGACTGCAGCCAAACGCCTGATCTGCCCTCACTAATAGACCAGCAGCCCAAGACCTGAATCTATTAACGGGAGTTTTTTTTTTTTTTTTTGGAAGAGATTTATATGGAATTTTAATTACAAACACATGGCCACTGCGCATGAATGTTTTAACGTATTGATCACTCGGGTTGCAAGACAGGCGTGTCTGACCGGCCCCCAGGAGCCAAGTTAGAGGGGAGAATTTGTTTTTTTTTTGGAAAATATAAATGAATCTTTATTTTACCTGAGTATTTAACTTTGAGTCGTGTGGAGCTTTCCAGCCGCCTCCCTCGGCCGTGTTCTGTAAAAGCTGTCAGGAAGGGACTGTAAACGCTTTTACAATCATCCCCAAAAGTAAACAGGGTTTTTTTACGAGCAGGCTAGTTTCAGACCAAGTAAGGAGTTCTGCGGCATTCGCACCTCTATTTTATTTTTTTTCTCATCTTTTCCAAGCGATCGTGTTGTTGAGCTCCACAGCTACGACATGCGGAGGCTTCTGTGTTTTCTAGTGACAGAAAGAGAAGCAGTAGAAGAAAATGTAGATGTGATTCGGGGCTATAGTGTATCTGCTTAGAGTAAAGTAATAGCACTTGTTGAAAAAAAAAAAATGAGTACGAAAGCAGTAAAGAGAAAGAGATCTAACAACAAGAAACAAAATGCAGCCTGCAGTCTTTCAGCGGAGGCAAAGGAGAAAAGGATAACGAGCAAAATCACTGAGCCATGGGTTCAGCGAGCGCGTGAAGCCTCCTGTTAACGCACTCAGATTCATACACCCAGAAACACTCATTCACACGGCGGCGCACGTGCTTCGCCACGTGCATCCCCGCCATCGCCGCTCGCGTAAACACATCAGCATGCAGAGAAATGGTGGATTTCGGAAGATGAAAGCCGCTCAGATCTGCCGCGTTCCGCTGACAAAGTCGTAACCTATCAGGCTCAGAAGTGTGCACTCGCGGCATCGACAGGTCCGCCGGGATCATGTGAAGTCTCTTTGTTCTGTTTTAATGTGCCGTGTTTCTGATAATTCCAGCCCTTAAACCCCACCTGGCTTTTGATTAAGGAACTTATCGAACTGCGGGCAGACGCAAATGGCTCCCAAATTAATTCATTAAGTCTAAAAATGTGAGCACCTCCAGACAGTAATTAAAGCAGGTGTGGGAAGCGAGCAGGTGAAACACGCTTCCCGGTGCCTTTGGTTGGTCTGGGCTTGGTTCTTCTGAATAACTATAATGGTGCTCAGCGGAGCTCGTTCATGCTCCAGTCATGTGACGCACCTCACCCTCCACAATCATATCTCTAATAAACACACCCACCGTATTAGGCTGTGTTTAGCCAGACAACATTTCCCATGATTCTCTTTGCCTTTCCCGCTGCGGTGTCAGAGTTTCTGCCAGTTGCTTCAGCCTCTCCACCCCAGCCTCCACCTGCAGGCTCCGACAGTATTTCCTCATCCCCACCACGTCTATGTTATCCTAGTGGGGCCCGATTAATAGAGCCAAGACATAAATCCAGAATGCACCTGGAGAACTTTGGGATCCACGAGAAACTGTAATGGCGTCACGTGACCACTCTGCCACTGAGGGGGTGTGTTTCAACTGCCAAGTTGTCCCATCTCTCCCTTTGCTTGTTATTGCCTCTCCTGCCCTCCCGAGTATGGCCGCCCTGCGACCTGATCTCATTTAACAATCTTGTTCCTCAGACATCGATCGAATATGTTCTGTTTTCCTATTCCTAACTTGTTCAGCATCCACCGACCCCTCAAATCGATCTCACAGCCACTTATGGGCTCCAGATACCCGGACTGAAGCTGTACATGTGACGGTGGACTGCTCTCAACGTTCCGCTGTGACTGTGGCCAGAACAGAAGTATCATGTGCCGCAGAGACGAGGGCTGAACCTCGGAAACTTAGACCCAGTGTGTAATAAACCGAGATTATCTCTGGATGCGTGCGTCTAATCAAGATCGTCATCACCGTCGGTGGGTTTTGGGAAATTATCTTGTCCCCCTTCTGACTGTCTTCTTTATCTCACATGCACACGCTTGTTTAAGGGGCTGTTGTCAAAAGTGCTGCCAAATGGTACGCATGGGCTGAGCCGATACACTCCGCCGTGTGCCAGCGTTCTGATCAAGGGAAATGTTTAACAACTGGTTTGGAGCTTGCAGGGCTTTTCATTAATTTCCCCCTACTCACGGGCAGAATGGAGGGAGGGGGGTGGGCGGGGACATGAGAGAAAACTTAAAGGAGGCCCCGGAATAAAAAAAAAAAGCCTGATTAGTAATGACCTCAGATGTAGCGTGTGCACGGTAATGGAAACATGACTTGTCATCGCTTCTTAGTTCGAACTTGCAGGAATAGTCTTGGGTCGATTCGAGAAGGTGTGAGTTTAAAAAAAAACAAAGTTTCTTCACCTCCCTTGTGAATTTTGAAGCTATTACTCCCATCATGCCGCCACCCCCGGTGATCAAAGAAGTGGTGGGTAAGAGAGGGAGAGATACGGGGAGAGGATTAGCGGCTCACAGGAGGATTGGAGGGAGGGATGGAGTAAGAGGATGAGGAGCAGATGACTGTGGAAGAGAGACAAAAGAAATCAAAGAAAAATTGAAATGGTGCATGAGCTCCTTTGTGCTTTGAATCTGACAGTTAGCTGGCGCACACGTACACATACACAAATATCCTGTCACCGACACAGCCGCTCCGATGCCGTGTGCTACAAACTGGGTCTCTGTTCTCCTCCGGATCCTTTTGTCCCTCCTCTTCAGCGTGTTAATTCACCCTTTTCTACTCCTCCTCCTCGTTTTCTCAACTCTGTTGGTTCAGCTCTCGTCTTCCTTTGCCCCATCGTCCCTCCGTGTCCCTTCTTCTCCTCAACAGACACACAATCTCCTCTCCCTCTTCTAGCTTGTTCCCTCTGCTGCTCGTCTTCCTTTTCTTCTTCTTCACCTTTACTCTTCTTTTTTCCTTTCACTCCTTCCTCCTCCTTCCTTCCTCCTTCTTTTCTTTCCTCTGTGTGTTACCTTCACTCTTCTTCTTTCTTCTACTCCTCTTCTTCTTCTTCACCTATACCGTTCCTCTCTCCTCCCTTCTCTCCTCCTCTCCTCTCATTGTTACGCTTTAATTGGAGCTGGAAGCCCCGAGACAAGCAGCTCAACGTGCGTCAGGCTGACAGGCAGAGCCGTTGGCTTCTATTAAGCTTTAATAAGTGAGCAGGATTGGAAAAGGGAGAGAAGTTGCTGAAGGGAGGAGGAAGTGTGCGAGCTGCTGTCACCTCTCGGTGGGATGCAGAGCAGCCCGTCTGCTGCCACACAAACCCATAAACACACACACACACACACACACGCTGAAATCTCTGATCATCCAGTGTCTCATTTTCAGCTGCTTTTTCAGTTTATTGCCACTGGCTGAACAATGACTTTGTGCATCCAAAAAAAAGAGTTTTATATGTGGGATAAAAGAAAGTGACAAAATAATTTGAGTGTCCATGTCAAAAACCGAGAGCTGAGCAAGTGGGTTTTACAGAAACACACACACACAGTCAAACACACACGTGTCAAGTGCTCTCCTCCGGCATGAAGATGACAGCGGTATTAGTTCACAGTGCCGAATTTAATCTCAAGTGCCACGCAGCGATCCTGGCCCACAGCTGAGGTGTGGATGTTAGAGGAATATCTACAACCTGCGTCGCTGAGTGCGGCGAGAACAATTGCATCTGTGATGTGTGCGAGGGAAATTTGTGGGTTTCTCTCCCCATCGTGTTTCCGTCTTGTTCGGAATTTTTCTGCGGTCGCGGTGCTTAGCTTTTGTTTACAAAGTCATCAGGGCTGCGGTGTACTGAAAAAAACACATCCAGCCATGAATCAATTCATTTCCTGACTCCTTCAGTGTGTGTGTGTGTAGACTAGAAATGAACAGGCTGGCAATGTAACCTCCAAATGCCTTTCTTTGCATCCCATACGCTTTGCACCTCACCCCCCCTCCCCCCCCCCTTTGCCCCCCCCCCCCCCCCCCCCCCCCCCCCCAGTAAAACGCCCCTTTTACCGACGAGGTGGAGCAATAATGAAATTGAAGCTGGCAGTCGCTCCAAACTCAATATTGGCCCGAAACGTGAAAATAAATATACAGCGGGCGTGTTTAGGCAGCGGCACGTTTAGGCTGCCTCAACAAAGATGCCAACAATGTGTTCAAGGAGAAAAGGAACTTCCAGTGAACAAGTGCCAGAGTCTATATAACACAAAGGAACATGGCTGCTTACAGTAATACGCAAAGACGAAAAGGACTTCTGTGTGTAACCACAAGCTCCTTGTGCGATACTGAAGGGATGAAGTAAGGAGGATATATGAGATCCAAATTATGAGCTGCCATCTGTGTGCAGGGCAATAACGACCGAACCGAGCAATCAAGATTTTTTTTTAACGTTGTTTTGGGTGAAAACCAACCTCTCAAATAAATATTACTATTCTATTAATATTAATATTCAATAAATACCATCATGCAAAGTTAAAGCCTGATGCAAAGACCAGCCTCAGGATTATTTTTAACGATTGCTCATTCTGAACCATCCAATTTTAGCCTGCAATATTTGATGGGAATTCATTATCCTAGGATTAATATTCATGAGGAGTATTACACTAATTGGAAGAAGAGCAAGGGGGGAAAAAATGTAAAAGGAAATGTATTAACATCAAACAAATGAAAAAAAACACATTTCAATTTAAGATTATATTCAATCCTGTTGATCAAATGGGATCTCTGTTTATTCAGAGGGGTTTATCTGAGGATGAACTCAAGTGAACTGTGCGTGTGGCATCATTAACAGCCTGTAACTAAGGCCTGTGTCCACATGTATCATCGAGTGTATTGGAGTGGTGAGAGGGGACTAATTAATGCTGAAAAGGACATTGATTGACCAACAAGGCCAGTTGATTAACACCAGGTTCCAGCCAATGGAAACTGCAAACTTGGCTGAGAGTGATGACTTACATCGATTGTGTCAAGGGTCCATTTTTCACAGTTCTAAGAAGAAATTGTAAGTGGCAAAGGATTGATGAATAGCTTAACACAATTCCGGTCATTAGTTACCTGGACATTTTGGAGTGCAGTGACACTTTAAGGCCACGATGCAGATTTGCTGGCTGCGCCCCAGCTGGATGAAGGAAAGAACACAGACTGTCTGTGAGGTTTTACCTGAGGCTATGGTTTCGCTCTGGGGATATTTTTAGCAGCATCTTCAGTAATGGAAATGCTAGCCCACCAGCAGCTGACTGACTTTGATGATGCCTTCCTTTCTTTTTAGTTGGACTGCAACTGAAAAGTTAAAGAGGTTATCATGCAACTTTGTGAAGCAGCCATGACAGGTTAGGGATGCCTTTTCATCCAGGGGTGGGAGGAGCTGAGCGATATAAAACGTGTGATTTATGCTTCATATACTTTTTAAATGTGCAACAGTTTTCAATAAAGAATAGACTCAATTTACAAAGTCACCATGTTAGTTCATTAAAGGTTAATTAAAACTGAGGGAGGGCGAACCTTCTGTAATTTCGAAATTTGTCCTGCACTCTGAAGTTTTTTTTTTTTTTCTCCTGCTCTGCCTTTCTATATGAAATAACTTGCTGTGCTTTTTATCGATACACATTTTTTCAGCACAGTGGAGCGCTCCAACGGAAAGAAAATAACTCGAGTGACTGCGTCGTCGCTCGCACAGTTTCCATGACTCGACAGTTTTGTGGTTAAGCGCTGTGAACCGCCCTTTTGTTTGTGCACGCGTGCGCCTCCAGCTCAGCTGCAGTTCAGCTCCCTCCCACAGCTTAATGTCAACGTGTAGACTGAAACATTATTATACAAAGCCACAGGCCACATTAATTAACCACCAGGCTGTCTAATACGTGAGCGGCCGCTCCTCAACTCACTCCATTTGTCCCCATTAAAAATGAATTTGTCAGACAATAAGGCATGTTTGTTTAAAAGTGTTCTCGCTACTTTCATCTTCCCTCTGTTTCCTCGTCCGGCCTCTTTCCTGCACTGTGTGTAAAAGACTAAGTGGGTCCCGGTGTCTTTTAATGACCTCCATTCATTTTCTGTGAGTAAGAATTTATTTCGCTGTCCTCTTGGAGACGGTCTTGGAGACAGACTTAGCTGCTGGTGTTGAATGTTGACAGCCATTACTGTTTGACTAAGGCCCCGAATGTTCGGATTTGCTTCAGGCAACTTCTTCTTTTTAAATCCTCTTGCTTTCATCTGCCTTTCTCCAATCTGCTTCCCCTGGCACATTTTCATTGTGTTGCCTGGTGTCGGTCCCGGGAGCTCGCGCTGCAAAGACCAACGTCTCTGCTGGCATTCTCCTAATTGATCCAAGGCAGCTGTGGTCGAGTTGTGTTCATATCCTCAATAATTCATAAAACAGTTATCTCCAGGAGACCTCATCAAATGTTCTTAATGAAACACAGAAATTCTCGGTCTCGTATGGCGACTTATGTTCAGCATTATGTTAATTCATGGAGATTTCGGCTCGTTGAGGCAACACGGAGGAAATACCAGCATAGTTATCTGAGTATAAAGCAGCGATACGCCACGTATTGATTGGCAGCAGAATACATTTTCATGGTTTGAGAAGTTTTACGTTATGACTCAGTGTTACTGCCAGACCTGGCAACGCACCCCATAAAACTAATGTTGTGAAACATGTTAAGGTTGAAAGCTACTCTGAATCAGGAAGACAGTTATTACACAGATTAAAATCACCATCCACTTTATTTAATGAAGGCAATTAGGCCAAAGATACCTTGGCTGGAGAACACACAGCCGTTCCCACCCACGGAGTGGAGAGAGAGAAAATAGGCCACTCTCTCCATTTGTTAACTCCCACATGTTTAATATGGGAAACGCTGACGCTCTTTGCATGTTTCCACCAGCCGGCCGATAGCGTGATGTGTGTGTGGTCCCTCTCTTCGCAGGGATGCTGCTCCAAGAGAGTTTCATCGAGGAGCCTGACGGCCTGGTGTCCGTTAACCTGCTGGTGGTGTCTGCCGTTTCGGCTTTCGCAACAGGAGCCGTCCTCTCCGGCCTCACCGTCTGCTGGATCATGAGTCACCGCCACCGCCACTCCCGCGGCTCTGGAGCAAACGGCGCTCGCCGCAAAAGCGACAAAGAGCAGAGCATGCTGGGGCAGGGCCGCAGCGGCTCTGTGATGAGCGTGACGCGGACCAGCGGCGGGGAGAGGCGCCGATCACAGGCAGACAACCCCTTTGTCATGCCCAACGGCTGGCCTAAAGGAGAGATGGACCCAGGGCTGCTGCCGACCCCGGAGCAGACTCCGCTGCAGCAGAAACGGGCCGTGCGTCTTCCGGACACTGACTGGGACCAGAGCCAGACCTTCCTCACCGCCGTGGGGACGCCCTGCCCCAATAACTCTGTCATCTACCTGAGCTCCAAGTACCTGCACGGAGGTGGAGGGGGCGGAGGGATGGTTCGGATAGAGGACCCAGGGGAGGTTGTGTTGCCCCTGCACACGGAGCGCCAGCGCTACCTGATCTTAGCCACCCAGAGAGGGGAACACGGCGGCAGCCGTCCCAGTGGCACCCTGAGGAACTCAGCGGGGGAGTATATCTACCCCGCCACGCCACAGGACTCCCCCGACCGACGGAGGGTGGTTTCTGCTCCCACGCCCCACGCGGACTATGGGGAGCCTCGCTGGAGTCACGAGGTGCTCAACTACAACAGCAACAATGGCGCGCCCTATCACGCTCAGCGCCAGGGCCTCATCAGGCCAGACATGCATGGGCCTCGAGGGCTGGGGGAGCTGGCTGACTTCAGCCATCTTCTAGTGAAGAACATGGGAGAGCGCGCCCCTAGTGGCCAGTGAGGTGAACTGTCAGAGCCCTGACACCAAACTCGCTGTGAATGCTCATTCCCTCCAACAGTTAACTGGAATAAGTCAAGTCCCCTCAGACTCACTGTCCCCGGTCCAACCTTTCCTTGTCTGTCCTCTCTCACTGTCATTCAATGTTCAATGACGTCATTCGGCCGACTGAAGAGAGAGACGGAGAGAACAGAAACAGAGAGAGAGTCGACGAGAGGAGGACGCTCCGCTTACGTCTCCGTTCCTCTGCTCTTAATCTGAGGCGCACCCCTCTGCTGTTTGTGGAACGACCCATCGAGTGTGACTTGGACGCCACAGGACAAACAGCTCGGTACAGAGAGGGCTGTCAAAAGGAAGGGGAATCTTCCAAAAATCGACTCTGTGGAGATTTAAATAAGAAGACGATTTCGCTTGTAGCGCAAAATGTGAAAGATCTCCCTCCACCAATTTCTTCACTGTTTTGATGCCATGGATTTTCTTTGGGTGTGAAATGTTTGGTTCTGCTTTTTAGTTTGTTTTTTTGTGTGCCACTGGGCATCCAGAATACAATGTGCTTTACTCTGGATTTCAAATGAGACAGACACTGTTGTAGCCGTGCCAGAGGGCACTGACTCTCAATGAATCATGCAGTGTGTGTGTGTGTGTGTCTGACTGTGTGAATGTGTGGTCACGGCAACCCCAACCAGAGTCCTGTCCTAACTGTGAAGAATAACTATATATTGAAGTTTCTGTAAACGGTCAGAGAGAGATAAATGTATTTTATTATGTGTCTCTGGATGTGTTTACCAATCAGAGGGGCGGGTCGTTGAAAGGTTGAGTAATTTTTGTGATTCCCAGTACCTCACGAGCAGCACTGGACAGAGCCATGAAGAAGTGAAAGAGAGCAATAACGAGCAAGAGACGTATACGGATGAAGATAAAGCCAATTTTTTCATTTGATATTTTTTTATGACACTAGTTGACTCAGCAAAGCGCAGAGACGTCAGGAAGAGCAGAGCGCCGGGGAAAGGAACAACGTCTGCGCTCCAGTCTTCTCTCCCTCGCCCCTTCTCAGTATGCCTCGGCCCGTCCGACCCGACCTGAGGCCTCCCTGGGCTCCGCAGCCCATTTGAAAAGGGGGGAATGTGAGCTGTGGCTGTCTGGCTGTCTGACTGAGGCTCTGAGGCTCGGCCGCTTGGGACCTACATTCAGCCTCTTCTGCCCGACACTGAGCCTCTTTGTGCCCCAGCAGCATGAAGAGACTGCGGCAACAAATAGCCGTTAAGAGTCAGAGACCTAGCCCAGAACCACAGCCTCGCAGAATATCAATGAAGAGGACAGCGGCCCCATCCGTCATGCGAGATGTACACGCCGGCCCTGGGCATCTCTTAATGCTTCACCCAGTTGCCAGGACAGGGAGGAGCTGAGGGCTGAAGCGGGGGGCTGAGGCCAGGGTCACAATGATCATCCCTGGTGGTTTTATCCCTTTCTGTCATTCAGTGTGTTTCCCAACAAAAGCGGGATAAAGAACACAGATGGGCATGGGTGTACTTGGGTGTGGAGTTACTCTTTCACTGCGTTGTCCTTTGATGTGTTTCTGGGTTTTTTGTCCGTTCTCATCCGTTCTTGATTCAGATGTAGATCCAGAGATAGTTTTAGTTCATCTGGGTCACGGTGGTTGTTTTGTGTGCCTGCCTGCGTGCGCGAGTCTCTTAGGGCTTGTAGCCATGAATGTGTTGCTCATATTGAGTGTGAACAAAAAAAAAAAACCTGCTTTGATCAATTTTATTGTCATTCTCATCCTCCTCCTTTTCTCTGTGGAGTCACTTTGCCTGACATTCACAAATCTGCGATAACTCTGGCACAGCCTGGGATCAGTAAACGCTATACAATATTACACCGTGCACAGAGATGTGCAGATAAGGCGGAGGTTATGGGCTGTGCTTCGTTGAAGGGACAGATGGTAGATACCGACATTATAAATTATAAAGTACAAAAACTAGGGCTGAGTATTGTTGAGAGTTTTTTTTTAACTAATGCCAATATGATAGGACGCCTTTGAGAGGGAACATATGTTTCCACGAACCGCGGTTTTTCATTTAGAGGAAGTTTAATTGGCTTTGTATTTTATTTTTGACCCGTGGCTCTGTCACGAAACATTCGCTCTCACAGATCTTATCGGCGACGTTTTCTGGCCTCATTAGGCAGCTGTTTTCAACTGCAAGGCTTCGATGGTCAACGCTACCTGGCAGCAACAAACAACAAACAACGTCCCTGACTCGCTAGTGGACATACTTTCACATTCAGCAACAGATATTTTCCTCAGGAGTTGGTAGAGACCAAAAATTATCATTTGAAATGTTTAAATAATTCCTTAAGTTGAGAGTTTTGTGCTTCAATTTTTTTTTTTTTTTTTAACGCAAGAGGACAAATCAATGGCGTAAATTCAACCTTTATTAGTTGTACGTCAATATCTGGTCAGTCCGAGACCAGATCAACAAGATTGTAATTCCAGCCAGATATTTGACACCGGCTGGCTTTTTGCTTTTGATACCCAGCCCTTAAAAGAAGACAGGCGAGAGTGTGAGGTGCAGCAGTGTAGATTCACGGAGGCAAGGACAGAGGAGGAGGTCAGGCAGGCGAGCACGATGTTACTGCATTACCGTCTCTCTCTCTCTCTCTCTCTCTCTCTCTGAGTATTGTGTATTCTTTACACATTCTTCCCCGAAACAGGTCATTAGTATTGAGGATAGCGGGCTTTCCACCAGCCCGGCGCCTCATCTCTGTCTCTCTTTATCTCTCTGCCTGTCCACCCATCTCAGCCATGGCCTGCGTTATCTGTGTGTGTGTGCGTGTGTGTGTGAATGAGGCCTCTCTGTCTCGGCCGGTGTGCGCAGCCAGCCGTGTCCTCGCTCTGCATCTCCTACGGTGTTTCACTAAACATGCTTGATTAGGCAAAGTACATTCCCGGCCCTCTAATGGCCTGATGAGCCCCTAAGAAGATTACTACAGACACATCAACCCTGAGAGGGAGGAGCACGTTCAACCAGCTCTTTACCCCTCCACTAACCACCAGCCTCACACACACACTTTGCAGGGCCCTTTAACCAAATATGGGACGCAATTGAATTAAGATCAGAAATAAAACTCACGCTTGAACTGGCCCGACGCTGGCTGGTTCGAGGAAAGGTACAGTACGCGATGCTATCTGACCGACTGCGTCATTTGATTACCTTAGCTCGGCATTATGGGGCAGCTGAAGAATTCAAATGTAACCACATGCAGGTCTGTGTGTGTTTATTAAAGCCACCGTCCTCCCTCGTCTTTTGACGTACTTCATGTCATTCCAGCTGCACTTTGTCCTCCTCCTCCTCCGCTTACCCTTTTCATTCTTCACACACACACATAATATCCCCTTCCTCCTGTTTATCACTTTTAAAGGTTAGCTGGTTAATTTACTGAGCCGGTAACAAAAGCAGAAATAACAGTAATTCTCAAAAAAAAAAAAAAACCTGCTTTATTTCCCATCACATCTTTTGTTAGACATTTTCAAAGCCACTCTCATGGTAAATTGCTTTCCTCTGCTCAGAAATGATTTTGTCTGAGGTTTTATTTTTGCTTCGTCCCTTGCCTCAACACACACACACACACACACACACACAGTTCCCACCCAGCCAGTGTGTGTGTATATTGTTTTGTTTGTGTCTGAGGAGACCACGCCTTCGTGTGTTGGGGTTGTTCACGCCGTGTGGCCCAGTGATGCGATGCCCCCCCCCCCACAGCCAATAACTGCCATCCCGCCCTGCAGTGCTCCGCTTTACTGTTCTGTATGTGCTCTATGCCCCCGAGAGAGAGAGAGTCCAGAAACGGAGCCTGACTTTTATTAAATCCACCATCCATTGCAGCGAGGAGCAGGGACGTGACACTGCTCCCTTCCAAGTCAGCATCCAAGTGGAAAAAGCACAAAAAAAAACACACGCACACACACAGTTCCCACCCAGCCAGTGTGTGTGTATATTGTTTTGTTTGTGTCTGAGGAGACCATGCCTTCGTGTGTTGGGGTTGTTCACGCCATGTGGCCCAGTGATGCGATGCCCCCCCCCCACAGCCAATAACTGCCATCCCGCCCTGCAGTGCTCCGCTTTACTGTTCTGTATGTGCTCTATGCCCCCGAGAGAGAGAGAGTCCAGAAACGGAGCCTGACTTTTATTAAATCCACCATCCATTGCAGCGAGGAGCAGGGACGTGACACTGCTCCCTTCCAAGTCAGCATCCAAGTGGAAAAAGCACAAAAAAAAAAATCTGAAAACAAAAAACCACATTTGCATTTTTGTAAAATTGTAGATGTATTTAGTCCGCACTGATCATCTTTGTCATGTTTGTTTTCTATGGTTTGTTCCTGTGGTGGATATTTTATTTGGAATTCTATGGGATATTCTTGTATATGATTTCAATTTCAACTCTCTGGTGTGCTGGATTTTAAGACATCCTTCAAGATGAACCCGATGACTATCACGATTGCTGTTGTGTTGACAGTGGCCATGGAGCAGTACTGTGAGCCGCGCTGAGCTCTTGTGTTTGGACGCTGAAACCAAGGTTTCAAAACAGGCTTCTCTCCCGTAGAGTGGAGTCTCCTGCAACTGTGAAGGACCCCCCCCCCGACCCCACACTGCCCTGCTGCTCTGGCCAGAGTTTGGCCCGTGGCCAGGCCGGGCACCTCGGGGCACAGCGTCATCAGCTGACAACACATGTTCCTACTACGTGTACATAACCTTGATGCTTACATGTAATTAAAGTGCCGTAGCTGCATGACGACACAGCCTCTGTGTGTGTACAGAAGTAGCGACGTGTGAATTTGTACAGTACATGCAAGTGTGTGTGTGCTTGTGTCCGCAAAGAAAATCTGTTTGTCGTCACGCGAAGGGCAACCTGTGCATGCACCCTCCGACAACTGCACAAAGCACACATGCATTAGACCCATTCACACACACTCCAGCAGTTGTTCTCCATCCTCCACGTTGTCCTGAGCTCTGCCTGTCACTCCGCATGGAGACTTTGCTCTATGTCAACTTTCTTATTCTAATAAACCACTCAGACGTTGACCTCCCAGTCTAATCATTTAGTTTCTTCCCTTTGTTTTTCTGCTTCTTTATCATTTCAGTAAAATAATTAGCATGGTTAAGTACTTCCTGATAAGGAAACAAGATTGGTATCTTGCTGCCTCCTGGGGTCCATCAGCGGAGGAGGAAACATTCAGACGTAAATAGTACAAGTAAAAATAGCAACAGCTAAAAATGTTTTTTCAAAAAATATACAGTGACTCTCACAGAAACTACATAGTAAAAATATTTAACTTTAAATTCAGCTGTGTATGTGTGTGTGTGGGGGGGTGGTGGTGCTGCACTACAGTTTCAATAAGGGGCAGCATGGAGGTGCAGTTGTTAGCATTCACAATAAGAAGGTCCTGGGTTCGATTCCCGGTCTGAGCCAGCAGGGCCTGTCTGTAGGGAGTTGGTATGTTCTCCTTGTGCTTGCGTGGGTTCCCTCTGGGTTAAAATTGCCCATAGGAGTGAAGGGTTGTCGGTCTCTGTGTGTCAGCCCTGCGATGAACTGGTGACTTGTCGAGGGTGAACAATGACAGCTGGGATTGGCTGACATGATAGTAAATTATAAAAGTCATTCTTGTATCACTCAAAGGTACATCATACACTGTTTCAAGTATTTATTATTCAGGAAAGTAAGTTTTCATGTTTAATCAAGGCAAGCAGCGAGCTGTCATATCAGTGTAGTGGAGCAGAAGTAGAATATAATGCACTTGAGACTGTTTCGGCATTGATGTTTCAGTCTCTGTCACACGACAAAACAATTCCAACCTTTGATGCCAGATTTAGAAATGGATTATAGATCAAAGCTTCACTAACATGTAAAGGAAAAACCATCATTGGTAGGCACCGGCTGCAGCAGAAGGTAATGACACAGAGGACGACCAGCAAAAACACTTTCTGAGAACTTTGTTCCACTGGATCACCTTCGTCCATCATGGAGAAGATCGAGTGCTCAGAGGACAAAGTGCATGTTTTTTAGTTGTGTTTGCTCTGAAATGTTTTTTTAAGGTTAATCCTCAAGACAGACTTTCCTTTATTTCCTCATCTTACTTCACTGTTTTACCTGCTAGATGTGTATTTGTGTCTTTCAGTCACTTGGACAAATGCAGTATCAGGATATTGTCCAACATAATGGGTGCAATCTGCTGAAAATGCTGCAGGCCCTCCGCCAGGCCCTGCTGGAGTCGAACAGGGAGAACAAGGAGCTCGCTGCTGAGAACGCAGCTCTGAAGGAGCAGGTGGCAGAGATAACTGCTCTGAAGAAGCAGGCCGCGGCCCGCTCTGCTCTCAACAGTCAGCTGATCCGCGAGAAAGTTGCTGTGCTGAAAGATAACAAATCTCTGAAAGACCAGGCTGCAGAAAACGCTTTAGCGTCTGCCGAGCAGGCTTGTCTGAAGATGAAGCTGACTGTTGAGAATGTGTCTCTAAAGAAGAACCTAGATGGAACTGTCAACCATTTGTACAAGACCAGAGACCAGCTGGCCTACATGTTGGCAGTCGTGGACACAGGGAAAGTCAGAGAGGGAGAGCTGGAGGAGGAGGTCAAGCATCTTCAGCTCCTGCATGCGAAGAACCGGAAAGTGGAGAACCAGCTGAAGGAGAAATTTGAAGCTCTGCAGAAGTTCTGTGATGAGCAGCTGAGGTCCAAACTCCTGGAAGTGGAGGACAGCATTCAGGAGAACAAGGCTCTAATCAACCAGTTGGTAAGGGAGTTAAAGAAAGTAAACTCCAGAACCTGCAGAGCGCTCAGCTTCTGGTGCAACACGTCGGATCAGTGCAGATTCTAAATTATATGTTTAGACCTTAATACCAACACTTGTTGTCTCTCTCTCTTCCAGAATCTCTCACTGAAGTGCAAGCAGAAGCCCAAAAAGGAGAAGAAGGAGAAGAAGGAACTAAAGATGATGGAGAATAAGGAGCGGAAGGAGAAAAAGGGGACAGAGTGGAGGACAATATTCACGTTTGTTTTTCCGTGCCTGCGCTTGTCAACCATCTTAACCGCCCCCCCGCCCTCATAGATCAGTCTTTTTGTACGGAGGCGTGATGTTAAACATGAATATACCCTATGTGGTATTTTCCTTATTTCCATATTAAACAAATTTCCACAACACGGGATAAAATTATAAATAATTAATATATTAAGGTCATCTGCAGTAAAAACGTGACAGAAATGATTAAAATGGCATATAATAGTTTCTTAAGTCATTCAACTTTTTTAATTGAAAAAAGCAGCACACAGTGTCCTGTCATAACGCAGCCTGCACAGTAGTGCAGTACCAGCACTGCCCAGTAGAAGGTGCTGTTGCTTCACAACATGTCTAAGCATGTTCAATTCAACATTCTTCAGGGAGAGGTATTTTCATTACGTGCCACTTACCATGACCTTCTCCTTCTCACTGGACTCCTCCTCCTCCTCCTCCTCCTCCCTCCACTGCTCCGACATCCAGCTCTCCATCTCTGGGGAGCCCATCAGCCCATTTCACGTCTGCTGAGTGGTGGAGGACAGTGAGGACCTGTCAGGACCTCTCGTTCTCTCATCTTTTATGGGAGTGAAGCCCTCCAGAGCGGGAGGACTCCAGTCACTGCGATGGAGGAGGAAGGCGGAAGAAGAGACTGTGGGATTTTTCCTTACACCTCATCTGCAGAATATTTTCCAAAGGAAACCCTATGCAAGCCTAAATGTCTGAACCAAAAAAAAATCTGAAAAACTGAGGCCTGGTCAAAATGTCTTCCCTCTGCAGGGTTGATGCTTAAAAGAAATAAGTGCAGGAAGGCACACACACACACACACACACACACACTGGTAATGATGAACCTGCTTAATGAGGAGGTTGAAACAGTGCCAGTCAGTACTCTCCTCAATTTGACTCCCTTCTCCACATAAATCAACATCCTTCTCCATCTCAGTATTTAAATGTCAGACACACCCCTTTTCATCATTTAGTGTGTTCATTATTTATGTCTGAAATTAAACAAGACTCCCCAAACAACACAGCTCATCATTAAATTGTTCTGGATTTCACTCAGAACCACAGATGTCGGCCTGAAGGTGGCAGCAGAGAGGCCAGTGTGGATAACCTTGTCCCTGAGATTTATCGACTGAGAACCATGACAGTGCAGCATTTCATGGAAATTCATCCAAATACTTCAGTGTGCACCGGAGTGCGGCTCTGACTGACAGGTTGATGCTGTCATGCCTGGGCTGCCGCTAATAACTGGTAGCACTGCTGTAAATCTGTGATCTGAGCTGATTCGGCCCGATTAAACCGGCGGCACATGAAACAATGAGTCAGTGTTGCACAGAGGTGAAATGAGTCGGGGAAGCAGGGTTTAATCTGAGCTGTGTGACTGTTCTCACCAGGGTTTAAATATGGAATCACTCCTAGAGACAGAGGGGCACGGTGCTGAGAGGTCAGAGGAGGTCACGGTGTTTGCACTCAGCCCTGTTGCCTCAACAAGTACTTAATTGATTAGTGTATGAGTAAAAAACTGCATTTAGATGTCCTTTTAAACACACATATAACTCTGCAACTAGTCCTACCTGCTGAAGTAACAGAAGTAGTTCCTGTAGCCTTGAACCTCTTCCAAATCCATCGGAGGGAAGCTGTTAGTCACTCATGTGCCGTGTAAAGTGATGCATCTTGAAATCATTGGACGCAAATCTACTAAAGTACAAGAATTAAAAATGTGCTTAAGTACGGTAACAATGTTACCGCTGTTCTTTAGCAAATTTTTAAAAAATACCAAAAAGAATTTCTTAACATATATGATCCTGAAATGAATTCAAGGCTTATAGTTGAACTTATAGTTGAACAAACTGTTATAGCTCCTGCCTCGCAATAACAGTTTGGACCACAAGGAGGCAGTGTAAGCTTTGTGGGAAGGAAAAAAACACTCTCCTGCCTGAGGTCAAATTGAATTACTCCATTTTTGTCCTTTTGTCTCCTCGAGCCTTGAATGAAGATGGACTTGGTTGCAGATCAAATCAGCCAGTTCAAAGCACTTTTCACTATTCTGAGTATTTCTCATCCTCTCAGGACATTCTTTACATATTTTACACCAGATGCCTGGAATTAAGAATCCAACTGACAATGATGTGGAGAGGATCACAGCAATAAGGGGGAGATAATGAAATTAGACAGATGTAGCACAGGGCGAGAGGGGGGGACTATGTGTAAACAGACAAGCCCATAACGTCTAATTTGGCAGTTTGAGTGGGAGTGGAGTGCCCCCAGGTGGACATACACAGACTTTATGGCTCATTATGGTTCCCATTAAAAAGGTCTAAGTGTCTCTACATGGACTGAGAGACGTGTGGTGATGTGGAGCTGGATATCATCAGGGACTGGTTGAACTCTACTTTCTATGTCAGTGTGTTGCACGTTAACAGATAACAGATTATCAATGCAGCTAATGGACTGCACTTTTTTTAAATTTAAATTTAAATTTCCCACCTTAGCTCTTCTTCTTTGCTCTTAATTTATTTGTTTGAATTGACTCCTTTGGTTTCCAGGGAATACCGTGTACTGTAATTATTTCCACAGATTTAGCTTTCCTATTTGTTTTTTCTATTTTTCTATTTTTATTTTTTGTAATTTATTTTTATTTTTATTATACATTTTTTAATCTATTTTATTGTCTCTGACTTGTGTTTTATTTAATTTTGTGTCTCTTATTTTTGGTGCTGCATAGCAATTGAGGCCCTTATCTCCAAACCTTCAATCAATTTATTAATCAGCCAATCAAATGGCAAAAAAAAACAGAATTGTAGACTGTGCAGGAACATGTTAATATGTTGTATGCAGCCTTGCATTGAGAGGTACAACAGCCCAGTTCAGTTCACTCACCCATTCATCTTCAACCGCTTGTCCATTAGTGGGTCTGGAGCCAATCCCAGCCGTCACTGGGCGAGTGTGGGACCACCAGTTCATCACCAGTTCTGCCCTGGAAATCGAACGCAGGACTTTCTCGCTGTGCGGCAGCAGTGCTAACCGGTTCAGTTCAGTTCAGTGCAGTGATATAAGCTCTGAAGCTGCCCTCAGCTAACCACATGTTTCATTCACTTTAGTGAAACAGCACTCAGCCTGTGCCTCCCAATCCACTCCACTGTGTTATATTCCAACACGTCGCTCCATTCAATCAAACACAGTCGCTTTGCTAAGCGATAAATATGATGCAGCGCTTCAAGGACTCATGTTTCTGTGTTTGTGAGGGACGTGGAGAAGAGGAGAAGAGGCTCTTTACCTATTTGTCTGAGCCTCCTCCTCTTTGCAATATGCTTTTTGCAGGAGGTTTTTTTACACGGTTTCTGCCGTTTTGCTCAGACACCGTAATGAGACGGAAAGCATTTGAAAGGATAAATGGTGTGTGCATATCCAGAGTGTGTGTGTGTGGCAGTAACACACTCCTCCAGTCTGATGAGGAGCTGTGCCCAATGAGCCTCTAATCTGATATTATATCATTAGTGCACTGCAGTGATCGGAGTTAAAGAAAAGGTGGCTTTGGTCTGAGGGAGCAAAATAATATTGCGAGTGAAAAGATCAGCAAGCATTCAGTGCTCACTGATAGGTTTCATTCACTCCCTTTATTTACCAAACTCCTATATGTGGGGCAGCCGTTTTAAAATCAGAATACATAAAAAAAGCAGTCAACGTGGAGATGTCAGAGGTTTTTGGGCCAGTGGAGCAGAATAGGGCTTCACTGATGAGGCCTTCTGTCCCATTTCACTTCCCTCTGAACCCTCTTCAGTGCCTTCTCCATTTTGTTGCCTCAATCTCTCTTCTAATTTCTCCGGTAAACCGTCCTCAATTTTGTTTTTCCTTTGCACACAAAGACTTTTCCTTGCTTTATGTGATGCTGAAATTACTTGTGCCATTGTCCGGCTGCCGCCGATGGTGACGCACCCGGGCGTGTCCATGGAAACGGGGTTCAGGGTTCAGTTGATTGCAGACACACTCTGTCAAAGTGTAAAAATGCTGCAAATTGGCACACCGTGGTCGATCGTGACTAGACTGAGTAAACACTGGGTGGTCATGCTGCATTGTTTCCTGTTCCTCTTAAAACCTACTGAATATTTGGATTTTCTCAGTCTGCTCATGATTGACACACATCCACGTCCCTCACAAACACTTAAACTAACGCGGACATTTGGATTCGTAAAAATCGACATGGAAAATGTTGAATTTGTCCAACTATTTCCCTGACCATTACATATATCTGTATGTGTCCAAGTGCTGGTTTTGCGCGCCTTCTTTTTGTGTGTTTAAATGTGAGGACATTTCATTGACACTTGTCTGTTTGTCTGTACGCAGAATTACACAAAAAACTGTGAAAGGTGCATGTCCTGTGCCATCACTGAAAGGTTGCTTGGCGGGGGAGTGTTTGTTGTGGCTGTGAATTTGTGTCACTGTGTCAGTCCCGGGGCTCGTGATTAGCTTTGGTACCAGTGTGCTGTAACACAACGAGGGTTGGATTAATTGGAAACGGAGCCTCCTCCGAGCCATCATAGATAGACCGCCGTGATACGTCTTATCTTGTGCCCGGTCTCATCGCTGTCCGCCTGATGTAAAAAAAATAAAAAATAAAAGTGTGGTGTGTGTGTGTGTGTGTGTGTGTGTGTGACACGAACAGTCTGGATAATTAATTGAGGAAACCTGGACAGTTTAACGCTCTGACTTGGATTTTAAAGACACATTCAGAGTTTTGGAAGAATCATTTTGTCGCCACTGCAGAAAAAGAAGAAACTAATCAGTACTGCATGAATGTGTGGTAACTATGCATCACATCGTCGTTCCAAGCTCGACGTTAGAACGTGATACTGATGCTTTTCAGACAACATCCAGCAAAACACGATCACCGGAGCAGCCGCAGGATTACCTGGCTGGTAAGCAGCACCCGCTCCCACTTGTCGCTGCTCGTGGCCCTGCTCCGGCCTCATCTGCTGCTGGCTCGTCTGCTCTCAACGACTCAGACTCTTTTAGTGATCATGTTGTCTGTTGAGTTAAAGACACAACCGGCTGCTTCCCTGATCACTGCTGCACAGACTCTGACTCGATGTGGCGTTCGCATGTGGGGCACTGCGGCTTCATTTCTGGAAATGGGACACGTGCCATCCATCGTTATATGCGTTATCCTTATATATATTTTCTCACTTTCAAAAAACAGTATCCCTTCCACACACTGGTTACCTTCGACTGAACCACTTGTGTTTCAAGCATGTTGTTTGTGCATTCATGTTTACACATATTTTTTGCAGCTTTCATCCACTGCACACTATTCAAAGCACACACATGCATATGCTCACAATATGTAAGGATTATGTTTCCTCACCACCCCATTCGCCGCTCAATAACAGGGATGACAATGACTGTATAGAGAGGGAAATCTACTCTTACCTCCTGACAGATACACAACACACATCTCTTTCTCTACATGCACGCAGACAATGGCTGCGTCTCACATCGTCGTATTCTGCTCATTTCACGGGTAATGAAAAGCTCTTTGTGAGCCTGTTATTTTGATCAGATAGAGATGATGAATATTCTGCACTGCGGGACCAACACCCCATAAGCACAACAATATAAAAGAAATGCGACCTTTGAAAGAGATCGTGTTACTTGGAGACAACTGCTGGTCATATGATTACCTCTGTCCGTGCACATCCAGGCAGAGCAGGCGTGATACCACAACATCATCCCATGCTTTGTTTCAAATACACTGAGACCCAGTTCTACTTGGAACCAACCCCCACCACAGTGCATGAGAACACGCCGTCTCCATGACAGTAGATTAGCAGCTATGTGTGGGCACATGTTTCGCCGCAGAACTTTGTGTACAGGACTCGTTTGTGCTCTGATAACCTGGGGAAAAAAGATTTCATCATTTTTCTTCATTTCTGATCGTTGTCTGGCAGCACAAAAGCATCTGAGTGTTACCCAACGTCCCATTAACCATTTATCAAAGATTTTCTTTTATATCCATATAATTCTGCCCTCCAACGCTCAACTTAAATAGACATACGATTAAAAATAGTAAGAGCTTTGTCACGTTTTCTTCGGTGTGTGTATGAAGTTAAAAAGACAATATATAGAGGTTTTCTTACATATAGTCTTTATAATGTTAAAATTCTCTCTCTTTCTCTCTCCCCCTCTGTGACTGTTCATAATCCCTTTGCTGCTTTTATGTACAGATTGCACAACTGATCACAAGTTGCAATCACAAGATGTGGAACACTCACGTCTGTGAGACAGGACGGCAAAACAGGAAAATCTTTGTTGTCTTGTTTGTGTCCTCGTTTCTGAGACGGACATGCTGTGCTGCTGCCTCTTTTTTTTTTTCCTTTTTCCTCATTCAGTTTATCCTCATAGGAGAATTAAATGTTCCAGGTTGTGTCAGGTTTTGTCTGTTCACTTTGTCTGTGAGCACCTGACCAAAAAAAAAAAAACAAATCAAATCAACAAATTATTAAAACCTATTAAATAAATGGACTGAAATCCTGATCTGGGTCAGTGGAACTGTCCTGGTACAACATGTGATCTATTATTCACAACCTCTGGCACAATTTGCATCACGTCCTTCTAATTAAGGATCTGTTTACTGACACTTTGTTACGTAAAGAGAAATTCTACACACTAACATGTCAGTCAGGCATGCATTCTATTACGTGAACTAGCTTATAATGGGTGCTGCAATTTCCGAGGCAGGACATGCTGGACTGTATCGAGTGTATGTCACGCTGTAGAGACTCGGCCTCTGTGCGTCCATACAGCTTGTCTGTATGTATGATCCTGCCCCTTATAGTAGGAATTTAACCGTGTAATTTTCAGAAACCACCAAGTGTCATTGGGGAATTAAACAATGCACCTTTTACATTTGAACCAACTGCTGTTTCTGGGTCTGGACCACAGCTGCAGACAGTGCTTCATGGCTCCTTCCTCAGATAACCTGCAAAGCTCTCATGAGAAAAACAATAAACTGTCGGTCTGATCTCATCGAATGTCTCGATATTGAATCTGGCCAGAGATTAGATTAAAGCTCCAGGGGATGTGTCTGAATATTACTGAGGGAGTTAGGAGCAGGAAATAATAGAGCTGTGGCTAAATTCCTCATGCAATCCAATTTTATGCTATTTTACAATCAACTGCACAATATAGTTATATATTTATATATCCCAAAAGACATGGTGCCCTGTCTGATTCTCCATAAGGTCATGCAGCAGGTATTAGTCAAATATGATTAATTTTATTTGTATAGATGTCATCCAACTATGGTTAAAAGTGCTTCACAAAAGATGAATAAATGAAAATTTAATATCTCCAAATCAGTAATTTTAAAAGCAGATTACAGCGTGAGGTCAATGCCCTCAAATGTACAGATCAGATCCCAGTTGTTGCTCTGTTTAAAACTGGATGACATCATTTCCTCAATATTGCAAAAAAGGCCTGAACTTTAGCTGCTGGACTCATAAAGTGCGTTACTGAGGTTGTCCTAGCTCTAACACGCGTGTTAATGAGTCAGTGCTGTAAAGTGTGTCGGCTGCGTGTGAATGTAAAGACGATATGTCGCTGGAACAGGATGTAGAGGGTGTGGACCTCACTGTGTGTTGGAGCCGTTCCTCCCAGGGCTGAGATGTAAGTAGGTCCCCCCCCTCCTCCTCTCCCCCCTCCTCTTTTCTGTTCCGCACCCCCCTTTATCTCACCTTTTACATTTCCTGCATCCATTGTCAGTGAATTGTCAAATGTCAATCAATGTATTTGTGCAGCGGTTTAATTAAGATTTGATTTGGAAGGCAAAACTAAATACAAGATGAGGAAACAAATAAATGTACTTTGAAGAAGTAGAACCCCCCCATTGGAAAATATGCAAAAAAAAGTGTGTGTGTCAGCTTTGTTTTTTTGCTACAACAACTTTCCTCTGTTTTCAAAGTTGATTGAGTCAAAACCCCGTGATTCATATCACTGCACATAATAAAACATGTTTCAATCAATTTGTAATAATAATGTAATAATAATGACTTAATTTTTATAGCACATACCTGAACAAGGTTCCAAAGTGCTTCACATAAACCTCCAAGGATCTGATGTGTTTTGCCTGACAGGCATGGTCCTGCTGGACGAGCTCCTGCTGTCCCGCAGGACCGTGCATGTAAAGTGTAACCGGGCATGTTTTCACCATCGTTTCTCCTCCGGCTCCTGTCAAGAAGACGACTGTTTTATCAGGTGATTATCTGGCGTTTCAGAGGATTTGGCATAAAGACCCATTTCAAAACTGTCAAACATTAAGTCACGCTTGCAGAAGGTGCCTACAAACCTGGAACATCCCTCTATATTGGAATAGTGTACCTACCCTGACTGATTTATTTGGTCTAAGGAGAGTATAAGAGTTTCCAAACAAACATGAGCAGAATCATAATGTTCTGATTATTTTCAATGAGCTTCATGAGCTCTCATTTGCATCTGATGCACAGAGCAGCTGAGCCAAAGGGCCGGGGTGATTACTACGAGGGAAGCGGCCCGAGGTGCCTTCAAACTCTTTATTGCAGCAGTGGATTATGAATCAAAACAATCCTCGCTACATGACTCAATAAGTAAACAAAGACCCAAGACTCCCACTGAGAGAAAAGACTGTTTTAAAGTGACCAGAGGAACCAAACAAAATAATGATAATCCACAGCATGTGTGACGCACCAGAGACTGTAAGGAAATTAAATCAGTGCTGGACATTATATACAAATGACAAACACACACGGTCAGAAGAAATGACACTGACTCGTTTGGACTTCCTGGAAACTTTAACCTCCTGCTACCTTTACCCAAAACCTCCCTCAAACGTTGTGTTGATCATATAATTTTATGATTTACGTTGTGCAAACTTGTGTTTTCCGCCTTCAGGAAGACAAGTATAGCAGCAGGTTCGTCCCCACAACTTGGCTGTAACGATAAATGCCATCGATGATACATGACCTCGATTTTCTACTGATTCTTCATGAAGTTAAAAGGCGCCCTGTCTCCTGACATATTTCAGCTGATTGATTCATGTATTTTGGCATTTTTCATTTCTGACCTTTCTGCAATGAATTATCATCACGTCAGATCAAAGTGAGGTTTCTAGCACCGAGGGAGAAGACTGGAATGGCGCAAGAGAAAGACGAGGCCCGTGCTGCTCGTCAGGTTACAGCCCTTGAGTAATGGCCTGTTTCTCAAACCCTGCGACTGCCACGACAACAAACCTGGCTTGAAGATCTATGAATTCAAACTTCCCTCGCGTACGATCCCCCTGGAAACACTAGGCATGTCAACCATGATAAAGTAGAAACCTTTTCCCAGTACACTGCAGTCAGCGTGTCATTGGTGGTCCCTCAGCCCCAAGTGGAGAGGTGTAACACGCCACCCTCCTTCGTGGCAGAAGCTGTCAAAAGAAAATTGATCACACTTTTTTTTTCCTTCGCACTGATACATACAAGCATGCCTGTGTGTGCCGCAGCTCGACATACATGCACAGGCTGACATGCAGAGACAAACACACGAGCGAAAATTCCAGGTGTGGCTCACAACCAGCAATCACAGTTGGTCATTAATCAGCGTGTTAAAACACTCGATGCTTCAACAACGTACAATCCACGTCTCTCTTCTTCGCTCAGTAGGCTGAAAAACAACCACCCCCCCGCCCGAATCCACTTCTGCAAGAAGTAAGCAGGCCCTCTCTGAACAACACTGGCACATCAGGAGAGCACATCTGTGTCAGTGTGTGTGTGTGTGTGCACCTTCACAGTGTGGCAGTGTTCACATGCACATTCATTACGTGTGCATTTGTGGGTGTTACTTCACCTTCAGGTCAGATGATTCATTACAGACAAGCCATGGGGTCGGGGGCCCTGCATGGCTGTTGCCATGGAAGCGAGTGTTGGCAACAGCAGATCTCCTTTCAGTATCATCTTCAGATGGTGGGGACATCAACTTGGCTCGGCTCTTTCTGTGTGTCACTGTCTCTCCCTCTCTGGACAGTGTAATACGCCTTTTTTTAAGATGATTACTTGTTTTTGTTAGTTATCGTTATGCTGATATTCTAAATTAAAAACATAATGTATGTCCTTCCTCATCAGATGGTTCTGTGTCCCGAGTGAGGCCAAAATACACGTTCCCCCTCTGGCTTTTTAAACGGTTCCCGGATGCACACACAGCGGGTCGCGCTCACGCTCGCATGCACAGATTTCACACACATGCAGTTCTGCGTTTCTCTCTCTTATTCCTCTGCGGGACTGAAAGTGAAACTGGATAAACTGGTTTGCGGCGTGATCTGCGAGGGGCCAAGGAGGTTTATGAAAAATTGTGTCAAGCCACAGAGGCAGTTGAGTTACAGATTGTGTTTGATTCGATTTGGCAAACAGCCTGTGTGAACGGTATGTGACGGCCCCACACATAGAGGCATGTAATGACATGTTCAGACATCAGATGATGTGGACAAAGCCCAGTTCGCTGGAGTCAACATATTGTTCTTCATTCTCTAACTGGTGCATCACTGACTGATGAAATCGAGCCATAACAACATGCAATGTTTACTGAGTACTTTTTTCCCTATCATGCATGTTAAGGAAGATACTGCATCCACCCTCTACACTAACCTAAACCACATCCTTCCCCCTGGTTATGTAGAACCATAGGAAAGTGGAGGGGACAGCAACGAAGGGAAGGGTGGGAACAATAACGGCAGAACTGAGGAATGAGAGATGAGGTAATGAACGTCCAGGCCTTACACCAAAAGCGCTGGCTCTCTGTATTGGGTAGAAATCCTGGTTCCTGGAAAATCACAGGGGAAATTGGAAGGGATTTCCTCTACTTGTGAATGTCAGTTATTTCAGGGTGGGATGACAGCCTCCGGGGACGATCTCTGTCCCCTGCTTTATATGGGTGGAGCTGAGCTGGTCAGACATGCGGCACATCTGAGTCTTTCTAATAAAAACACTGAGTTAAGGGTGTTGCTTTAGGTCAGTGTCACACTGTGTCACACACACAGTCTCTGAGCTTGGATCAGTCATATCATCCTGTGAGGATAAGTAGGCTGGTTCCCCTGGTCCGTATCCATTCTCATTTAATATTCCCCTTAGATCCAATTTTATTTTTATCTCACAGACATAATCTCTGCCATAATCTCCTCCTCGTCCCCAGAATAATCTATTAGGCTGTCTAAACTGACGTTTCTTTTCTTCTTTTTATCAAAACCCTGTCACAGCTCTGCAAATGCCTGCAGGTCGCTCCTGCCTCTCATAACTGTCAGACGCAATGTTATCTGGATGGAAGCAGAGCGGTATCGACAGACGACAGGACGGGCGCTGCGTGAGGAAGCAGTGTGGACAGATGCGCCATGGTAAATGTCAGCTTTAATTGGATGCCTATCGGTGAAATATTGCCCGTCAAGACCAAATAAACAGCAGGACCTCTGGTGACAGGATGTGAAGCCGCTGTGTACCTGGGGGTGATAAATGCATCTATCTCTGGTGTCAGCAGCTGCCGGGGGAGGACAAATACCAAGTCAGGAGTGAAATGAAGGACGCTCCAGAATACAGTGCCTCTTGTTTGTCAGGTTAGCTCATTAGAGTCATGCTACCCGTGTCACATTAGTTTACCTCGCCACGGGGCGAATGAGGCTTCAGCAGAAGCAACAAGTATCGGTGGAGTTTTAGTTCAGAGCGGAGTCAACAGAGGTTATTTGTTATTTGCTGAGATGACTCTTTGTATGGCAACGACAGACTGCATGTTAAGATGGAGGACACGTTCAGCTGTTTTTCATGTCAACACTGAACGTAACCTAAAAGGCAAAAGCCAGGACTCACACCCAACCCCAGGAAGGACGCCGTGGGGTTGTGGAGGTGACAGGTATGCTCACGAAGGTGTGTGACAGGAGGGAAAGGAAGTGTAATTTGGCACACTGACCTATTGATTTGAACCCGCTGCAGGTAAAAGATAGGGACAAACCAGATTACAGCCACACAGGGAGCTGAAGTGAGAGAGATTACAGGGCATTTAAAAGGAGAGAAGAGAGAGGGTTTAGCGGGATGAGGGAGAGGAGGGGAGAGGGGATTATTGAAGCCAGAGCTGGGATCCTAAAATAATCCTCTCTGTATACTGGGCTTTATGCACAGTGCGGCCGGGGCCAGTTTGAGCTATATTAGATTGTCATTGCATTCTTGCTCCACACTTTGAACGTGCAGTAAAACCTTGTGACTGTCATTGGCTCTGTTTTGGATTTGGATGTGTTTGATTTCTGCTTCCCCTCTGACCCACAGCACTCACACACACACACACACACAGGGAGCGGGAGTTCACTAATCTGGAAAGCTGGTTGGCCGCTGCTTGACGGTATGCGGCGCTCTAAGCCCCTCCTTCTTTCCATGCTTTGTGTTCTAATTTGGGTATTGCCATGGTTACATAAGATTCCGGGTTAGGAGGTCAGTGACGTTGCAGGCAAACACCGGATGGAGGTGTGACTGGCTCATGGCAAGACAGGGACATGCTGAGGGACATAATATGACCATAGAAAGATGGCAGATGAGGATCGGGAAGGAAATCATCAGCACAGCAAAACTGTCTAAATGGGAGGAAGAGGAAGTTTACAGCTGCAGAACATAGTAAAGCTAAACAGCCTCCCTGCTCTTTTCCCAGCATTGTTTTTTCACCGCTTTCTAAAAAAAAAAATACACACACAATATTTCTGAGTTTGGGCTGCAGCATTTTTTTCTCTCTCTCTTCTTTTGTGTCTTTTGAACAATTGCATAAGTTGCAGAAACAGGAGCTGTGGGCAAAACGTGGAGGTAAAAGAACCACATGGCTGAGATGAAAGACGATAGAGACATTTGGACATAAAAGTCAACGTAGTGCTGAGAAAAGACAAGTGTGATCTTTGATATGATACAGGACAACTGTGTTCATAGCTGAGAGAGAGATAGACAGAGAGGAGGAGACTCAGCACACATGCACAGCAGAGAGACCATGGAGGGAGGGAGGGAGGGAGGGAAAGTGTTGCTCCACTAACCTATTTACCATAATCTCTCTTCTCCTCATTTCATAACTGTGCCTACGTTACCCGATACACTCGTCATCTTTCCCTCCCATGCATATCAATTATTTTGCACTTAATTAATGACCTTGTCGGATACTATCTGTCCTTTCTTTGCATGTCCTTCTCCTTGCGCTATAATGATTCACGTTAACTCAATGGTTTTGGTTTACGTCATTGGTTTTGTGGCTCAGACCAAGAGTGATTCTTCTTCAACTAAAACTAACTTCAAGTACAGTAGATAGATAGATAGCTAGATAGATAGATAGATAGATAGATAGATAGATAGATAGATAGATAGATAGATAGATAGATAGATAGATAGAAGAAAATTAACAGCAAATGAATGGTGCAGCAAACTTTGGTCACATTTAATTCCCCCACCAAGATTAGTGTTTGTTAATCCACTGATTCACTGCAGAGTTCTGACAAGGACACTCAAGTCGATTCACAAAAAAATAAACACCACACAGAAATCAGTTTATATTTCTTACAAGGACCAATATGGTTACTCATTCTATAAATTCTTATTTCATGTTTGTCTGAATAATGACATCATTATCATAATAAAATAGCCCATTCTAAAACACCAAGGGAAAAACAAGCTTAATAATACACACAAAGCTTGAAAAATACCTTATTCAAAAGTAATGACAATAGATACAGGAAAAAAAAAAAAAATCATTGACCTGTGTGCTTTGTTGGTCAAAAATGAAAACACTATAAAACGAAGGACTTGTATATTCTAATGTGAGTGGGTCCGTTTTAATAAGTGGATTTATTATATTTATTTATTATATTTAGACTCAGTCATTGATGCCGTAATCTTTTCGAACGCTGTGAGTTCATCCTGAATCGTCCTCTCGGGATTGAACGCGCTGTTACTAAACAGTTCCCACGCTGGGGGACAGTCGCTGTGGACTGACACACTGCCACACTTTCCCACGCACGCGAGAGCGTCCTCAAGGCGCGCGCGGAGACGTCGGCGCGCGCACGTCCGCTCACGGGGCACGAGGCGGGCGGACCGCGGGCTGAGGATCATGTGTAGTCCACGCGCTGAAAGTGGGTTAGTGCGCGCTGCGGAGCAGGAGGAGCAGAGCGAGCAGAGCTGCGTGCGCGCGTGAGCGAGCGAGTGTGTGAGACACACTCCGACGAACAACACTTTGACTTTGCTGTCACTTCGAAGTTGAACGAGGAGGACGACAGGAGCCTGAACGCCACATATGAGGATTTGCAGCCGTGACAGTTCCCGGCTGCTCCGCGTTGGAGCGAAAAGGTGCGCGTCGCCCTCAGCGTCCCTGGTTCCTTCTTCCTCCACCTGCACTTGTATGAGTCCAAGACTCGCTTAGACACCGTCGACATGAGAGGTGAGTGCACACTTCCACTCGCTGCGTGCGCGTTGCTGCTTGTGTAGCCCGCTGTAATGACGGCAGCGAGGGAAACAGAGCACACGCTAACTGCGCAGCTACTAAACTCCGCTGTTTGTCACACGCACGGGTCGGGGTGAGTGGGCGGGGGGGGGGGACGTGTCCGCACGGGGCTGAATCTAGAGACGGTCGCAGTTGCCAAGTGCATTGTAACTGTGCTTCGGGATGAAGTATTTGTTGTAAATGTGTTTCATGCGATAGGAGGAACGTGTCGCAGCTGCGGTCACTTTACTCCGCCGGTGAGAGACTCTTGTTATGTAAGAGAACGAGAGAGGGAGGGAGCGGAGGGATTCGCAAGCTGTCAAACAAGCGAAGTCCGTCGGCGGGGACTTTTTTTTTTTGAAGCCTGGACAAATAGTCCGCTCGGTTGCATTTCAAATTCCACTTTCCTTTGTATTTACTCAGTCCACTTTTATTTTTTTTTATAGTACTTTGTTGTGACCAAGACATGTTGGTTCTGTCATTGTTTAGTTCTTCTTTGCTGAACGTGGTGTTTTTGGTTTTAAAGCGCTGTCAGTTCAGTTTGGTGTTATCATCACTGTTCATCTGCCAGTTGTTTGTTTTCAGATTTGGTTCTATGGTAGTCAGTGTGTGTGTGTGTGTGTGTGTGTGTGGGGGGGGGGGGGGGGGGGGGGGGGCAGAGAGATAGGAGGTGCTCCATTGACCTAATTCTGTCATTGTGGATTACTGCAACTGTGTGTGTGTGTGTGTGTTGGCGTGGGCATGGTTTGTCATCATTTCTGTTTAGACCATGTTGATAATTGAAATCAGTTGTCAAGGGCAGATTGCTCCTCGTCGGTATCATGAGCGGCACTGTGAAATAAAATCTGACTTTTATTCAACTTTCAAGGACGCATGCCTGTGACACAGATGATGAAATGTATGTATATATTTTATAAATCCCTTGGTACATACATAATAGACCAAATACCTTTTTTTTTGGTGTCATTATGTCAAAGCCAGGCACCGCTGTGACAAGCAGGATATGGGCACAGTAAGCTCACATATAACCATGAAGCACAGCAGGGTTCAGTTGAGCTCAGTTTCCTCTGTCAGCTAAGGTTACTTACATCAACCAGAGTGTATGTCAGTCCAGCAGTCCAGTCAAGCGTGGTTTGTCAATCGCATTCTGTTCAAAGTACTACAGTCTACAGTCATTTGCCAGTCTTTGCCTTAATCAGCAGTGGCACGAGCACCATATTTCTTCAGTATCATCGTGGATTATATAATAACTATATTGTTATGCAAACATAAACAGGCTCAGCCAGCGTGACGTATCGCAGTCAAGTGAATGTCAAAGGTGCGCTCACAGTTTTTATTCTTCAGATGTGTGTTGGCGCTCAGTTTGCCCGGGATCAAAGTCACAGTAGCAGTAAAAAGAAAAGGGCCGTTCTCTGCTCTCCCAGGACCCCGCTGTGCTGAGCTCAGACTCAAAGCCTCTATCTGTTAAGTGTACAGCCTTGGGGAAGTTCACAGTGAGCCATAGTATGTGTCAAGGTGCCCTTTCTCTCTGGCAACTACGTGTTAAGATAGAGCTCCTCTTGTCTGAAGCTTATACTCTTCACCCAGCTTCCTTGTTAGTCGCCAAGCGCAGTGTCAAAATGTTGGCATTACATCTCATTTTGCAGCCCAGTAGTATACACAGGGATCGCTTGAAATTTTTTTTAGCTCTGCAACAGTCATTCTTTAGGTTTAGTGATTGCTGAAAGTTATTTTTATTGATCTTATCTATTTTTGTAAGTATGCATAAAGATAACTGACGCTGAGAAGAGGGGGGAAAAAAAGTAAAGAGATTATTTGTCAAGGCAACAGTGATGGCTGCAGCATGGCCGTAAATCGGTTTCTGTGGTTTGCAAGGAGAAAATTCTGAGAACTGAATTGTCAGTCTGGTTTTTTATATGTTACAGAGGCCCGCTGGGGTTTCGCCTCAGAGCGGCGCGATTAGTGTGATAGAGCAAATTGACTTTATCTTTTGTGATCAGTGAGGAGGGATTACACAGTGATAATGAACCTGTGATTTCTTAAAGGTCGCAGTGCTATTTTTATTAAATATTAATTATGGGGAAGGTGTGTGGAATAATCAACTGAAAAGATGAGGAAGAGTTTTTTTCGAAACTGTTATGATCCATTATCACTAAGAGAGGGAATTATTAAGAACAATGTAATGTGAAAATAGCTTAAAAGAGTCAATTATCTTCATGTTATCAGACCTATTATGTTCTTCTACCGTCATATTTACGATGTTAGCAGATACAGAGACTATTAACTTATCGAAGTCTGTGATATGTACAGATCAGGGATCGTTGAAGAAGTGAAGAAGAACCATTGCTGTAAACAGGTGGTTGAGGCCCCGTGCATTAGGAGATGTGCTGAAAGAGAAAATCACAGACTGTGTAAATGGAAAAAAAACTGGCACCTATCCAAAATGTTCAAGCTTGTTGCACAACATGCCACATGTAATTCTCCCCACACCTCTGAAGCCCCAGAAATGTATGTTAAGTATACAGTATGCTAGGAGAAGATAAAGAGAAAGACAAATAGGACCTTCGGCTCTGTTTGATTAGCTGAGATGAGAGGGCAAAGTCTTCCTGCCTGAGGGTTTACGGCAATAATGAAGGAAATAGCTGACACCGATCGTAACCCTTGAAAACATTTGCCCTTTAAAACTGTGATGGCATGTATTTATCCTCACATGCCAAAGGAACACAATAAAACTCATGTCAAGCTACAGAGTTTCTGTTCCGTCATGTTTATTATATCCAGGGATTTTGTTTAATATTGACTTACTCTGTAAAGCGGCCTTGGGTACCACAAATGGTACTTTATACATATAATTCCAAGCTATTATTATTGTTGTTGTTGTTATTATTGTTAGCCCATGATCAGTTATGTAATTGAACTTGTGTCGAAAATATAGCGATTTTGTGTTTAAACACTTTCATTATATGCCTCTTTTACTGTCGACAGGAAACAGGAAGTAGATTTCACTCTAAATATACTCTGATAACAATAATGGGCAGGTAACGCAGAGTTATTTCCCAGCAGTCACAGGTGAAGTTACCACTGTAATAGTTGCAGTCTCTTCACTGTAATTTACACACAGTGAATTTACACTCTGTTTGGATATGTCTAATATTTATTTGCTAATAGACCAGAAAGGAGGCAGAATCTCTGTGTTGCCAACTGCAACAGAGTATAAATAGATTTATGGTCTGGCGCTTACACAGCTGAAATTTCACTCAAATACTTGACATGCTGCAACAAGTTGAGAACTACTATTAGCAACGAGCAGCTCCACCTGCTGCAGCCTACTGTATGAGATGTTTTTGAAAATACTTCCAGGTGTTGGGCTGTAAAATCTCCAGTAGCATAGATTGACTTTGCCAGTTTCAACTGGTCATCAGTGTTTGGGTAATTAAACCTGACATAGTTTTCCTTTCGACGCAAAAGGAGGGCCCCGCCCTGCGTCTGAGTTAGACTTCCACCTTAAAAACCTGCAAGAAACCAGATTGTGTTCCTTGAGAGGCTCCCACCACTGGTACCTCCCCCATTCGCTGAATGGGAAACTGTGTCAGTGGAGCAGCTCTTGCTCTCTGGGCCTTGACTGTGTCGCTCAGCTGACTGGCAGGTGAGGCAGCAAGTCATGGACGAAGCTGCTCGCTCAGCAGCCAATGGGAGCACAGCAGGGCAAGGGAGGACGTCACTCCGTTGCTAGGGCAACCACCTTTGAATGAGTGTGTTCATGGAATGCGGCCAGACAGCAGTTATATAACAGGCTGAAGGGAGGGGGAGAGGCTGAGGCTCTTGAGAGGGAGCGATATACGGAGCAATGGAGAGAGGGATTTTTTTCCATTGCCCTTTATTTATTTATATCCCTCAGTTGCATTTCATTGACCGGCAGGAATTCTAGCCAAGCGAGACATTCAGATGTCTTTGACAAGGTGTGATGTTGGCAGTTTTTTTTCCCTCCGTCATGTTTTCAGTGTAATGTCGGCCACTAACCTTTTTTATTTTTTCCTCGGTGTATGACGCACTTCTCTCCCCACACACAGTGACTCATGTGACTGGTTTATTGAGAGTAATTTATAAAAGAGACTTTAGAAAACAGTAATTTTCAGGAGAGCTGTGGAGTCTGGTTAAGTCCTTCGCTGCGATTTACAGGTTACCTAATACCCTGTGTGATCCAACAAAAGTGGTTTAGGGATTGTTGGAAACATCCTGCAGCCCGAGCCAAATCAAAATCTTGCTGACAGTTGACACGTTGGGCTGCAGTTGTATTCTGGGTTAGTTTGCAAGGCTCCGAGGGTTCAGCAAGGCAGCTTGTCTTTGTTAACCTGCACACATTTTGTTTGTCCTGGAGAAGGAGTGGCAGAGCGAGAGAGAGCTGTGAAACTTTATAACCCAGGGCCTCAGCTAATGCAATTGACCTGCTATTCTGGGCTCGAGGAGGCCCAGCTACTTCGATAAACAACATAATGAAAAGAACATGGTGTTCCAGGCTAAGAAGGCTCAGGCTTTAACAATGAACAGAAGCCATTGACACTTGTCACACTTGGATGTTTCTTTAACTGAAACAAGTGTCTCCTGATCAAAACAGACAATATGCAAATTATGTTTGCTTGTCAAATATTTGTGTACTTGGTTGTCTGTAAATGTTCCTTCCTGGATTTGTATTGCCTAACAATGGCAAAATATTCTCCACACATGCTGCACATCATCTATTGCATATTATTATCATCAGTGAATCTGCAGATCTCCTCCATTTAACAGTTTATTTTTTTCACAAAAAATGTAAGAAATGTTTTTTTAGCACAGTTTTCATAACCAAAAGTTTTTTTTAATGAAATGCAAAAAAAAAATATCGAAAAATTAAATACTAAAAATCTAATAATATTTAACTTGACAAGCTGGGACCAATTTTTTTTGGCAAGACTGAAAAACCTCTCTTCACCGGTCATTATAATTATATGGGTTTTTGTCTGATATATTGGAGCTGACTGTTCAGGTCCAGACCAATGTGCCAGGTAGCAATCAGTGGTCTTCTATCTTTAATTACAAATCTATCTTTTATGTTTCTGTTTTGAATTGATCTGTTACAGTCTATTCAGGATTTCACAGCTGTGTGTCCTTTATCTATCTACAGCTCAAATAGAGGTTATTCCCTGCAAAATCTGTGGGGACAAATCATCTGGGATTCACTATGGTGTCATCACCTGTGAAGGCTGCAAGGTGAGTTATGAAACCATTTCATAATATGCAGAGCCACAATAAGAAACTGATCTGCCACGGTCTATAATCTGTGATCTCTTTGTCTGCAGGGCTTCTTCAGACGTAGCCAGCAGAACAATGCTATGTACTCCTGCTCACGTCAGAGAAACTGCCTCATTGACCGGACCAACCGTAACCGCTGTCAGCACTGCAGGTTGCAGAAGTGTCTCGCTCTGGGCATGAGCCGCGATGGTGAGTTCAGCCACTCAATCTATATTTAATTAACTAAGAGTTTCCACCAGGCCTGTTTTGCTTTTCACAATGAAAAGTTACGTAATCCTCGTTTCACTGCGACTATACCTTCTTGAATTATTCATTTATGTCTTCACGCTCTCAATGTAGCTGTGAAGTTTGGTCGAATGTCCAAAAAACAGCGTGACAGCCTGTATGCAGAGGTCCAGAAGCACCAGCAGTCCCAGGAGTGTACGGGCATCATCGCTCGCGAGGAGAATGGCGAGATGACCGACCTCGCCTGCCCCTACAGAAGAGGCTCCAACACTGCGCTCAGTGATCTGGACGACATCAACACACTGCAAGGAGACCTGCTTTTTGACCTGCCGCTGACCCCGAAGGACGGAGGAACCGACTACTATAACCTGGACATGTTGGGTGGCAGCGCAGGCAGCAGTTCCTCCTCTCAGAGTTCTCCAGAACAGACCAATTTTGACTTTGTAGATGGCAACCTCAGCATTAAGCACGAGTACCAGCTGTTGCACGACTCTGGACTCTTCTCACACGCCATCCTCAACCCACTGCCGGGGGGCTGCTCCCTGCTTGATATTGGTCAGTAATGTATCATATATATATATATATATATATATATATATAACATCTTAAACTTTTTTAAATTTTAACAATAACCATTAGGGTGAAAAGACACAAATATTCTGCACTGAAGGTGTGTTTATATGTCATTAAAGAAGTTGAGACGTAAACAAGTGTTTCCCCCTGTTTAGAGCATATAACTCAGAGTGTGGTCAAGTCCCATATCGAGACAAGCCAGTACAGCACAGAGGAGCTGAAGAGAATGGCATGGACCTTGTATAACCCAGAAGAGACACGCTCAAATCAGACCAAGGTATGTGGAGCATGTTAATATACACTTGCTAGAGACTGACACTGTACGCAATTACATATAAAAATAATCAACTCAATAGGAGTCACTCAACCAGCTGAACTTAGCGTTCTATTAAAATGAATTATAATGCTCAATACATTCTAAGGGCCTGTTCACACACATGCAAATCTTCAGCTTCCATTAAAGCTCAATGTGTGATCGTGTGTCAAAATGCAAATTGACTTCATGTGGGAACTTTATAGAAATGCCATCATTTTGTTTTTTTACAATTCAGAGAGGAATGTAAAAGCAAATCAAAGTTCTCTCTTATCAAACAGTGAGGTTTGTAAATCCAACCTCTTTTGAACATGTATCCTTCTTCTTTTCATCTCACTTGTTAAAGGAACCAAAGGGGGAATAAAAAAGCGCTTGTAGGTCAAGATATCTTTATCAGAAAGCAGGTCATTAAACACAGCCAGACATTCCTTCATGTCTAAATATGGATGTTAATAAACAACCATGAATTACAAGTTTTTACAATTCCCCTTAGGTGTTGCAGTTCTAATGAAGTACTCCTTTTGTCTCTCTCTTTCAGTCAGCTGAGGTAATGTGGCAACAGTGCGCCATTCACATCACCAATGCAATCCAGTACGTTGTGGAGTTTGCCAAGCGCATCTCTGGCTTCATGGATCTGTGTCAGAACGATCAGATCATCCTCCTTAAAGCAGGTCAGAGCAGTTTACACGCTCCCCACGGTTTAAAATCAGTCGGGGGCTGTTTCTTCAAGAGACAACCCTCCGGCATACAAGCTAGCCTGCTGTGTGCATGTTTGTTAGTCTGCGAACCTTGAGCTGCGACTAAGATGGTTGTTGTCTTTTAAACAGTTTATGACCCTCAGGTGGTAGCTGACTTCACTCTGAATATCACATGCATGTGGAGTGACTGTTTCTGGAAAGACTCCGCCCCTTGTTTTAATCATAGCCTGTAAACAATTATCTTGAAGTATGTCGCAGTACATTCCTTCCTCATTTTTATGAAGATGAAAGATGCACGGAGCATGACACGCAAAGGTTTTCTTTGCCTCAATCATATCTATGTAATATACAAGGAAAGTTTCCACACCCTTCCATGAGCTGTCAAACCTTCCAAACACACAGGTTGTTAAGCTCTTAGGTTTATTTGTGTCGACACTAGCGATCATTAAGCACATTCCTGCGATTATGATCACACAATAACGTGTCAGATTCAGCAATTGAAATTCTGTACATGCACAAACATCCTCAGGTCTGGGACTGTAGCTAAATTGAATCCGTTGCTTGATTACATCACATACATACATACAACATCAATCACACTGACAGGTTTTGAAGGTGACACCTAACTTGTCCATCACAGATTTTGTAATAAAGTTATTTCACAATTATCTTGTCAAAGAGGAATGCTTCACTTTAATGAGATCGCCTTTCCTTCCTCAGTGTTATATGTTTGCTGTGCCTGTTTCACTGCTAATCATATGAAGAAGATTTCCATTCTGAACTGAAAGCTCATTATATTTTACTGTTTCATCACATTTATCCATGTGAATTTGGCTCAGCCATAATGAAATCTCAGTTCTTATATATGACCTGTGCTTGTCAATCACCGTATGAACAGTCAAGTCAAAGTGTTTGCAAACAATTTTAAGTGTGTGGGTTCTTTTTCTTAAAGTCTCAGCCCAGAAACGATTTTAATGTGTATTTGCCTTGATGCTTTTTTTTTTTAATTCTCTTTCTTTCTTTCTTTCTTGTGTGTATGAACAGGCTGCATGGATGTTCTTCTGATCCGCATGTGTCGGGCCTACAACCCCATCAATAACACATTGCTCTTCGATGGAAAGTTTGCTACCCCTCAGTTTTTCAAAGCTCTTGGTGAGTCAGAGCTATCTCTCTCTTTATATGAACACTGTAAAAAAAAAAAAAAAATGAACAGTAGATTTTTTTTTTTTTTTTGTCCATTTAACTTTTGGCAGAATCATCGGGCTCAGTAAGTCCATGTCTTGATGATCTTGTTTGTTCTCATTCTTCCTCCTAGGCTGTGATGACCTCGTGAACGCAGTGTTTGACTTTGCCAAAAGCCTGAGCCGCATCCAGATGTCCGAGGAGGAAATGGCCCTCTTCAGTGCTGCTGTGCTGCTTTCACCAGGTATTCCTCAACTAAATAGATTTATTTTATCTGACGTATTTGCATATTGAATTCTGTTATGATATTATAAACAGTTACATTTTTTTTTCACACTTAAACTAGATTGATATAAGTAAACCTGCAAAGGCCAAAAAATGGGTTTCACACATTTGTTGTGTTAATGGGTCACACCACTTATATTTTACACAATGCCAGGGTAGCACTTAAAACATACTTCAATCAGTGATGCAGTGAGGATAATTCATCATCATCATCATCGTCATCATCATTTGGATTACCCTTTCAAGTCACACCTCACAGCTTCAAAGGCCTAATTGGCGTCCACTTAAACATAGTCACCGTGTCTCTCTGTTTGTACCCGACTTACCAGTGACATAACAACAATCATGATCTCATTCTGTCCTTCATTTCTTGCTCCAGACCGACCCTGGCTCACAGATGTCGTGAAGATACAGAAGTTGCAGGACAAAGTGTACGTGGCTCTGCAGCGCTGTCTACAAAAACAAGGAGCATCAGAAGAGAAACTAGCGAAGGTACAGAGCCCGTTGTTCCACTGTGCCACTTTGCTGAAAATAATCACCTCGCTGATTATGTAAACCCACCGTGACCATGTGATTAATTGCCAGTGTTTACTCTCTTCTGTCCACTCTAGATGGTGTCCAAGCTCCCCATAATGAAGTCCATTTGCAACCTCCACATTGACAAACTGCAGTTTTTCCGCTTGGTGCACCCTGAGACGGCGTACACGTTCCCTCCCCTGTACAGGGAGGTGTTTGGCAGCGAGATCACCTTCCCAGACTCTACGGAGGGTTAGAGCTGTCCTGCTTCGTCGCTTGATTCAAATACAAACACTGAGGTTTAGGGAGGGGGAGATTTAAAAAAAATGTGGCAACCAGCTGAGACAAAATCAAACCAGCAGCTCAATGACAATCCGGCACGCTACGCTTGAGGACACACTCCTCTCACCTCTTAACTGGAGTAGCTTACACTGCCCGGCAAGCCAGTCCCTTCAGTTTCGACACAACACTACAGGAACTGCCGCTGGCTTCTCAGTGCATGTTACCTCTTTTTCTAGGGAGTTAAAGGAAATGATTAAATAGTAGCCTATAATTTGTATTCTCAAAACTATTTTTCTATCTAGGAGACCTTTAACCTCTTGTCGAGTTGAATTCCTTTGTAATATAAATTTGACTTCTGTTGTTTTCACAGTTCTAGTAAGCTATTTTTTGAATGTAACCCCGTTCCCCTTTACCGCCCAGCACAGCCCTAGGCTCGACGTAGAATGTACATACTTAAAATCCTCACCCTCTTTGTGGAGGTTTTGCAGTAACAATGCTTGTTTCAGTCGTCAGTCTCGTAAAACAGTTTATTACTTCATTCAATACTTTTTTCCGGTAGTGCCCATATTTTTGCAGTTTTGTAACGGATGAACAAACTGTTTAAAGGGACCATGATCAAACTCAGAAGCAGATTTTTGAACTGTGTGAATCGCGAGCAAACCTCCAGTGTCTGCCGCCTACAAACGCTTGTACACGGAGCGCAAAAAAGAGCACTTACGATGATCTTTGTCGGTATTTCTATGAGCACACCCTTCAGACGCTGAAGTGAGCTCTTTATTTTTTTAATGCAATCAATGACCTCAGTCCTCATACCTTTTCCCTTTGAAAATGCCACAGAGTGAGAGCAAGATAAAAGCAGGGGTATTGTAAAAGTATTGTCAGATGTTCCTGTTTTTATATCAATATGATATATATCTAAAAACACTAATATGATAAGCTAGCAGTGATGAATTCACCCAGAGGAGATGAGAATGTGCTTGTGCTCAGGTCTCTCAAACAGATACTGCCTGCCCCTACAGTGGGGCCCTTGGGATGGAATGATTGTTGTCAATCTAGTATTATGGATAGTTAAAAGCACTTCTGAGTTCGTGGTAAAATCCTGAATGTACTCTTGGGGCAATTTTTTTTTTTTTCGGTTTCAAATGAGGTGCTATGGAGCCAACCGCTTGTGGGGCTGTGAGCATCTGGGGTTGTCGCAGCTCAGTCCCCCTCCACAGAGGAGTGGTCTCCAAAACCTCCCAAAACCAGCAGGCTAAAGAACAGACTGGGAGTGCTGGGGGAATAAGAGTTTGATGCTGGAATGTAATGGTTCCATTCACCTACACGGTTGAATAATACAGAGTGGGCTGTCAGGTGTTATTTTAAGCTCCTTGGACGAGAGTTAGAGGGGATTTACTGTCTGTCTCACTCTCCAATCTCCCTGCTGCTGGGTCGGGCAGATTGTGCTGCTGCAGGCAGCCAAGATGTTCTGATTTGATAAATAAATCCTCTACTCCTTATTCCCCACTCCCTGACTACCTCACCCTTCTGAAACGCTACACGGCACAGGAAAGAGTTGACAGAGTCATCAGCTACCCCCCTGAGTTAGTATCTCTGCATTCGGACTAGAGAGCTTCTTTAAAGTTGGACAATTAGTGATGAATTTTGAAGACCAGTGGCGACTAAATGATTCTAAAATACGTCACTTTTCTTGTAAAAACTGGACAAAAGACTAAGTCAGACTAAAACATGCGATTTATGTACACCGCTGAGTGACTTCTGGAATTCAAGAGCAGTTCAAATCTTTAAATCCAGCAAATATGTAGATTAAGTGAAATCTCTGGAGATGCATGAGGGTGTGTACAGATGACACACGTGTTGCTGTAAGACCACGTCGTGCTGTCCGAACACTAAAGACACTATGAGAAAAGAATCGATTTAATCAGAGAAAACACTGCTGTTTATCTGCTTTTAAGACAATCACCTTGACAGATGTTGGATGTCTAGCTTTATTTAATGTTTCTGCCAGGTTTGCTTTGCACTGCTGGGACAGTGCTTTTCACCACACATGGAGTTAGCTCACAGAGCATGAAGGGGTATTCACTTTGGTTCTATTTCTGGGTACACAAGACAGTGGTATAGTGCGATTGTGCAATAACGTCTTTCCCATTGTTCTGAGTTTGATGTGGCGTCGTTTCCATGTATGACGGTTAATATTTACATAAGCACTCCAGCACAGTCAACCTCGCATCGTTTAGAGGATAACCTACCAAATACACTGCCAGCTTCTTCGCAGGTCTACAGTGTGACAAAGTGCAATACTTTGTTCAGTCAGAGAATGTTAGATATGCTGATTTCTAAAGACTCAGTGTACTTGATTTTTTATTTTTTTTGCAGGCCTAAGATCTGTCCACGGGGCAGTAATGATCTGCACTACGTTTCCGTTTTTAGATTTACTCAGGGAGATAGCTGGGCTCTCTGTCCTAGTGTCTGCTGTTTGTCTATAGCATGACACCTCGCACCAACATAGAAGACCTTACAACCTTGATCACTGTGTACAGTACCTGTTCTTGTGAATGTTTGATTACAGAAGTATCAAATATGTTACCCCGTCTAATATCATTGTTGCAAAACCTTTTTTTTTTTTTTGAGTCATAGATGAAATAGGATATTAAGAAAAGTAAATATAAGAGATGGACTATAATCTCTGAATTTTGTGTTGGTTTTGTTGTGATATTTTTTGTTTCTCAGTTGTATCCTTGTATGTTCTGCTTGTTTTGTTCCTCATCATTTTAGTGTCCTTGTCTTGGAGAGATGTAATTCTATTTTTTTTAAAGAGCGTTTTTAAAGATGTCTCTAAAGTTTTTCTTTTTATGATCCTTCTGTTCATGTTATTTTCACTCTGTTAAGAATATTATTATTAAATCAATATAGATTTTAATAAGAAATAATTTATATGTTATGGATATAAAGCCCAAGAGGTTTTAACACAGTTGCGTGTTATTGCACAATGGTGATACAATATGTGGATATAAGAATGTAATAAAAGTTCTTTTACAATTATTTCTTTTCATTGAAGGGTTTTATTAATATATATATATATATATAGACAGATATTCATAAAATAATGGAGGTTTCAAAAAAAGCCTATGGAATACATCATTTAGAACCCTTTTGGAAGGGTTCTGTAGTGTGTGGCCCCTTTTCTTGGGGGTCAGGGGTTTATAACTGCTGCATCCAGCAGGGGGTGGTACTTATATTTTGTCGGTTTTGCGTCTGTGACTTGAGTTCATTTTCGATAGATAGATAGATAGATAGATAGATAGATCTTCTTTATTGAGCCCGATTGAGCCCGAATTAAGAATGAGGAATTGACATATTTTAAAATAGAATGAAATAAACATAACATAAAGTAAATGAAACAATAAAGTACTACTAAAGTAATACACAGGAAAGTAGTAATTTAATGACCGTTCGCGACGGCCAACTTGCACAGCACCACAGGAATATTGTGACATGACATGAGTATTGCCTGCTCCACCCAGCAGGGGGCGGTGTGCACCAACTCAACCATCACATTAAATCTGTGGCGTGAACTGGGGAAAAAAAGTCTTCATGGTGGGGGCTTCAGGTTTGTAGCTCCGTGTGTCGGTAACTGTCTGTGCGTCCAGCCCCGGAGACAGTGTTGTTGGTAGCGGAGGGCTTGTTGTTTCTCCACGGTTTGCCCCGTCACCCCAGGAGACAGACAGCGGGGGAGAGGCACCCTCGACGTGGACGTGGTCAGTTGGCGTGTCCCGACTTGGAGTGACGGCTGTGCAGTCCTATGATTCCTGCTAAACATCTCTGCCCCTTCTCCGACTGCCTGCTCCGCTAACTGTGCTCCTGTCGTTGACCCATTTCACTACTTCGTCGGAGCTCGAGGGAAGCCGGGGCTCAAGATGTCGGTGGCGGGCCTGAAGAAGCAGTTTTACAAAGCCAGCCAGGTTTGCAGAAACTTTTCCTCCTCTTCTTTTTAAGCTAGCGGCTGTCGGGCAGCGTTAGCTAGCTAGCCTCGCTATTAGCATGAGGCGCTAACGGTTTGTGGCTGGCTAATGTTGATCAGCGCTGTGTCAGTGTGGACGCTATTGTGTTTTACTGCCACGAAACCGAAACAACTACTTGTGTTTGTGTTTAAAATTTCAGGGTTATTAACAGCTAGCATCCGTTGTTATTTCACAGCTAGCATGAAAGTTAACAGGCATCTTTTGATTTCTTGCAACGTTAACGGCAGTCTTAGTAGCTGTTAGCTAAATAACTAATGTTGATTAGCCCTATCAAGTTATAACTCCAAACAACTATTTGATATCCGTGTGCTTTGAAGTTTTTTCCCCTCATGTTGCTGTGCAGAGATTCAGATTTAAGGTACACTTAGCAATTAGCGTAGTTTGCCCCAGGCTGTGTCCTGGTGAGTTGAGTATAAAACAGCTTAGGCAAAGGTAGAGACTAATCTAAACCAGGATGTAAACATGTGGTGAAGCTGATGCAGTCAAATCCAAGCTGCCTTTGTAACGCTCCTCTGAATTCAGCCATTATTCCCCAGCTGTGTGTTGTGTTCCTGTTCTGGTGAAGACAGTCAGATCAATATTTACAGCAGTTGAGACGTGAAAAACCCCAACGAATTATAAATGTCAGTGTTGTTCATGAAGGTGAAAAGGCCAGATGTTTGCAATGTAAGCCAGCGCTCTCAGTTATGGGTGGGGACAGACAGAGATTTTTGTTGGAGTCGCTTTCCTTCCTTCCCCTGCTGATCTAAGCAGGAAAGACATTTGGTTTCTGCCCCAGTTTCCTGACAGGAACACACTCGGATCCCTGTAGGTTCGACTGTGAGGAAAAATAACTCCCATCCACAGGCTGTCATGTCAAACCTGGTGACTGTGAATGTAGTGACAAACGAACAGTAAATGTGATGGTGAAGGTTTGTGTGTGAAGAATTGGACCCGAGGAGTGATGCAGAGAAAGGGGGAGTGTGTGTGAGGGTGCTTTCCCTTTATTTCACTGCAATGCAGCTCCTTTTCTTGCCAAAACTCTATGAGAGTAAATATCACTTGACAGAGCTCAGAGTTTCTGCTGCTGGAGGCATGCGCAGTATCCTTGTTTTTTCTCTTTGACTTTCTCTCCTTCCTTATCATGTGGTTTTCTGAGAAACTTACAAAATCTGGAAAAAAAAAACATGACATGACATGTTGCATTCTAGGGCCACTGAAATGGTCCAAATAAATGCCACTCAGATGTTTGAGGTGTAACAGAGTGTACAGATTATTCCTGCATAGAGATGAATAATTTTAGTTAATATAAAAACAATCATACAGTGCCGCCCTCATTAAAGTCAGTAAGGATTACCATATGGATATATTGTTCAAAACTAGATTAGGGTTTAGTGCAGACTGAGGATTAATATGGTTTGTGGGAATTATAATCAGCCTACAAATTAATCCACATTTTGGTTAATACGCTTAGTTGAGTCATAATACAGGAGAGTAGACTGATCGCTGGATATCTCTGGATGGATTGGATCATTTCAGGATATATCCAGTTTTAACTATTTGTCCCGTGTCTATGATACAACTAGTGTACTATGATATTTTACAGCATTAACTTGCATATCATAATCTTGAGAACTTTGTTTAATTCATATCACCCACCACTGGTGTGTATAAAAACTTACTGGTTTATTTGACAGAACCAAGTGTAGGAATTTAAAGTTTATATAATGTGTGATGGGAAAACATTGAACAGATGCAGATGTACAAAAACAGTCCTTTGATGTCGTGAGAATTACCCTTTTACACCTTCTCTTTGAGTGTCAGCCACATCACTTCCTTTTGTTATGTCCTCATGTACGTCTGTCACAGCTACAGCAACTTTGAGTGATGTCATTTTTCGACAGTGTGCCATCTTTAACAACGGATTTTCCTGTTAATCTTTTGAATCTGTGCTCAAGTTTTGTTATTACATATACGCCTTTAACCTTAGCCAACTGATTTTCTTGTGAATCTACATCAGGCTGGTACTTTGAGACCTTCACGTCATCTAAAGCCAAACAGGAGCTTGAACTCTGCCTCATGATAGTGAGGCACCATTTAACTAATCCCCTGTCATTAAGATCCAAAGGTTACCTGTAGTAGACTGATCCCTCTTGTAGCTGTCTCTTGTTTATACCAAAACGTCCCAATTACAAGCTGTGTGGAAGTTTTTAGCCTCCATTCACTTGAGCCTGTGTGCATGTAAATACAACTTTACACAGGTCTGAGATCTTGATGATCTCATTTCAAAAAGCTTTGGTGTCAAGTGGCCCAAAGTCTATTCTGAAATGTTTCTTTTCCTCTTCCAAAAATTTGAAAAATATATTAAGTTTAGTGTAAACACCAATCACAAGTTTAATAAACTCTCCACCAGAGTTCTTTCAAGGCTGTTTTTTTTACCCAGAAAGATAAGATAGCCAAAGTTTTAGGTCCGCAGTCTGCAATCTTCACTTTACCAGTGCAAACGCTGAGTAGGCTGAGAGTTTAGGTTGTATCCATACTTGTGACCTGAATCCCCCAAGGCCCCCTGTCATGTGCTCTCTGCACACAGCTGAGATTCAGCACATAACCTCAAGATCCTGACACTAGAAATGGAAGCTACAGACCGTCCACTGCTGCTGGAGTAACCTCCGTTTATTTTCTCTCTTTTTGTTAAAATAGAACCTTTTAATTAGACAAACTCATGTGTCTGTTCACTACATGCGCAAGTATGAATTTCCATCATAACACAAGTCAGCATTTTTGTCATAGTCAATGTCTTGGCTGTTCCAGTAAGCACAAAATGGCCTTCAATGTCAGTTTGAGTCATGCAGGAAGTAACGTTACTGTTGTGCAATCACAGATTAATGTATTTACCAGAAAAATCAGGGCGATGCCGGACCTATACACATTTGTGTATGTGTTGAAACCTTAATGACAAAGACATGCAATTGAGGCTTAAAACACTGTTCCTTTATTTTTTTTAAATATTGAAATAAAGTTTTGACTTTGGTTCATATCTGTAAACACACTCTAATACAGCTATCTTTGTAAAGGCCTCATATTGGCCATTTTTAACAGCCAGTCAAAAAGTGCTAGGGCTACAAAACAAAGCCAATACTGGATATATCTTGTTTACATTTCATTTCATGTATGTTTCATGTAATACACACAAGGATCTCTCTCTGGTCACATGCCTCTGAAACTTTGTAAGAACAGCGCTTTGGTGTGCTTACAAAAAGGCGAATATAATATAATCTCTCTCTCTCTCTCTCTCTCTCTCTCTCTCTCTGTGTGTTTCATAAACTGTCTAGACCGATTGAAATACTCCCTCTGTTAATGCTGCAGTGCAGCATAATTAATGATTAACAGTCAGGTTCAAAACAGCATGTCCCTGTGACTGGAGTTTTATACAAAGGTGGGGTCTAAGTCAATTTGACTGGAATCCTGGTGTAAACATAAGAAAGGTGTAGACTGATGGTTGTGTTTTCGCCTTTGTAGAAACAATCTAGTTCTGTAGCATTGTTGTGATCTGAGTGGTGGCAATGGATGAGAGTTGTTTTTCTGCTCAGTCTCTGTAGCTCATGGACACAGCAGTCAAGATAAGATTTTAATTAGGTCAAATGGTCACAGCAAGACATGCAAATGTACTTTGTGTGTGTATACTGTACAGGAAAGTGGCTTTTTTCTATTTCTTGGGTTTTTTTTCTGTTCATTTAAAACAGGCTGAGAGATCTCACTGGAAATACATGTGCTTTTAATCAACATATTTCAGTCTGCTTAAGTTGAAGCATATTGTCTTTACTGAGATGGAAATAATGGAGTGTGCTGGTCCAGTTTTTTTTTTGTTTTTTTTCATCCTGAAAGTGTAAAGCAAGGAAAGCGTGAGTCACTGTCATGTTGATGTCCGTCTTTTTGCTGCAAAGTTATCTGGCAGTGTAAACTCTTGTTTCAGTCAGCAGGGTAACAGATTTGTTAAGTATTTACAGTTTGCTGTGTCCCTCACATACATTTTGCTCAAAGATGTGCATTTGCTGCACAGAGAAAACATGTCCAAGTCTAAATCAGTTCCACGATTAAGCTTGTTTCCCACTTAAATCAGAACCTTATAAGCAGCATTAATTCATTTGCACTGTCTTTCTCTCCCTCTAGATGGTAAGTGAGAAAGTTGGAGGGGCAGAAGGGACCAAACTAGATGATGACTTCAAAGATCTGGAACGGGTAAGAGAGGCATCTGTGTGTGGTCTTAAATAAGAAACGTCTCTAATCACTCAGTACACAAACATGCTGGTGTTTTTACAGGGGCTTCTTAATATGTGCACCTAATTTAAAGCGTCAAGTCCTCCTTTGTTGGTTGAAGAAATTTCCTGACCACAGTGTTTATGAAGAAGTTGTGTGGATGCGATTGAAAACCAATGTCAAACAGATATGATCAGCTTTATAGTTTATACAATAAATGGATTAAAACTCTTCTAATATAGTATATTAAATATTGAGACAAAAAAATTATCAAAATCAAACTCTTTACAGGATCCCAAGTTTAAATGTATAATGTATGACAAGCCCATTCTGAATGTAGTACATGCATACACCTTTGAACAGAAAAACTCAAGTGATTAGTGCCTTGTTTGTTAGTTGTTGTTGTTACTAGTTCTGTGACTGTGGTAGTCATCTGTGTGTTTGATTTGTTATGTAGAAAGTAGATGTGACCAGTAAAGCAGTAGTGGAGGTCATCTCCAAAACGTCAGAGTACCTTCAGCCCAACCCAGGTGAGAAGAACATCAGTTTACGTGCCTGTATATAAAATGGATGAAAATATTTGCTTTAATATTTGCAAAAACTCACTCCACCAGCGTCTCGGGCCAAACTGTCCATGTTGAACACCATGTCCAAGATCCGTGGTCAGGTGAAGAACCCAGGTTATCCTCAGGCTGAGGGCTTGTTAGGAGAGTGTATGGGCAAGTATGGACGGGAGCTGGGAGAAGAAACAAACTTTGGTAAGTGAACATATGGCCTGGTGGTAATGAACTTTAAATGCCTTGAACTGTAAGGGCACTAATGTCACTGAGTCTTTAATCTCTGTCTGTGCGGTTTAGGTGGAGCACTAGTAGATGTGGGAGAGGCCATGAAGAGATTGGCAGAAGTCAAAGACTCTCTAGACATCGATGTTAAGCAGAACTTCATTGATCCGTTGCAAGGGCTCTGTGATAAAGACCTCAGAGAGATACAGGTGTCTGGCACACTAACAGCCTGTGATGTGTTGGGGTGGGGGAGGATAAACTATTGTGGATTAAACACTCTAAGGGTCTGAGCTTATAAAAAAAAAAACATTCCTCCATCGTTCCGTTCTGCTTTCCTCAGCACCACCTCAAGAAGCTTGAGGGTCGTCGCCTGGACTACGACTACAAGAAGAAGCGTCAGGGCAAGATCCCAGACGAGGAGGTTCGACAGGCCCTGGAGAAGTTTCACGAGACAAAGGAAGTGGCCGAGAACAGCATGTACAACCTGTTGGAGACCGATGTGAGGATTTATTTGGTTTTGTCCAGTGTGTGTTATCCAGTGGTTATAGTTGTATTAAACACATGCCCTACTGGTAAAATCTAGAAGGTTGGCAACAGAGTTTAAGGGTTGTTTGAAGGGAATATGAACGCAGCTCTTGATGAGGAACATTAGAAGGTCAATTATTTTCAGCCCTGACCTTCTTATTAGTTATATTTATTGCTACGTCTATCGCGTCAAACATTTCATCACTCACTTCACTGTAGAGTTTTCCTGAGCTTCTCTGTTGTTGTGGATGGCTTCTGTCCAACGCACGCCCACGGGACAGATCCACAGCTACAGTTTCACGTGGAAACTCGGTGAAACACACCCATTCGGCAGAGGCAACACTGGAGCTGCAGATAAGCCTTCTTCAAATAACTGTAGTTGAACAGTTCTAACATTTAATCACTCATTGGGCCCTGCAGTGAGGGCGTTTGTTTGCCTTGTCCATGAGAGCCAGTGAACACACCAGTAGGTGAGGGGGCAGCGGAGCACGGAGCAGCTGAGATCATTCTCTCAGGTGCCAGTTCATTACTGTACAACTGTATTGTACAACTGCAGTGTGGATACTGTTCTGACAATAGCCATTCAATGATATTCTTCTTTGGGTCCGCTTCATTCACATTGGCTCCGCTGCCTCCTTGATTAAAGTACTGAACTATTTTGGCTTCGTTTTTGTTCAGTGGGAGGAAATGGAGATGCACCATCTATCTTTATTTATAGTCTGTTGTTGGAACTGTTGTAGAGAAGCATTGATTTAACGTTCTGACCACATGGAGGCTGTAGTCTCTGCTGCTGTTGATACATGTTGCACATTCCTAGGTTGGTTTATTAATGAAGGACAGTTTTATTAGACTGTTTTTAGCTAGGGTGACCTATTGAAGCGTGCGTGCACATCTGAGCTGATCAGTGTTTTTGTTCAACAGCAGCTCAGCAGGGGGTTAGTCAAACTGAGGGCAGGCTGCCAATATGAATAGGAATACTACTACCAAGAGGAAGTCAGCCTGTTCCATATTTCCTGTTTTCACTTTTGTATTTTGTTTCCTGTTACTGCCTCATATGAAAAGATTTTTGACTGTGCAAACAAATGTTAACACATGAGCTCAATGATAGTGTCTCTAAAGGGTGGAATCTGTTATCTGAAACAGTTCACTGTATGGAATTGGTAGTACAGTGTGTGTGTGTGTTTTTGTGTAGATTGAGCAGGTGAGCCAGCTCTCGTCTCTGGTGGAGTCTCAGCTGCAGTATCACAAACAGGCTGTGCAGGTGCTGGATGAGCTTTCTGACAAACTCCGCGACAGGTGCAGTAATAAAACCTGAATGCAGCTTGGAGCGTTCCAAGTCTGGTTCAGTCTCGCTCTCTCCAGAAAATTTGTTTTATTATTAAACCAGTTTCCCTTTACCTTTTTTATTTTTCAAAGGATGAATGATGCTCAGTCTCGACCGAGACGTGAATACACACCCAAGCCCAAACCTATCTATGACTTTGGAGATGACAACCACTCAAACGGCGGATTCTCAACATCCATGGCACCTCCACCCTCATTTAACTCAGGTAAGAAACAGCTGAAAGGCTTTAAAATAACATTAAACTAACCTTTAATAAAATGATGAATTAGCTGATTAAGTGTCAGAGAACAAAACAAAAGAACAGGAGAAACAAAGCTTACTTTTTTTTTTGCTGTCACGTTCCACAAGTCCCACAAAAGAACATCAGAAATAAGGAAGTAAAATTCTACAACAACAAACCTCAGCTGTTTCTACACAAAGACTCAATGCACCAGGCCAAAGAAACTCTCTGGCTTTCTTAAAAATCTGTCAGAAGCTAAATTGTGAAAACAATTGGGCCCCTATCACCAACATGATGGTTGAAGATCTGCAACCACTGTGCACAAACATATGAAAAACATTCAGCACACATTTGTTTTTCTTCAGTTTGAGGCTATTGAAGTTCTGGCATGCTCTGAATGTCTGACTCTCAAATGCTCAGTTGTTGACCATGAGAAAATGGATGTGTGGGGGAGGGGTTTGTGTTAGTTGGTGGCTGTGTGTGTGTGTGTGTGTGTGTCATCTATCTCATCTCAATGGCCTTTCTCCAACTGACCCTCTTCCTTTTTCCCGTGACATCATCAGAGCCGTCTTTTCACTTGGCCAGATTGTCCTTTCGGAAACCCAGATTGTGTGAGTCACAGATTGTGTGGGCCATTTTTTGTCAAACTCCGAGTCATGGTCCAGAACTGGTCTGTGTTTGTGGCGCTTTTGGTGTGAAACGTATCAAGTTCACTCATGAAGAACAAGCTACTCACCGGCTCAGCACAGAATTGGTTATTGACTGTGCACATGCTGTATATGTGTGTGTGTGTGTTGCATGTGTGTTTGTGACATTGTATGATATTCACATCTTGTGTTGTAAACCTGACTTTACTGACAAGTATTAATATCTCTACAGCGACTGTTTCATTGCTAGTGCTATTAAAATGTAATACATACATATAAATATATGTATACAGTATATCTGTAGACAACCATTTTTAATGTCTCACAATTTGCACATTGAGCAAACCGATTATTTTAGCATTTGATGAGTCTCCTAATGCAACCTACCTTTGGAGTATTGTCTCTGATAGTCAAAAGTATTTAAGTGAAAAATTTCTTGCTTGATAATTTAACATAGCAAGGAAAAAAAACACAGAGAATGAGACACTTTCACCTTCTCTCGCCTACCCAGCAGTCTGTGGGGTGGACTTTACACAATGAGAAAATTGTTTGGCGACAAAAAAAAGGCCAGTTTGTGCTCGGAGCCTCATTCTGCTCTTCTGATCTGTGAGAAGTAACAGTGGGAGAGATAGAACAAACAGAAGAAAAGATCGATGAGGCAGAACAGTCACACAATCCGGGTGTTATAAGATGCTGTTGTCTTTAGTCATGGATCACATCAGCGCTGTAGAGCTTGTGTGTGGTGCTGTGTTGCAGTCGATCATTATACTAATGTTCCACTTGTGCATACAAACATGTGACGCTTGTCAAACGGCTGTGCCTCTTCACTGTGTGAGCTTATCCACAATCTCTCAGCCTTTCTTCCATTCATCTTCTCTCCTTGCTTGTTGTTTCCTCAGCACCGGAGCAGCCGAGCTGTAAGGCGCTGTACGACTTTGAGCCGGAGAACGAGGGCGAGCTGGGCTTCCGAGAGGGCGACATCATCACCCTGACCAATCAGATCGACGAAAACTGGTACGAGGGCATGCTGAACAGCCAGTCGGGGTTCTTCCCCCTCAACTATGTCGAGGTCCTCGTCCCGTTGCCACACTAATACATAGAGAGCCAAGAGGAGACTGGTGGAGATGGAGAGAGCAAGTAGAAATAACCGAGTGGGAGGAAAGTGAAACCGAGGGTTGGTCCACAGAAGATTCATTTTCACCTTCAGCACCAGTGTCCACCTCACAGATGAGCACTTTTTGTCATCTTGTTCTGGGGGGGAAGTTGGTTACATTTCAGAGTCCAGAGCAGAATTTCAACCTGTTTTCACCCAAAGGTAAAAGGATCTAGAGATGAACACACGTCATCACTTTTTATCCGATAGTATGAAACATTTCTTTAATAATAAACAGATGAATTATTTCTAAGCAATATATTTTCATTAACCACAAAGTACTGACAAGGTAAAATGACTGGAACGATGCAGTTATTGTGAGTGTGTTTGAAACTCAGTTGTCAGACCGGAGAGGCCAACTCAGACCTCACAGTTCATTCATATGTTTAATGTGAACTGAATTGAAAGTTGAAAATTATTTTCATTTCGAAACTGACAGCTGAAAAAAGATGACGTTGTTTTTAAGATCTGGCCTGCAGCTCATGCTGCCTCCTGTTGGTGTGACTGAGAATGACTTTCACCTGAACTAAAATGAAACAAACGTAGTTTTACTTGCAACTAAAAAAGAAAAATGAAATGCATCACGTTTTTTTTAAGGAGAATGAAATTTCAAAGTGTATCTCAGATTTGTGAGTTAGATTTCAGGTTTTGTTAATATTCTTTTTCTCACCTGTGCATTGATGCTGATGCTACAGAAGCATCACAAGACAACAGGTGTTTTTTTTCTTATCATTTCAGTATTTGATCCGTATTAGTCTCATCGCACGGCAGTAGTTTTTACATACCGAATATGTGAGAAAAGGAACTTGCACCTTGGTCCTCAGATGAGATTGATGTGTGTGTGACAGACTCACTCCGCCATTGTACAATGACCCAAAGTTTAAATGCAGACCTTGCACCTTTTTGCCACATAAGGCAGGCGTGTGAAGAATGATTATTCGTTTGTCTGCTAGTCTGTTTGGTAGAAAAGACGAAGCCAAAAAGTCTTTAGAAAATGTAATAGTAACATATCGCCTTGTGCGCTCGGATAATCTGAAACAGCCATATATTCATGTAGTGTCGGGTCTGTTTGTGTCATCGTGTTCCGCCATTTATTGTCCTGTGAGCCCTGTTGTAGGCACCTGTTGTCCTTACAGTGCCTGACTAGAGGACACTGCTGGCAGCGTCCTCTCTCTCTCTTTCTCTTTCTCTCTCTCTCTCTCTCTCTCTCTCTCTCATATTCTTCAACGGATGTCCCACTGTTTCTGCCTTCATATGTTTGAGAATGTGAACCTCTGCCATGTCCGACCCCTGTTATTCTGACGCTGACGGAGGCTTTGATCTGATTTATTTGTTAGTGTCATGGGCTGGTTTAGACTGGTGTTTTAATCTGTTTAGACAAGGCTGGTTTCTTGTTGTGGATGGAGCCACAGTCGGCGTAACCTGCACGTGGAGTCTAGTACACTGTCCAGTATGAGGGAAACACCTGGAGTGAAAGGGAAAACATCAAGGGAAAAATGATAATTGGAGTAATTTGGAAAACCCTTGTTGCCAATTAATCTTTACCAAATGTGTGTAAGCAGTCCGATTGTCTTCAGGGGGAGTTTTAATGAATGAAAAATACTATTTCAGTGTCTCTGCTACATTCCCCCGTTATTTGTGTTTGTCCTCCCCTCAACGCTACCAGACTTTAGTTTGGTCCTCGTCTACATGTTTACATCTCTGATCTTACAACATTTCATTGCTTGTATCAAGTTCAGGGCAAGGAGGTGCTGCCTGGGTCACACTGTAATAAAAAAGTCCTTGTTAGCTTTGTGAGTGCCTTCAGAAACGAAAGGGGGGAAGAAACCGCAACTAATACAGCAACCAAAACCTAACCTAGCTATTTTAAATACAATGGTTGAGTTTCTTTTTTTTTTTTTTCTATTTTTGGTTTTCTTTGTAGCCTTTGGCACTTTTTCCGGTGTAAATTCATGTGTGCACGTCTGCACATTTATGACACTACAGCAGTTTTCCAGAACATGTTGTGTTGAGATAATTGACCGTTTCATCCACAAACCTCCTGTGGAAACTACTTTTGTGTAGAGATAAATCCTTGTGTGAAAAAAAAAAAAAAAATGTCCCATTGATTTCATTTTTAAAGGGCTATGCATTTGTTAATCAGTCTTAAACAGCATAAAATCACTCTGGATCTCTATAGTATTATTTTTTATATGTAAGACCTTTAAAACATTTTAAATTAATCTCTGCATGTAGTCCTATGTTACACCTCGTCCATGTATGTCTTAGATTTCAGTTGCCTTTTTATGTGAGTACAGAATTTAACCGCAATATTGTCTTTTATTATCAAAGTATTTGTACATGCCTCTCTGTCTTCCCCCAACTCCACCCATTCTTACAATAAATAAAAAGAAAAATGTGCTGTCTTCTCACATCACGTCACAGCTTTGAAAATGCATTTCATTTATTTGTTTGCCTCTGACAACGTGTTTGTGTGTGTATTTATGCTTATATTTATATATACCTACAGATTTAAAATCCATCCTTAGGTTTTATGCAAACATTAGCAACGATTTTGAAATGTGTTCCTGAGATATGTTCAAAAAGCGACTTTGAAGTTCTGTGTCATTGAGAGATGAATGGAATGTACTACTATCGCTGAAAAGATAATGTCTCTAAGCATAAAACAGTTTTGTCCACAAGTAGTAACTGTAAAAAAAAGAGAAGGACATGTTTAAATAGTTCCAGTGTGTAAATTTTAATGCTTCGTGACTAATCAATCAGCAGGCTTAAGGCAAAAGTCTTCACACAGTCACACAGTTAATAAATACAGTACAGCTAAGGAGGAATAGGAGTCCTCACAACAGGACTCATGTTGGTTGAACCACAGTAGAGACGCACTTCCACAACGCAGCTCACACACCCACACCCACAGGTTTGTTAAAAAGAGAACTTTCTGTATTTTTTACGTTACTGCAACCCTTCCATTTTGACTTGAAAAACATTCACAGACCAAATTCAGAGTATAGTTTAGGTCGCTACCATTTAGTTTGACGTGTTTTCAGCCCGGTCACTGATCACTGTTGTTTACGCTACAAAGGCAATTACATGGTTACATTGTACACATCTGGCAACATCTGCTCATACCTCAGCAAACTGGCCCTGACAGGCACATAGGTCCATGTGGAAAAGGTAAGAGGCCGGTGTTGCTTCATGGGCTGATGTCAGGTCCATGAAACACGGTGTCATTAAAACAACATTTCACTGTTGGGTTTCCTGCTCTCTGATTGCAAAGTAAAGGTCTTGGGGTCGCAGCTTTAGCACCTTCAGTGTCGTTGACGTGTATTTGGACTCGTGATAACACGGCGTCGAATGACGCATGGGAGAATTCAAGGCATCTACACATTTTTCAGAAGCAGGTTTTACATTGTTTCGCCGTGGCAGCCGGTGTTTGAAATGGAACCACTTGAGATGGACAGCGGCCACGGGCACACGAGCTCATGTGGCTCCGCTCAGGGCATGTTGCCCAGCTGACTGTAGACATGCTCCAAGATCTGAGAGTAGGCCTGGTCTTTGGGGGCATGGCAGCTCAGAGAGCCCTGAGGAAGGGGACACACATTAGAGGTCAGCTGCAGGGGAAGAGGAAGGCTACATCCACACTCCTACTTTTCAATTTGAAAACCTACCAGCTCTGCTACGGACACGCCTGGTGTCCACACTGCTAAGATTAGAAACTCTGCTGACCCAGTTCTAGCTTGTGGGGCTGTATTTATTTTTATGTTTATCCAAAACGTGAGGACAGAGATTGTTATAGTTTGAAAGAGCTGCTGTCATAGTAGAGTGGATGTAGCCTAAGTTGACATCTGTTAGTCCTACCTTGATCTTGTCCATCATGGTCGTATCTGGGCACCAGTACTGGCCGAACTGGACAACGTCGGGAGCTGCCCTGTAGAAGTCGACCAGCAGCATCTTTGGTGGGGAAAAAAAAAAAACGTGTTAAATACAAATCTGACGTGCATCGTGCGTGTTTTGATGTCTGTGTAGTATTTTCCCCTGCTCTAACGCCGCAGTATCAGTACCATCTCATTCAGGACGTCACTGGTGAGGAAGTTGTCCTGTACGTAGGTGACCTCTACAGCCACTGGGATGCCGTAGTCATTGGGCCGTTGCTGCAGGAACAGAGAGGAGACGTCTCAAAGACATGGGGTAAGACAGTGATTTCTTTAAAGTCAGCGTCTTTACCTCAGGGGGCGGTACCACCCAGAATGGGGTGATGGTGGAGGCCACGCCTTGGTTACCGTGATAATACGGCCCTGTTGGAGAAGGAAAAGTTCAGAGCTAAACTGCGTTCATCAAACTGACGATAGCCACAACAACAGTAACAACAACAAATAATTTTGGTCATAATTTACCCACTATGCATCATTTAATTGCAAAACATTATGCAGTAAAAATTGAAAGTCCCAACAGAAAAAAAATATTGTTTCAGTATTTCAGTGCCGCTGTTTCATGTTTGATTATTTCGTGGATTTGTCAGCGCTGGTCTGTAGCTTGTTTTTTTCAGTTTGCGTTAATGGCCCTGAAAGCAAAGGGGATTAATAAAGTTGAGTGCTTTGTTCTGTATTTCGTGGAAATAAACAGCACTGTTTATCCAGCAGCTGAGGTTATTTTCATGAAATAAATCTGTCTACACTTTAACCCATCACCCTATTCTATTTCATTTTTATTAAATGCTATGGGTTTTTTTTTCTCTGTTAATAGCAGTAGATTTTCCCTCACTCTTGTTGAGGTCAGAGGAGTTCTTCGTTTGGCTGGATGGATATTACAGAGTTAGGTTCCCTACTGACCACAGATGATGCCCAGGCAGGGCTGGAAGCCGTTGTTGGAGCCCTGCAGCCTCAGCTGGTGGTCCATCTGGGAGTCGATGTCCTGCAGCGACGGCAGAGCCGGGCCTCGCGGGTGGCTGTGGTACCAGCCCACCAAGGACAGGCCGCGCATGAACAGGTTCTGACAGATCTGGACCAGAGGAGACATGACGATGCACTGATTAAAAAAAAAAATCTTATTCTTGAGGATTTGGTTCAGCTGATGTTGAGATAATAATAACTGATTTGTTAGGACCTTCACACTCACTTCCTCTTCCTGCGGCACAGGAAGAGTCTTTAGAACGTCATGCACCTTCATGACTTCATTATTATATCATTGTTACTGTACCTCTTCCTCAACAGCAGAAGCTGAGTCTCTGTCCGCCAGCCTGGTCCGACAGGGGAAGGCCCTGAGCACCGTCAGCACTGAAATACAGCAACGACACAGAGAGACGCGCTGGTGACGGGGACGTCTTGGTCCAATGAATCCATCCATCCTATTTCAAGAGTGAACGTCCCACTCACGCTGCGTGTTAGTGTCCCACCGTCCTCCAAGGTACCCCACCACCTCGCTGGTGGTCAGGTGACAGTGAAAGTCCTGCGAAAGGACGGGATGCAGGTAACTGTGTGTTTCCAAACGATGTCTCACTATGGACCGTAGCTCACCATTAGCAGCAGGACGTTACTGGACACGGCCACGTTGAAAGGCTGAAATCTGTTGATGGCTGAGAACGCCGACAGCTCCACGAGAGTGTGCAGGTCTCTGACGGGACAAGCGAGGGTGTCATTCACCGCACGCGCACATGGTGACAGCCACGTCAGACAACAGGTGGTACCTGGCAGCGTCCCTGGTGCCCAAGGTGCAGTATCGGACAGGAATCCTCTCTCTGTCAGTCCGTCGAGAAGCCACGACGTCTGGAACGAGCAGCAGCAGAAGAGTGTGAGAAGAGGAGGAGGAGGAGGAGGAGGGGAGGTTAGAGGAGCAGCATAGTACCAATTATTCCAGGTTTGAGGTTCTTGTTCTTCTCATCTGCTTGCACGGCCGTCTTCCCCTCCTCTTCGTCCTCGTCATCATCCTCCTCACTCACCAGGCTCTAACGTCACAAGACACAGACATTTACGCCATCACAGGACCAGATCACGATCACGCAGCAGCTCACAGCTTGGGGCCTAAAGGTTTTGAGATGAGTGAGGGAAGCAGCAGCTGCAGTCGAGTTGTGTCCGGTGTTTTCCTGAAGCTTGACCAGTATAAAGAGAAAAGCTGTTTCCAGTGGTGAATGGATGTTGGGGTTTACAGACAGTGGGAAGACACCGTACGAGGGGAAGATAAAGAAAGAAAGGATTGATGGTGTGGTCTCACCATGTCTGCGCTGGGCTGGTACTTGTGCAACCAGGTGGTTTTGTACTGGACCAGCTTCTGACCCCGGTATCGAACAGACGCCCAGCCACAGCCCGACTTCTTGGCCGGGTTGACCAGACGCTTGCAGTGAGTCGCCCAGGCACTGGGGGAGTTGAAGATCTGACCCGTCTCCACCCATCGGATCTTCCCATCATTCAACAGGTCCCCGACAAAGTTCTTGCCCTGAGGACGAGGAGGAGAGAAGAGGAAGAGCGTGTGGGGACAACACGACACACTAACAGCCCTCCCCCCCGTCCTCTGCTGTGGGGTGTGTTGTCATTACCAGGTAGTGGATGGCGAGCACGCCGTCCCCTGGCTCCACCAGGCCGTCCTTCAGCAGCACCCTCAGGGTGATGCCCCTCCGGGTCAGCAGGGACCCTCGGCCGGAGCTGGACCTCAGGTCTGCCTCCTCCCCTCCGCTCAGCTCCTCCTCATCCTCCTCTCCTCCTTCCTCCACCACCTGTGGAGAGCTGGGTGGCTCAGAGCCTGAGAGGACACACACACACACACACACACACTGAGGATCAGGTTCTAATGCAACTAATGTTCCTGGGAGGTTCCCACGGTCCAGAGCACCTGCCTGCCGGGGAAACATCTGCACACTAACATCAGGATTGACTCGTTCATTGCCTTTGCAGAGCCTTAGAATGGGAGCTCCCCTGTCATGGCAGCCAGCCTCATTATGAGGGCAGCATATATTAAACAGCATAGCCACCGTGCTCCGGTCGACGAAATCTCACTGGGACCACCAGAGAACCTGAACTGGTGTTTCCGTGATCAGGGGCTGAGCTGTGCGGGCTGCTCTTTTGTTTCTCCTCGGCTGTCTCCGCAGCAAGAGGCCTGCCCTCCTCCTCCTCCTCCTCCTCCTCCCCCTCCTCCTTCTCTCTTTATGGCTCCCTCACGTTTAAAATCATCTGTCCATTATTCTCACCCATGTCTCTGATCGCCTTCGAATCCAGCCCCGGGGGAAGCGGCTTGTGTCCGGAGCGCTCGCGGCTTTGTGCGGGGGTTCGAGTGCGGGCAGATCCCAGGGACACGCACACTTCGCCACACTGGCTCCGGTTATTATTCAAAACATAAAATGAAGGCGTGTGTGTGTGTGTGTGTGGTTCCGCAGTGTAATTTCCTTGTTGTGTTGCTTTAATGTCAGGTCCCCTCCCCTTTCTTTCTTCCTGCGTCCTTGTCACAGCGTGTGTGTGTGTGTGCGTGCGCGTGTGTGGATACGTGTGTGTGTGTGTGTGTGTGTGTGTGTGTGTGCGCGTGCGGATATCAAGTCATGGTATGACCGTGTTTGTGGATCTTTGTCTGAAAGCGTCTCAGCGGCGCATCGATTAATCCGCCGCCGGGGGAGATGGAGCGCGGTGCCGCTGCCAGGAGAGCCACACACGGTCCATCCTGACCACTGTGTGTTAAAAAAAAACCACTGACCGATGACCGAGGCCGCGGGTTTAACACGCGCCGAACACACTCCGCTGGGTTTCACTGGGCTTTCTGCACCGGGATCTTTTTATGTTGGCGAGGACAGAGGCTGGCATGCAGGGAGGCGGCCAGCAGGGGGCAGCATGTCTGACTCGGGGGCTGCCTCTCAACACCGCCACCTGCTGGTGACACAGCTCCACTGCTCGTCCGAACGTCCCATTTCCACATTTGTGGCGCGTTCATGTGACTTGAGATCCGGATGTATGTATATAACTCAAAGCCTCTCTATTGATAGGTTTAGGTTTAGGGTCAGGTGCTTGTGTGAAGGATTTGAAATATTAATATAATATAATACTATAGACATTAGGTTTTTTTAGACATTAAGTTTTTTTTAAGACATTAGTCATTATTTTCAGATTGTGGGCTAAGACAATTTATTTTAAAAGTTTAAAGTTTTTTTTTTTCATCTTGTGAATTTTTTCCGGACCGGAACTATTATTTCCGATTATTCCTACAACACCTGAACGCACCCAGTTTGTGGGAAGTTGCTAAGCAACCCACAGCTCCCTGTAAACTAAGGGGAATGCAGTGGACGCGATTGAAAACACCAGCACAGATCGTCACGATAACAGAGTGAATCCTGTGATGGGCAGCTCCAGACTCTGCTCCGGATCCACCATCATGTGGAGCCAGGAGGAGCCGGCGAACATCGGCCGAGTGCTGAGCTTCCTCCGGGAGTGGGACCGTGGAGACAGGACGGTCCGCGGCCACATGTTGAACACCTTCGTGGCTCAGAGCTCGGGGAAGTCATGCTATGAGCTGGAGAGTGAGTTCGCTCAGGTGTCCAGTCTCTTTCTGGCTCGACTCACCACCTGGATGAGACTCACGTATCCTCAGTCCTGAAATCACAACTTCCTGACTGAATTCTGAATATTGGGAACCTGATGAATGAAAAGTCAGAATGGAGTAGATACTCTGTTGTCTTCAGACTGAGACCCAGTCCTTGACGAAAATGCCAGATACATGTTTGGGACATTCTTGGGCCTCCAGCTAAGAGCAATAAGGATCTTCCTGTCTGCCTCAGGCCAGTAAGTGATTTTAAAACTCTCATAGATATATGAATGACTGTATCAGGGAGCCGTTGTTAGTTTGAGGTGAAGACTGCTTTGTTTTTGTCAGCGATCAGTACCTGATGGAGTTCCTGGGGGACGGAGGAGTTCTCACTCTCCTGGACATCCTGAGTCACTCGGGGACCAAAGAGGAGGACAAGGCCCAGGCCCTCCATCTCCTGCTCACTGTCTCCAACGCTGGTCGCAAGTACAAAGAGATGATCTGTGAAAGCCACGGTGAATTTCACTGTTCATTTCATTCACCATCTGGATCATTAACCCACTGCAGCAGCCACCAGCTTTGCCCTCTTTGTTATTACACAGGAGTGAAGGTGATAGCAGAGTGTCTGGCCAAGTCCAGCACAGAGGAAACCCAGGAGCCAGCCTGGGCCCTGCTGGAGTCCCTGTCCCACTGGAATCCTAAATATCTGAATCTGATCTACAAAAGCCTCATCAGCCTGATGGCGTGTAGTTCTCCTAAAACCCAGCAGATGGTGCTGCACACCCTACGTGTTGTTCAGGTACCATCCGACATGAAGCTGCCAACACAACCTGAACCTGAGCATTCACGTCCACTTGTGCATGGACCATATCCATTTTAACCATCTTGCACAAATTGTTATCAACATTTTTGTGCGAGTATGTCGTCATGGAAAAAATGCAGTCCTGGCCAGGAGACACCCTCTGTAGCACATAGCAAGATACTCAGAGAGTTTCTGCCACAACAGGCATCTCCAGGACACACCCACACACAGAATTAGAATGATAATAATTCATAACATGACAGTCGTCCTCTGGTGGTATCCTATCAGAAGAACTTCAGAAGGGCATTTTTTTTATATGTATATATAGAACATAACAATTATTCATGATATTTTTACAACTGAAGAAGTTATTTCCCACCCACAGTCCAAAATGGAGACGACCCATCTCAGCGTTGTTGAGCCTCTGCTGAACATGCTGCGATCCCTTCACCTTGAGGTCCAGGATGAAGGTAAAAGAGAAGACTTTAAATTACATTGATTCTGTTGTGTTTGTTGCTTGTAGCTTCACAGTGTCAGCTCGTCCAACTCTCTTCTCTCCCTGACAGCTATTCATCTTATCCTCGACCTGAAGGGTTCTGATGTGAGACCGGTGCTTCTCAGTGGCCTGGTCGCTCTGCTGAGGCCTGGCACAGACGACGTCAAGTCCCAGCACATCACTGAAGGTGACACTTTAGTCTGGATGTGCCTGATTTTTTTCTCACTCTCCTAAAATACACTAAGCTTGAGAAATGCAGCATGAATGAGCAGAAGCAGAAGATCCAATACTTAATACTTTATACATATAAAGAAAAACATAAAATACAGAAACCCATGAATAAATTTGTAACTCTCGTCTGGATTTAAACTAAAATTCAACAGGTTTTTTCGTTCCACCAAGTATTGGAATACATTTTCATACAAAAACAACCTAGACAGACGGGTGAAATCATAAGCTCCCTGGTGGAGGTCATTATCTCATTAAATCCTGTGACATTAATTATGTAATTGCCATAATCACTTTCTTTGACACATACGATGACATCAGAGGCCGAGAGGATGATCATGATCGGATCGCTGCCGGTGTTTGTGCAACAAGCGGCTGCAGCTAAAACCATAAGGTATGGTCTTAAAGACCCGAGAAGTCATGAGGATTCATTGCAGTTTGTCATTGCTCCGTAATAATATTAGATTATCATCTTTTTGTTATAGTGACTGAGTTTTTTTCCGTCCTGTTTATTGTGTCAAAGGTTGCTGGCCTCAGAGGATCAGGAGACTTCTCATGAGCTCCTCTCTCTCAGAGTGATCCAGGGTCTGTTGTGTGCTTTGGGCAACAGAGAACATTCTGAGGCTCAAATACAAGCCAGCCTGGCTTTGCAGGTACATTCACGTGTTATCTGCTACGCAGCTAACTGCATATATTCCATACTAACAGTGAATACCCGCTGTCATCTTTGCCTGTAGCACTTTGTTCGCTCATTCCCTGTTGTAGAGGATCATGTGCAGAGAGTCATGGGCAAGTCTCTGTTTGCAGCCTTTCTGGTAAGTTTGAGAATAATAATCCCATAATAACATGGGTTAGTATTCAGTGTGGGGAAAGTTACACATACAGAGCTAATAATTGTGTTTCTGCAGAACCAGGGGGAGACTTTTTACATGAATCTGGATGAAGCGCAAGCAGAGAACCTGCTGACGAACAAAGTCAACATAAGTGAAGGTGATAACTTGAATCACTGAGTTTGGTTAGTTTGACCTCAGTTGGACGTAATGAGAAAATGATTTTTGTGTTTTGCATTACAGCCTATATATACATTTATATAACATATACTGTATAATAACCATTTTAATGAATCAGATAAATGCATTTTATTTTGTATTTCATGCATTTATGTGTTAATAAAATAATAATAATAGTCAATTTTGTTTAATTTAAAGAATCGTGAAAAATTTTAAATTAAACGGATTATTTTTTATTAATATGCACCGTTTTGTGTATTCTAAATCATTCATTGTGAATCATTCAATTAAAGTGACTGAGTCGTCACAATTATTATGAATGAATCACAGCAGAGCCACATACCGGAAATGACGCACCGGCTTCGTCGTCCCCCTCCCACTTCCGCGCTCCCGTGATTGGACGAGCAGAGAGACCGCCCCCCGTCCTGAAGATGGCGGGAAAAGCAGCGGAATCTCCGAGGTAAACAAACTCCGACTGTGCGGCGGCTACAGATGATGAGCAGGTTACGGTCAGCGGTGCGTCAGAGCAAAAGAGGCGCTGGGGGAACGATAGAATCTGCACAAACAAAGAGGAAGAGAGCAAAGACTGCGGTGAAAGAAGGTACAGTCACCGTGGCGACGCGATTTAACGTGTTGTTTCTGGGGGCTCAGGCTAAAGCTAGTGAGCCTATGAAACAGTGTGGGTGTCCCGAAGCGCTTTTAATTCTCTCGTGAAGCGTCACATCTGAGAGAACTATTCGTGTCTGTGCCTCCATGTTGCAAATAAAGCTCCACTTCATGAATCGGGCCATTAAACCAGAGCAGAGAGACTCTCTCATGATGCTAAACTGTTTTACAGCGTGTGAGTGATTAGCATGAGTTCAAGAAAACACGATTAGCTGCTGTTATTAGTTTAATTTCATTTTAATATTATGTCATGTATATTTTTTGCTAAGCCTTAAACAGGCTTCCCATTACAAAGTTAAGGACATATTTAAGTATCAATAATAAAAAACTGAAAATGCCCTGAAATATCTGTAACATACTCGTTCAGGCCTAAGACCTTCAGAGCCCTTAAAAAAAAATGAATGAAAAATGTTTTGATCTCCCAGAGGAAGCCCCTGCCCCCCTGCCCTCGTACCACACCTTCCCTGATGCTGCTGATGTGCAGCTGCTGCGCTCAGAGCTGCTGCACTGGTACGACCGGGAGCAGAGAGAGCTGCCATGGAGGACGCTGGTAAAAACACACTCACTCTGTTTCTTAGAGACGGACACAACAATGTCAATGATATATAAACTACTACACATGATGATGACTACCTTTACCTTTGTTCATGTGTATGCATGTAATGCATCTTTATCATATATAATACTATTTAATAATTCTCTGACATTGCAAAAATGGACTTGTTAATGTTTTCTATACCGTGACATAACGTGGCTCCCTGTATTTCTCTGCCAGGCTGTGACGGAGCCAGACCTCAACATCAGGACATATGCAGGTATGGCAGTGTTTCATAAACATAAATATATTGAATGTTTGAAGCTGCTGTTGACATAATCTACAAGAATGTTTCTCCTCCTTTCCCAGTCTGGGTTTCAGAAATCATGCTGCAGCAGACCCAAGTGGCCACGGTAATCGATTACTACAACAAGTGGATGAAGGTGGGTGTCGTAAAGGTGTTGGGGCTTTATTTAATCTAGCGAACATCCTGCCTGATGGGTCATTCCTGACTTCTTTATGTTCCAGCGGTGGCCGACCGTGCAGGATCTGTCAGCTGCTACACTGGAGGTGATCACCAACAGCAGCTGCAGAACAGGTTCATCTCAAAATGTTGTTCTCAACTTGAATTTATTTGTTTTCATATCTGTGTAGGAGGTGAATCAGATGTGGGCGGGTCTCGGATACTATTCCAGAGGAAGGAGACTTCATGAAGGCGCTCAGAAGGTTTGTGTCTGTGCCACTTCTAGACTTTCTCGTTCCAGCAGCTTTGTGTACTTGTCCTGCCCAGAGCAATGTACTGGTGTTGTTGCACTGGTAACTGATGAGAAACATGCTCAGGAGAGGATTAAGAAGCCGTGTGTTAATAGTGTGACTGGTTTTGTTTTAGGTTGTGACCGAGCTGAAGGGACAAATGCCTCAGACAGTCGACAGCCTGCTCAAACATTTACCTGGGGTGGGACGCTACACTGCGGCTGCTATTGGTTCTATTGCACTGGGACAGGTTGGTCATCACACACACACACACACACACACAGTGTTTGTAGGTGCCAGTGACAACATGACCATTCTTGTTGCCTAGGTAACCGGAGCTGTGGATGGAAATGTGATTCGGGTGCTGTGTCGCCTGAGGGCCATCGGAGCCGACAGCACCAGTCCTGCAGTAACTGAGGCTCTTTGGTGAGTGGCCTGAGAGTCACCAATCAGACCGTAGGACGCATCAGAAAATAAGATAAGAACCTACGATACTCTCGCTATCAGTGGATCTAAGGTGGCATTCAGCCTCATGGGTTCTTCGTAAATCCATAAACTACACAGGGACTTCATCAGTAAAATCTTAAAATCGATGCAGCAAGGCCACAATCTTTATAAGTGCTTTCTAGAACCAGTCCTGATGTCCTCGGTGAGAGAATCACTGAGGACATCAGGACTGGTCTGTTTGAGCAACACCAGTTAAAACTGGGAGTAATTCCACCCTCTTGTGATTTAAATGCCCTCACATGATTTACATTGAAGATCCCACCGAGAGGGACGAGCTGACCATGAGGCCCAGACACACTGGGTGTTTGTCTCTTTTGTCGACCTTGTCGGTGAGGTCACCGCCATCCTGGAGACACTGAGCTATTGTTAACAGTGGGCAACATTTACGTGGTCATGCAGCAGAGGGCGGATCAGAACCCAACGTTGGGCTGTTGCCTCTGGACGCTATACTGACAATAAAAAAAAATTCTGATCACTTTTCCCCTTTTTCAGGCAACTAGCCAACACACTGGTGGACCCGGACAGACCGGGGGACTTTAACCAGGCCATGATGGAGCTGGGGGCCCGAGTGTGTACCCCTAAAGGAGCAGTGTGCAGCCAGTGTCCCGTCCAGTCCCACTGCCACTCGCATCGCAAGGTGAAGCCCGTCACTGGTGCTAACCGTGGTTAATGTCTGTTCTAACCCTTCCACACACAGATGAGGTGGGTGACCATTAATGCCTGGGATCACGTGTGTGTGTGTGTGTGTGTGTGTGTGTGTGTGTGTGTGTGTGCAGGTTCACATCAAACAAGAGCAAAACTCTAAGAAGCTTCAGCGGAAGCCTTCATCCCTGCCTGACATAGAAGAATGTGGTGGTAAACGTTCTCCTTCCTCTCTCTCCCTCACATCTCTCAGGCCTTCCTGCAGATATGATAGAAAATACCTTCTCTATTTCCTCCCCTCTCTCAGTGATCAGTGGGACGTGCCGGCTCTGTCCCTCGGAGCCCTGGGACAATGCGTTGGGCGTTCACAACTTCCCCAGGAAGCCGGCAAAGAAGGCGGCCCGAGTGGAGCGAACCCTGAGCTGCGTGGTCGTCAGATGTGGTGACGAGGGAGAGGACGAGTACCTGCTCACGAAGAGACCAGACAAAGGTCAGAGTCTGCCGTGTTTCCTGCTGGTGGATGGTCTGTGTGCAGCGCAAAATTACTCTGCAGCCTGAAACTTGAATACTGGTAAAGATAATACTTAAGCGTCATCAAGACATTGATACCATTTTTCAAATACAGGTAATATACATTTCCCTCAGTGTTAGATTTCAGTGCACACAAATAATAAAGACGGGTTTCAGGAAGTAGGAATAACGTGTGTGTGTCATCAGGCTTGTTGGCAGGTCTGTGGGAGTTCCCCAGTCTTCTGCTGGAGGAGAAGAGCTCAGAGATGAAACAGAAGAAGACGCTGTGTGCTGACATCAGCCGGATGCTGGGAACCAGTCTGACTGAGAGCCTCCTCCAGCACATCGGAGACGTGAGCACAAACCTCACTCACAGATAGAGCCTCTGTACGTGTGCGTCCCGACCCCCCGTGACTGATCACATCACTGTTGGCAGGTGGTGCACATCTTCTCCCACATCCACCAGACGTATGTGGTGCACGTGGTGCGCCTGAAAGGCTCGGACGCACAGACCCAGACTGAAAACACACAGTGGCTCAGCAGAGACGCGCTGCAGGAAGCTGCCGTGTCCACAGGAGTGAAAAAGGTGTGTGAGGTTGTCGAACTCAGTTTCAGAGATTCTGAGAGATAACTCAAGGAATGCAGGAATATATTCCACTTGCATTAGGCTTGGCCGTGCTATCTCCCAACACCCCTGTAGTCGTGTCTGTTCCAGACAGCAGGAGTAAGTGAGGGCCCACACATGAGTGTTTACACTTTCACCGTCTGTTCTCCTGCAGATCCTGAAGCTGTATGATTCTGTGGACGGTGAAAAAGAGCAGACCACTAAGGTGAGGACCTCTGCACGTGTCTCCTCAGGGCCGTCCACGACAACAACGCACTTTATTACATGATCGTTAACAGCATGCGTCACGTTTCTCTTCGTCTCAATTAGAATGGAAACGCAGCTGGTGTCAAAAAAAACATGAAACCACAGACTTCGAGAAAAAGAAAACTGGACGCAGCGAGCGGCGGCGGCGGCGGCCGGCAGCTCTCGCTCAGCTGCTTCTTCACTGCGGTGAAAGAGGAGAGCTGAGGTGCGAAAGTGCTCATGTTTCCACCTGAATGTATTGTAATTCTTTTTAAAGGCTTGACACTGTTTTTTAACCACCTCGACACAGATCATGTTTTTATCAGACTGAACTTGCAGACTTTTGCTTTTTCACCTTTTACCACTGCTGAGTGTTTTACAGAGTTCTGCTGGTTTACGGTTGGAGAGCATCATTAGTATTGATTATTAATTGATCAGAACACTGGCAGTATTCCAAGAGACAGCTCAGTTTACATCCCTAAGCTCATGTCGGTATAAATAAACTTTACATGTGTGTAAACTGGGTCATAATATGTTACAGTAACCTGAAATAATTTCCTTGAGAAACCCCTTTGTTTGTATGTTTTCCAGTGAACCACAAGCAACTATTTATTTATTATTTTAAATATTTATTCCCTCACTATAGAGGCAGCCTCAACAATGCTGTGTGTCTTTCCTCTGGAAACGGTTTCTTTTTCTGTTTTGATGCGTGTGACGTTCTGATGAGTCGCACAGACGACATACGCTGCTGAAACCTGCTTTACAGTTCGACAACGAGATGTTTCACATTCCTCATTGGAGCTGAGGCGCCACGCTGACCTCCTGATCTTCTCTGGGACGTGTAGCACAGAAAGAGGACTTCTGGTGACTGTCCCCATAATATTTTCACTTTATTCTCAATGTTTTTTTTTTCCCGGAACAGTATCACTTTGTTATTGCATATTTTCTTGTGAATGACCACTTCTCTTCTAAATAGGAGATATCATAGGTATTTCGTATGTAGTGCTGCCAACAGCGCCCCCTCTGGTGTGAGCGCGAAGCTCAGCTCAGGACGCGGAAGTGATCCAGATGTTCTCGGAAACATCTGCACGTGCACTGAAGTCTCGCGCTGGAAGTTGCCTCCAGGCTAACCTGCGCAGTCCCGCCCGCGCGCGCTCTCCGCTGCAGATGCTGCAAAGTCTACAAAGTGAACAAAGTGAACAAAGTGACCGGGCGGACGCTTTCATCCCAAGCGGCGGATGCGCCTGCTCTTGACCGATCCTCGAGGGGCGGACCGCTGCTGCGCCGGACCTCAGCTTGGCTTCTAATCATTTACCTCAGGGTTCCGCAGAGTGTGCAAAGGTTCCGCAGCCTCGCCACTGAGCCGCTGACGCACCGTGCGCGAGGTGAGCGGATCCCGCGGGTCTGTGAGTGCGGCGGATTTCACGGTTTCCCTCCTGTGATCGGCGCATTCCTCTGTTTCCAGATGTCTTCAGCCTGGGACAGTGTCCTCTCTGCGTACCAAGCCCGTCTGGACAATGGAGGTGGGTGGTCCCGCTCTTTTTCTCTACCCGCGTGCGGTTGACTTCACTTTTGCGGCAAACTTGAATAAATTGTCGTGTGTGTGTGTGTGTGTGTGTGTGAGGGGGGGGGGGTTGCTGCCCCATGGCCGGTCACGTGGTTCACGCCTTACATGGAATTCCATACGTTCTGAGTATGTCTCACATAGATATGAAAAACAGGGCTGACCCCAAAAAACAAAAACTCTTAAGTTAATGTTCATTATTTCAGTTTGTTCAACTAATGAAAATGAATGTGTTATTTATATACTTGCACACACACACACACACACACTCTCACATGTGTCATCTAAACTGGAACTTGACAAACTGTCCCTTAGCAGAGGTTAACGAAGTTTCCAGGAATCAAGTCAGCTTCAAAAACTGAAACTGAACAATAGTGAGTCACTTCCCTGACGCAGAGCTGGAGGTTACTTCTCCATCCTGCTGCCGCTCTTCTTCCTGGTTATACTGACGGCAGATGTCAGATCAGGGCTAACCCAGGGTTAGTCAGGTGGTCTGAGGCTGATCTGGAAGCAGGAGCAGCTGTAAAGATTTGCAGAAATAAACATGTTTGTGGACATTCTCCTGTTGAGATTTCTGACACTTCTGTGCTGCAGAGTCTTGGCTTATCAGGTCATCACACCTGAATTCAAGCTTCAGATGTGCCCTGACATGAGTTTGATGTAAGTGAACCCTCTGACTCACAGACCTCTCTTTGTGTGTCACGTTCCAGACAAGCGCACAGACCCGTGGCTGCTGGTCTACTCCCCCGTGCCGGTGGCAATCATCTTCCTGCTCTACCTCGGCATGGTGTGGGCGGGCCCTCGTCTGATGAAACACAGGGAACCGTTTGACCTCAGAGTGGCTCTCATAGTTTATAATTTCGCCATGGTCGGCCTGTCTGTCTACATGTTCTACGAGGTTTGTCAGATCTGCTCTTTGTCCTTTAAACTTGGGAGACAAATAAGGCCTGAGCAGGGCCGGACCCAGGGTTTATGTAAACCTTGGGGGGGTGCAATTGTGTCTCAATCATCTGTGCACGATCCCTGATTCAGTAAAGTGCACTTTTAAGTACTAGCTTCATAGCTTAGATCAAAGCCACACAGCACTGAACTTCTTTGTTCCAGTGGCCTGAGCCCTGAGCTTGTTTGAAATGTTTGTTTTTATTTTTCTCACATTCAATTCAATTAACGCTCATGACTTTATTACCCTTGATGTTTCTAGCTCCTGGCCACGTCGTGGCTCTCCAACTACAGCTACCTGTGTCAGCCCGTCGATTACAGCAGCAGCCCGCTGGCCATGAGGGTAAGTTGACGTTTCTCACAAACAGCATTATGATACTATAACTACGTTTATGACCGGACGCCGCTCCGCGTGATGTCACCGTGCCTGTAAAGTGTAGAAATCTGTGGAGACTGGTCTCAGCCAATCAGTGACAGGACAGCTGACAGGCCAGAGAGCTTTTATCAGATTTAAAAGTGACTGCAGCAGTGTGAGTGGCTGATTGAGATTATGGCATCGATCTGATTGGTTTACAGCAAATGGCCAACAGTCAGCTGACCAGAAGAGGCGTGGCTTTGGAGAGTTTTTTTTTTTTTTAAGGGGATAGAACATAAAGTCTAACATAATTTATACTGAGATGAATTGAGTCACTTTGTTAGAATTAATTGTATTTGGCTCATAATTCAAAGTATCTATTGGTTGTATATTCACATCTCATTTTCACTGACTTGTTCATTATTCTAGGAGAGAACAAGTATCTTGTATCTGTGTATATGTTTTGTGCTACCCTGATTACTGAGGTAAATATTGAACTTTTTATAGAATCAATAACAAAAGTGTAAACCCCCCTCCCCCTCCAGATGGCCAGGGTCTGCTGGTGGTTCTTCTTCTCCAAGGTCATCGAGCTCAGCGACACGGTGAGCGCCACGCTGAAACACGTTCACGCTCAGTGGATTAGTGGGAACACACAGAATCTTAACTGCAGCAGCCTCCTCTTCTTTTGTGTGTGAGCAGCTCTTCTTCATCCTGAGGAAGAAGAGCAATCAGGTAACGTTCCTCCATGTCTACCACCACGGCACCATGATCTTCAACTGGTGGTTGGGAATCAAGTATGTGGCCGGAGGACAGTGTAAGTACTACTACTGTCATTTTAAAAAAAAAACAGTTTTTTTTTCGGAGTGGTCAGAGCAGCCTGTCCCTCCGTGACAGAGCTCCATTGTTGCAGAGACACATTCAAACCAGTGTCTCGGCTGCACCGTGTGGCACAACAGCAGCACTGTGGTTTGTGATGAAACGCTGCATTCACCATCGCGCTGTTGTAAATACTCGCACTGTGGATTGATACTCATGGAGCAACCACAGCTGTCAGTCCTCCTCAACAAATCTGTCACGACAACTTCTGCTGGTGTTTGAAAAACATTTATTTGTTTGTTCTGAAACATTACGTCTTCAGCTGGACATGACAGTTTGACCTCTGAGCATTTGATATTTGCTTCACATTTGTAGCTCAGATCTGTTATAACAGCGTCCTGTATGTTAATGTATGAGTAAATTACTTTGCAATATTATAGATGATATAAATTAAGTATTGCAAGACTCCACTCGTTAGTATTATTACATGTGCAATATTAATTAGTCCTAGTTAACTTTTCACCATCAAACACTGACATTTTTACATTATTTATATTCTACTTTCTTTTTACTCACCACTTACTTTCCTGCTGCTGTTTGCCACCTTGTGTTGTTAATAATATTTAATTTCATATTATTTTGCCTTTTGAATATTTCTATTACATAGTTTTCTTTTTTATTCTTCTGTTGTCTCCCTCTTAACGACTCCTTAGTTCTTGATGAATGAATCATACCTGAATGCTGTCGATCTGTGTGAATACTTTTCTCCTCTCATTCCTTTGCTGAAGACTTGATGGAGTGGCGATATTTTTACACCCAAACTTCAAACTAGTCTTCTCATTCTTTGGATGCTTTCCTTCATGTGTGCTCCTTCTCATCCCGCAGCGTTCTTCAACGCCATGGGCAACAGCTTCGTCCACATCATCATGTACTCGTACTACGGCCTGGCTGCCATCGGGCCCCACATGCAGAAGTACCTGTGGTGGAAACGTTACCTCACGTCCCTGCAGCTGGTGAGTGGCGCGCGCTCGGTGTGACAACAATCAAATATGTGCGCACAGAATGTTGAGTCGGACCTAATCTGCACTTTTGTCGGCTGCCTCTCCAGGTGCAGTTTGGGATCTTTATCGTGCACACGGGGGTCAACATGGTAGTTGAGTGCGACTTCCCCAATGCCATGAACATGCTCGTGTTCGGTTACTGCATCACCCTCATCATCCTCTTCAGTAACTTCTATTACCAAAGCTACCTCACCAAGAAGAAACAGAAATGAGCAGTGGTCTTCTGAGACTGCAGTTCTTGCCAGCGTCCACTAGAGGGCACAACAAGCCTACGGAATGAGGCTTTTTCTCATCCTCGCTACACAGAGGTGGTGTATGTCTGTATGAAATACACTGTTCAGGTTTTTAAAGCTTCACTCTCCTCTCTGCATCACTTCAGTTATATATAAAACAAAGAAAGAGCCATTGAGTGACCAAACAATTTATTATATCTTAAACTGAGAATTGACAAACATTTGAATGATTGTTGTTAACAAACTGTACATTTTATACACATATGATGGAGGAGGTTGTTTTTTGAATGAGCGCCTCCTCTGGAAAATAAATTCAAAAGCACAAAACACTTGAAAAACAAATAGAGAAGAAGAAAAGCCAACACTGCAAATGATATATTCTTTTCCACGCTCCAGCCCAGAACAGAGTGAGAAAGCACGAGAGGAGATGGAAGACATTTTATAAGTTTTGTATTTTCTGAAGTGGATATTTTAAAGCTGAGGAAATTGTAAGCCCAGTCTCACTGCACTGTGTACGTAAGCGTGTATGTGTCTGCACCAAGGTTAACCCGAGTCACAATCTTTGTACATGATGAGTTCTTGTTCAATAAATGTGATTCTGAAGCTCAGACGTTTCTGTCGCGTATGTCTGAGTCTGACATCACAGGATGAACCCTTCAGTTCTCAGTGATTGATGAAACTTTCGTTATGTTTCAGGGATGTGGTCCTGACTTCTACCTGATTCTATATACCAGATCCTAATATTCACGTAGTGCGACTCAGCTGTGGGAGGAGTTCCCTGCAGGGTAAATATCCTCACATTGAAACCTGCACATCCAGAGTTCAGAACAGAGGCTCTCTGTTGTAAATCTGTCTCCAGCTCAAACCTAACCCACCCATGACATCACTGTGACATCATTGGGACTATTTTCTCAGACATTAACTGCGGAAGGTGTTTTATTAAGTACTAAAGTACTAAGTATTAAAATTAGCTGATGGGTCAAATCGCAGACTCACTGTTTATTTTCTTTAAAATGTGTTTTTGTAATGGATAATTTCCAAACAGGAGGAACCTTTTCCCAGTTTTACTGATGAGACATTTTAGTTTTAAGGGTTTGCAGGCCTTAAAGGTTAACTATTAACAGAGTGGAGTAAAAAACCAGAACTAAATGTTCTGCTTCACAAATGAGATCATGTTTTCACGTCTGTGTTGCTACAAGAGTTTTTTACTTATCACCAAAATAATAATTTAGTTCAGTTTCATCATCCATGTGACACCTGCAGTGAGTCTGCGTGACCTGGAAGTAAACAGGAAGTAAAGGGGAAGGGACCTGGGTGTGTGAAGGTGCACGTGAAGGAGTCGGACTGCAGCGTAGCGGAGTGTCTGCTCCAGTGTTGCTCTATGTCTCTGTGTAGATGGATGACATGTGGCTCAGGCTGCGGTCGAAGCTGCCAACCTGGAAGAAAATGCTCTCCTCTGGGCTTGACGTGAACTGGCACCCGGCGTTGCCTTGCAGCTCCTGGGTCAAGTTAAAACCTGGACCAGAAATGACAAATGTGTTTAAAATGTCTGATAAAAATCCTCCAGGTTATCTTTATGATCTGTTTCCTTTATGATCCTGGAGTAAAGGCCCATGCTAAATCGTCCTTACCCGCAGAGCCAGCAGTGCTGTTCGACATGTGGAAGCCATTGTGCTGATGGGAAGTGTAGGCGTGAGAATCTCCGGGGACGTGGACGCCACCGACCGTCTGCTCCATCCTGTAGGAGTCTCCGAAATGGAAGCAGCTCTGGAAGCTGCCTTGGTATTCTAGGAAATGAGAGAGGATGAAGAGTGGATGAGACGAAGAGAAAGAAGAAAAATAAAAGTCCGGCTTGATCGACTGCCACCAGCGTCTATGGGCGATTGTTTCCAGGGTCAGCGAGCGTCTGCTCCATCCGGCTGAAACTTAATGGGGATCTCAAATTATGACAATGCTATATTTGTGCTCGGGCTACCTCTGCCAGCCCCATAGAGTGTAACGTTCGTCCCCATCGTCTCAGTTTGTACTCAGAATCGACCGCAGGAGTCACGATAATGGGGAAGCAGCCTTTCCACGAGCGCTTTTACGCAACTGCCTGACCACAGCGCGGTTAGCGAGACGTCCATGTGTAGATCTTTACAGGGAAAACAGTGTTTAAGGCATTAGGAAAAAGGCCCGGGAGTGACAGCTGAGCCTTCCAATGTTCGGGCGCTGAGAGACAGCTGAACACACGAGCCAGCGTTTTGTTGGCTAATTCAGTGCAGGGGAAAGGCTTCCGGCGTGTGGTTTTCTCCACTCTGTTTCTTCAACTGTAATCTCTCTGTCCTAAAAATGCTCTGACAGCGCCACAGGGCAGTATCACTGCTCCGACTTCCTCTCTCTCAGGCCGTTTTTTGTGGCTCTGGCGGTGAAGACACAGAGATGTTAAGATATAAGTATATTCAAATGACCCGGCACTGGGAATTCCCTCCAAAGGACATCATTCACGAGTAATGGACTGAACGCTGAATCACCTGCCACGGGAAAAAACATTTAAACTAATAGCCATTTTCAAATTCAATCCAAAACAGATTTCCTGAACCTATTTACATTCAGCCAGATGTCTGGAGGTCCTTCTTACCGTCGTTAGCAGACTGATGATGGGGATAGTGGGAGTAGGGCTTTTGGTGAGAGTGAACATGCTGTTTCTCCAGAGGCGGTGGCGGCGGCGGCGGAGGAGGAGGGGTCCCTGTTCCTTTCATTCCGGGGGACAGGAGCGGGCCAGACACCCTGAGGGAGACGCAGAGAGGGTTGATGAGACATTCTGTCCATTTAAAGCACTTGAGAGTGTTGCCTCATGCAATGTGACACCCCAATCAAAACGTGGGCTACACGGCGGCGTGTTAATCACATGATCAGACAAACCCAGCAGGGCCGCCAACGATCCTTGTCACACAGAAGAAGAAACAGTCCAGGCGTGTGGAAAAAGAAGAAAGAAAACTTTGTCTCCCCACACACAATCGTTCCTCCCACCACATATTATGATCTTGAGTCAACAAACGAGAGAGTGCATTCAAGTGGAACAACCCCCCGCCCTCACACACACACACACACACAACTTAGGCATCCCCCATGGCAGTAACCCCAGGCTTTGTGGCCCGGAGAACAGAGAGCACCATCGTGTTTACATTCATGAGTGAAGGAATATCAAGATGACATGTTTAGGACTTTTTTCTTTCTTTGTTTTTTTTACATTTATCGGACGACATACCAACTGATGACTGGGAAAAAAAAATTGGACATACTAACCCATGAACATTTTTTTTGGACATACTAACCCATGACTTAAAAAAAGTAATTTGGACATACATGCTACCCTATGATGATGATTTCTGGGCAAAAAATATATTTTTTTTTTTGGAAAAAACGACATACTAACCTATGACTTTTTCGTCGATTTTTTGAGAAAAAC